>CM033748.1:44127734-44620688 GCA_019671005.1 Hibiscus mutabilis
GGGTCCACGTGTTGTCTAGTTTTGTGATGATGGGTGTCCAAATACCGGCATGTCCTGACATATTTTTCTGGCAAAATATCTTGTACTAACACTCACAAAAATCTTTTAAAACAGAAAAAGTAAAACTAAAATAATTAAACTAAAATGCTAGAAAGAAAATAACTATCCTAACTATTTACAATGATAAAATTGAGATAGAAAAAATTAATAAATCTATGCCAGTAGAATAATCTCCTTGACATTCTTCTGACTTCCTTCCCAATAATGTTTCAATCACTGGCCATTGACTTTGAACGTTATCCATGTTTTCAAGTCTTTGATATTTACTTCTCCATGAGCATAAAGCTTGACAACTTCAAATGGTCTTGACCATCTGAATTTGAGTTTGTCTGGAAATAACTTAAGCCTTGAATTGAACAACAAAATATTTTGCCCTTCTTCAAACTATCTTGGCAAAATTTGGTTGTCATGCCACCTTTTTGTTTTTTCTTTATAAAGCTTACCATTTTGATAGGCTTGTGCTCTAAATTCCTCCAATTCATTTAAATCCAACAAACGCTTCTTACTTGTAGCCCTCCATTCCATGTTTAACTATTTGGTTGCCCAATAAGCTCGGTGCTCTAGCTCTACTGACAAATGTCATGATTTCCCAAATACAAGCTTGTATGGGAAAGTTCCTAATGGAGTTTTGAAAGCTGTTATGTATGCCCATAATGAATCATCTAGCCTCAAAGACCAGTCCTTCCTAGTTGGGTTCATAGTTTTTTCCAAGATATTATTGATCTCCTTGTTTAAAATTTTTACCTGGCCATTTGTTTAAGGATGGTAGGCAATGCCAATTCTTTGCTTGATCCTATACATGTACAGAGTTTTAATGATTAAATGGCATTTAAAATGAGTACCTTCATCATGAATGATAGTTCTGGGTGCACTGAATCTAGTAAAGATGTGCTTGTGTAGGAATTTGGCAACTGCCTTGGCATTATTTGTTGGGAGAGCAACAGCTTTAACCCACTTTGGGACATAAGTTACGACCACAAGTATGTATAAATTGCCAAATAATAGGGGAAATAACCCATAAAGCCTATCCCTCACACATCAAACAGCTCTACTAGCATGATATTCTGAAGTGACAATTTATGTATGCTGGAAATGTTTCCAGTCGCTGGCATTTGTCGTATGCCTTGGAAAATAATGGGCATCCTTAAACAGTATAGGCTAGAAAAATCCTGACTGCAACACTTCAGCCGTTGTCTTTATTCCAGCAAAGTGTCCTACATAGGGTGCTGCAAAGATGAAGAATATTTTGTTTTTCATCCTCCGGAAAACAATAACAAATAATTTGGTCAGCACATTGTTTGAAGAAAAATGTCTCATTCAAATAATATTGCCAAATATCTCTAAAAAATCACTTTCTGCATTACTGGACAAGTTTGGTGGCAATATTCTGCTGACTAGGTAGTTGACTATGTCAGCTTACCATAGAATAGTAGTGATTGCAAGCAAATGTTCATCATGGAATTCATCTCTAATAGCGGCGGTGTTGTCATTTTCATGGTGGTGCTCAAGACAAATTATCAGCTACCTGATTCTCACTTTCCTTCTTATCTCGAATCTCGATCAAACTTTTACAAGAAGAGTGTCCATCAGATCAGTCTGGGCTTGGCACTTTTCTTGGCGAAAAGGCATTTGAGTGCCGAGTGGTCTACATATACCATAACCTTACTACCCACCATGTAAGATCTGAATTTGTCAAACGCAAAGACAACTGCAAGGAACTCCTTCTCAGTTGCTGTGTATTTAAGCTGGGCCTCATTCAATGTGCGACTTGCATAATAAATGATACGGAAAATTTTACCACGCCTTTGTCCTAACACAGCTCCAACAGTGTAGTTGTTAGCATCACACATGAGCTCGAATGACTTATTCCAATCTGGTCCCACGACGATGGGGGCATTAATTAACCTATCTTTCAATTCTTGAAAAGCTTTCAAATAGGAATCAAAAAATGCAAAAGTGGTATTCTGTTCCAAAAGTAAGCATAAAGGCTTGGAAATTTTTGAGAAATCTTTAATAAAGTGACGATAAAAACATGCATGTCCCAAGAAACTTCTAATACCCTTGACATTTGTAGGTGGTGGCAATTGTTTTATTACCTCTACTTTTGCTTTGTCAACTTCCAGTCCCTTCTTGGTTACCTTGTGCTGAATTATACCCTTTTTCACCATGAAGTGGCATTTTTCTAGTTCAAGACCAGGTTGGTTTCAATACATCTTTGTAGTACAGGTTACAAACTTTGAAGGCATTTCTCGAAAGTTTTTCCAAATATTGAGAAGTTATCCATAAAGACTTCTAAGTTGTTCTCGATCATATCCGAGACAATTGACATCATGCAACGCTGAAACGTTGTTGGAGCGTTACACAATCCAAAGGGCATTCTTCTAAAAGCGAATGTCCCATATGGACAAGTGAACGTAGTTTTCTCCTAATATTCTAGAGCGATGACAATCTGATTATAGCCTGAGTAACCATCTAGGAAGAAATAAAATGCCTTCACTACCAATTTTTCTAACATCTTATCAATGAAACACAATGGGAAGTGATCTTTCTAGGTGGCATTATTTAACTTCTTGTAATCCATGCACACTCTCCACCCCGTCACGGTCTTCGAGGGGGTCAGTTCATCTTTTTTGTTTTAAACCACGGTCATTCCACCATTTTTGGCACACACTGCACCAGGTTAACCCACAAACTATTAGAAATAGGATAAATTATCCAGACATCCAACCACTTTATGACTTCTTTCTTGACTACCTCTTTTATTATGGGATTCAATCTTCTCTGGCCCTCGATTGTTTTGCCATGGTAATCCTCCAAAGTAATTTTGTGCATGTAAATTGTTGGGCTTATCCCTTAAATATCAGCTAAGGTCCATCCCAGGGCTTTCTTGAAATTGCCTAATATCTCTAGCAACCTCTCCTTATGGTCATCATTTAAGTCTGCAGCAATAACCACTGTCAAAGTGGAGTTGTCTCTTAGGTAAGCATATTTGAGATGGCTTGGCAAAGGTTTCAGTTTCGGTTCTAGTGGCTTCTCTATAGATGGTTTGGGTGCCTTGATTTCTTTGCCAGCCAGCTCAAGTGGCTCAGGTCTCCCAAAATAACTCATGACCTCATTCAGCATGATTGGTTCTTCAGTTTTTTCACTCATTATATCTTCATTATCCAGTTCTCTGGCATCATCGTCTATGTGTTGGCAAATCTATGTAATGTCTACGCTGAAAATAGACTTCATCATCTCGATAGCTTGGCATTCATCAGATTCATCTAGACACTTAAGAGTTGAAATACGTTAAACGTAACATGTTAGTCATTTATACGCATAGTAAGCCCACCTTTTTGTACATCAATTAAAGTTCTACCTGTGGCAAAAATGGTCTTCCCAAAATTTTTAGGACATTATCATTAGCCTCATATTCTTAAATAATAAAATCAGCTGGGAATATGAATTTATCTACCTTCACTAACACATCCTCAACTTACCCTTGGGATATGCAAAAGATCAATCAGCTTGCTGAAGTGTTACTTTGGTAGGCCTTTATTGAATTCTAGCTTTCTAAAAATTGATATTGGTGTCAAATTGATGCTGACTCCCAAGTCACACAATGCTTTATCCATGAATCTATTGCCAATAGTGCATGAAATAGTGAAACTTCACGGATTTTTCAGTTTTGGTGGCAATCTACTAGTTATCATTGCATTACATCCCTTAGTAAGAGCAACAATCTCAAAATACCTAGCTTCCTCTTTTTAAACAAAATGTCTTTCATGAATTTGACGTAGTTGGGCATTTGTTCGAGAGATTCCACTAATGGTATGTTGATTTGCAGTTGTTTAAGGACTTCCAAGAAATGCTTAAACTACAAATCTTGCTTGTGTTTATGTAGTCTTTGTGAAAAGCGTGGTGGCAGATAGGTAATTGTTGGCTCTACTGGTTTTGCCAAAATAGTGTCGGAATTAGATTGAGGTCTGGCATTATCGGTGCTCACCTCATTTTTCTTTTCTTCCTTAGGCTCATTTACTGGCACCATCTTCTCATCATTTACATTGTTCATTCCCTTTTTGCCGAGCATATTCTGTATCACTTGGCAAAGTCCCCTGGGGTCTATTACTGAGTGCATTGGCAATCTGTCCTAGTTGAACCTCCAAGTTCTGGATAGATGCTTCTAGACTCTAGACAGTGGCATCATTTCGCTCCATGTACTCCGCTAAAGTGTTCCCCTGAGTAGATCACTGCCCTAGATGGAAATTGTTTTGTTCTCTCCGTGGCATCACATTCTGGTTAAATCAGGTGGTGCATTATTGTTCTGACGTTGGGCATTATATTGGTTGCCTCCTTGATTTGCCCAAGAAAAGCTTGGGTGTTGCTTCTAACATGTATTATAAGCATTGGATTAGTATTACGATTGTAATTCTTAACAAAATTTACCGGTTCTGGGTTTGTTGAACATTCATCCATATTATGATGTTCTCTACAAATAGTGCAAAATAGTTCCAGTGCCTTCACTTCTCGAATTTCAATAGGTTTCTACATCATCTTCAATATATTAGTGAGGTTGGCAATTTGAGCATTGATAGATGATAATGCATCAAGCTCTAATTTCCCAACGAATTTTGTTTTGGTTTCCAATATGGCAGTAAGATACTGGAGGTCATTAGTGGCAATCTTTTCAAGGATGTCAAACGCCTTCGTATAATTCTTGTCAAGTAACGAACTGTTCGCTGAAGCATCAACCACAGTCCTGTTATGAGCATTAAGTTCATTATAAAAGGTCTCTATTTGGGTCCAAGTAGGAAATTCATGCATGAGGCACCTCCTCAACAGGTCTATGAAATGCTCTTAGGAATCATATAGAGTCTCATCATCAGCCTGCCTGAAAGTAATGATTTCACTCTGCAGTTCGGCATTAAGTTTAGGTGGCTAGAATCTCAAAAGGAATTTCTGGCATAATTCTGCCCATGAAGTTAATAAACCAGGTGGCAAAGAACTTAGCTAGGTTTTTGCTCTATCTCTCAGAGAAAATGAGAATAGTCTTAATTTCATTATCACTTCAGCTACACCAGGTTGCTAAAATAGTTGGCACACCTCCATGAATTGCTCCAAGTGTTGCCTTGGGTCTCCAATAGGTGACTCGTCAAATTAACCTACATTCAAAAACGTCTGTACCATTACCGATTTAAGTTCAAAATTAGTTGTATTTACCTCTGGGCCAACCAATCCTAGCATCAAATTATCCATGGTTGCTGCCAAGTGCTCTCCGATAGGTCATTCTTTTTCCACAACAACAGAAGAAGTGTGTGGAATTTCTTCATGTATTGCCGGATTGTTGTTGGCATTATTTATGACACCTTCTAGACCACCATTTTCGTTACGAGGCATTTCTCAAAGTTTTCTTTTTATCTTGCGTAGGGTTCTTTCAATTTCTGGATCGTATAATAAATCTTCCCTTGCAGTGCGGCTCCTGGTCATACACCAAGCAAAACAAAATAACCAAAATAAACAAAAGAAGTAAAAATCAAAATAATCAATTCCGTTGCAATCCCCGGCAACGGCGCCAAAACTTGTCGATTGACTAATACTTTGCAACAATTGATCAATTATTGTAAATATACAGGGAAATAATGCCAAGAATAGGTCTTTTTACGTGCAAGTATACATGGTCAGCAAGTAATACAGTAGTAAGCTGAGTATCGTATCCACATGGATTGTTTAGGAATTTAATGCCACGATAATTACTTGTGGAATGAAATAAATAAATTGGTGATTGAGATCAAATTTTAATTAAGAAAATGACTAAGGAAAATAAAGTAAAAAATCAAGTAGATTGGCAAGCAAATGAGTCAAGATGATGGATTGGCAATGGCAAGGGATGCTTGGATTCACGCTAGCGAAGATAGCTTTCAATAATTTTCAGCCTTGGCAAAGAATATTAGGGGATAATGAGCATGCAATGCCAATTGTCGTATGGCAAAGAATATAAGAAAATTAAGCACTAGCAAAATAGACAAAAATGCCAAGGCATTCAATTATTAAAAACCTAAATCAAACGTTCATCGCAATCATCCTAGCCAACTTTAAGAAAATTAGTTAATGGATGGGGAAACCATCAACAAAATATCATTTTTAAACATTACCATCATATCAAAAATAAAAAAAGAAGAGAAATAAAAAAAGAGATTCGTCGTTGCAGTCTTTGAATGGATCTGGAGCACTCTGTCATAGCCTGGTCGAACCACGATTTGACCTATGCACTTTTTCTTCACCACAGTGCAGCCATCTTTGGCTCATCGATGGGCTTCCTTTGTATAGGCACTCATGGAAAACCTTACGTTGGGTTTGAATCTTTAAAGTTTTTTACGTACCAAGATAGGCGCGATATCTTCTTATCCTTTTTTTGAATTAGGGCTGACCTGATCTTGACTAATGGCTAATTGACCGGGCATCGATTCATCCTTCAATTCCCAACCGAGATTGGCAATCCTCATCTTACTTTTCCCAATTGAACTCAGCATTTCTCTTCTGCTTCTCCTGCTCATGTTCTGCTCTGCCAAACCTGCTATTGACCTACCTATCATATCAAGAAAATATCTCTTCACTCTGGTAATAAAACCTATGCCTTCCTTAATCCTAGATACAAATGCATGAATGTACCTACTAAATGCACAAATATGTACTCAAAGTCCAGCAATAGCATGACAATATATATGTAAAAAATAGATCTTCTAAGGAGCTAACAATGCGCAATAACACAAAGTGGGCAAGCTAAAACCTTAAACCCACACAAAATGGGCATATCTAAAATGGGCAGTAGATGACTTGATTCTCTCCCACCACCACAGTTACCTGGACCTACGAACCAGAAGACGCCTCTAGAGAATCTATCACCAATACCAATGCTATTAGCTGACCACAACAAAGTAACCAAGAGACAAAAACAAACATACCCATTACGATGGGACCAAGGGGTACCACAATGGTAGAAACTTTAATGCCCTCGTACGATGTGGCAGTCCCAAAAGTTAACCTCCCTTTGACAACAATCAATGTCAGGCCAATGAGTACCCCTTCTAAAGCCTTCGCCACAGGTGCAAGGACCTCCTTAGCCAATTTGACCCTTTTCTATAGGGCACCCTTATCTGCCAAAATTTCTAACAGAGGCATTCTCTTTTTTCGGCCGCCCAAGAAGGCAACCCTTGCATTTGACTAACCTAGACATTTCGGCCTCACCGGCACTTCCAGACCTACAACCACTATTTTCTCAGTATCAGCTAAAGGGTTACCATTTTTTCTACTGATGACCCGATGGGACCACCTTAGAGAAACCTCTGATGCCATCTCGCCTGACTCTTTCAGAACTAAGTTAGAATCGATACCCTCTGGGAAGCCATGCAAAAAGGGACAACTTCTATAGACCTTCCCTATACCCAGCATCCTTCTTCGATGACAGCCTACACCACAACTTAAACCTACCCACATAACCACTCTTATTCCTCTTAGGTGGCATAGCAGATATTGAGCTAATGAACTTTGTCTTGACCGAAACTCCTAAGGCTTTAGAGCTCACACCCGCTATGTTAGTATATTTTAGTCGAATCAAATCCTTCTCTGTGACAATCTTTGAAGTTGCTCTCTTGCCACTGCTTGTCCTATAGAGCACTAGGAATGACAACCACTTCCTGTGCGGACAACAACTATAGCTAATCAACCAGCCCCTACCTTTGGCTTATCACCAACAAGCACTTAAGCCAACTCCTTTTTCTCGTTGTATGGCCATAAAGTCTTACTCGACAAAACACCCAAATGATAGGCATAACCTTCTATTACTCGCAAAATCTTATAACAATTAGGGCTATTCTTGCCGAGGTATATTTTAAAAACTCGCTGAAGGGTGATATCCTTTTTCATATTAAGCTATTTTTCTTTCCTCAAAATAGATAATTGTTTCTCTTTCGCCCTTAACAACACATGGATTAAGACCCTGGTATCCTCCTCGGGCACCCTCCATCTCAAAAGAAACCTGAACCCCCTACATACCTCCATATTAACTTTATATACTTAGAACGATCTACCATTAGCTTACCAAAACTACTACAAATTTCAATCAGATCTCCAATAAATTCATTCTTCCCATGCCACTTTGTAATGCTCAGCAATCCCAAAGAACTCTATGGAACTGAACTGGGAGTAAATAACCTTCTTAAAACTTTCATAGATGGTTTCCACCCCTCTTTCGCAGTTTAAGAAGAAGATAGCCAACGATGAGCTACCAAGATACCCTCGTTAGTTGCCCTAGAGCCACACCATAGTCAATCAGCAGATCACAAATGAACCTATACGGTGGTAAATAGAATCCAACCTCAAACAAAAATAGTGGTAAGTAACACCATTCTATAGTCTCATCCTCTCCCTCACCATGTTATCTTAAACGAAAGGTCCCCATCGAAACCTCAAACTCGAAACTCAAAGTGTGACCATTGTAGCCTACAATGTCCCAACAACCTCTTTATCTTGCGTTCACCCGTACTACACTCGATCTCAATCCCAGCCACACCCTAACCCTATTTGCCTCAACCTTTTTCACCAAAGCCTTTGTGTCTCACCATTCTGATCAAACAAGAAGCACGAGGAAACACGCACTAAAGAAAAAGCTTACTATCTAAAAATACAACAACAAATCAGTGGAATTAGAGATTTCACCTTGCCCCAATTTATAACTCGCCCAGGGCGCCGTTTTGAAAGTCCATAATCTATGACTTTTGCCCCAGACCACTTAGATAGTGCCACGGTACAAAGTTCCCAAACTGCCCACATTCATGTCAATAATGGCCTATATTCTAAAAAAATGACCCCGTAAAAAATGCACAACCAATACGATAATTACGAGCACGACGTTTCATGTCCAGCCTCAGCTTGTGCCATTTTATTAAACTCATTCGGCTTAGTGGGGCAAGTGTTATAACTCCGCTTAGATCCGCCACATCTTCGCCTACAGTTACCATGCTTCCGCCTATTGATGACTACGTAAAGAACCTATATTTTAGTCCCTTTTACTTGGATTATTGCATGTGTTTAGGCTCATATAGTTGCATATATGAGTAGTTTGCATATAGTTAGATAGTTAATGGTGCTTGAACTTAATTATATATATATACATATATATATATATATATATATTGATGCTTTTAACGGGAAGGGTAGTGTTTCTAATGGTTGTATACAAGAAGCAACCCAGGAAGTGGAATGCTGGAGCAGTGGAGCAACATCCCTTGATGTGTAGTAAAGTTGGAGATAAACCTTGACTCTAGATGATTGACTCACATGTGGACTCCTCTCTGATATGGACTTCATTGAATGACGTGGAAAAGCAAGATCCTTATTAAAGAGGTTTCGCGCACTTTAGGGTTCTCTAACCCTAGCTTTGCCGCCTATATAAAGACAACTTGGACTACAAACAAAAGGGGAGCTTCATCGTAGATAACAACCCTATGTCTTCAACTATCAAAGAACCACCATAGTCGAGGGCCAAGAGGAGTCTCCACACGAAAAGAGCTATCAATAGAGGTTTAAGGAGTGTAGAGAACTGTAGCATAATTCGAGGGCTTGGAGAAAAATTCGAGGATGTTTGGCTTCTTTCTTTTTTGCTTTATCAAACTACCATGACTTTTACTATTTTTATTATGGATGATATTTGCCCAAACATGAGCTAAATAATCTTTTGTTAGGTTTATTGTTTCTAAGATTTTATGTTTTAATTATTTGTTCAATGTTATAGCATTTTTTCCTTATCTATTCTATTTATTATTCTTCATGCAAAATTATTGTAAAAGCTATCGAGAGAGGCCTTTTAATTATCGATATATGACTTAATATAGAGAGAGTTAAGTTAAACAAATGTGAACATTAGAGCTTAAGCTGTTAACTTAGGTTGTAATCCGGCTTAAACATAAGTTTAGGATTTCAACGACAAATAAGGGGAACTTGAATAGATAAAAATTTGTTAGGATTTATACAGACATGTATTGCCATGGCTTTTTGTTATCAACTTCTAGGGATCGATAGAGTCTAGGAGTTGATTAGAAAACCTGTCGAATAGATAAGAATATAATTGGTTTACGCAGAAATGTATCACCAACTACTATAGCATTCGAATGGTAAGTAAGCATAATTCTTAGGTAATAAACCCAACATCCATAGTCATTTGAATATCCGCTACAACATCTGTTTGCATTATGATCATTGATGTTTTTACTTTTATTGCATCTAGTTCACAAATCCATCACTAAACAATTACTATTTCACTAACTCTTAAGTGTAATTACATTAAGTTTCTTACTCAAATCCTCGTGGGTTTGACACTCTACTTATCATTATATTACTTGATCGACGAGTATACTTGCTCTAATTATAGACTAGTTACGAGCTTGTAAGTTTTTGTCACCGTTGCCGGGGATTGTCAATTGGTGACACTAGCTTAATGGTTACATTTAATTTTTAGTTTTAGTACTAACTTTTATTTTCTTGTTTTCGTTTCTTTTCAAGTGTGTCATTAGTGCATGACCAGAAGCACACACCGAGATGAGATATTTATTTTATACTAACCAAAGATTGAGGATTTTTTGCGTGCTAAACAACGTGAAAACAAAAAAAATGGCCGGTTCAATTCACAACGGAAATAATAATGGCAACAAAAGTCCAACACCAATCGATGGATTAATTATCAAAGACATGATTATCGATGGAGTGTAGAATAGACAACAAGAAGTTTGAAACGATGTTCATCCAAGGAGACCCATCAGAGATAACTTTGCACCTACCCTTAATGATTTAACTCCAGTGATTGTTATACCTACGATACATGCAGCTCAATTTAAGTTAAAGTTGTTATGTTTAACATGCTCAATTCTATTGGACAATTCAGTGGATATATTCAAGCCTTACTAGAAGTATGCGACTGTTTTAAACAACATGAAGTGCATAAAGATGTGCTAAGGCTTAAATTGTTCCCATATTCCTTGTAAGATCGAGATCGAGCATGGTTGAAAGTTATACCCTTAGGATCTATTAGATCTTGGGGAAAACTGTTTCAAAATTTTTTGCACATGTACAATCCACCAAACGTGAATAATCAGTTGCGGAGTGATATTATAACATTACAACAAAGAGATGATGAATCCATGTATGAATACTGGGATAGATACAAAGATACGCTACGCAGGTGTTCCATTCAAGATTTTCATGATTGGCTACAAGTGGTAGAGTTTTATAATGGCGTTAACACTTCCACGAGGATGATGATTGACTCTTCAGCTAATGGTATATTGCTAGACAAATATCCCGAAGAGGCTTTCAAAATTCTTAATCAGATAGCCAATAACGATTATTAGTTACCCTCTATGAGATTGAGTCTCATACCTATATCCTCTATAATACTCTACTTGTATGATTCTCAGAGCATAGCGGTTCAACTCTTTGCCATCACAAACATGATCAAGAACATGTAACCATTATCCAACACCTGAGACGTAAAAGTGGTCTAGTACACTTGTGAGCATTGTAATAGAGAACACCAGTCTGTGAATACCCCCAGCAACAAGAATCTAGATGTTATGTAGGGAACTTCAACTGAAACAACAATAAACCCTACTCTAACACCTACAGCTTCGGTTGGCGACATCATCCAAATTTTGGATGGGGATACAATACTGGTAATTTAAGAGCTAAACAGAATGCTACGGCAGAGCTACTTCAACAAAAGACCCAAAGGCAAAACTAGAGAGTTTCTAACTCTAATTCTAGTTCTTTTGATACTTCTTAACAAAAATTTATATACACTTCCAGAGTTATTTTTCAGGATCATTCAACAAATCTAAAGAACCACGAGGACATGCTTACAACACAAGCCATCATGCTTTAGAATTAACAATTCATCATGCAGAATCACACCGCTTTGCTATGGTTATTAGAGACACAAGTTGGGCAGATTCCCCAAATCTTACAGACAAGACCTCAAGGCAGTTTACCTAGTGATACTGAAGACACTAAGACCTTTAGTGCGGAGCAATACAATGTTATCACACTACGCAATGGCATCTAATTGAATAAAGATTATAAGTTTAGGGGGGACACCTTGTTGATTCCACTCTAAGCAAGCTGCCACATGATGCTCCGACACCAATAGATGCATCATTTGAGAAAGACCTTGTTATTGATGGCAAGGCTAACAAAAAAAGGATTTCATCGTAACTAGAACACCACGTAATGAGCCTAGACCTGCACCGTTATTTCCATAGTGATTAAAAGCTCAGAAACAAGATGCTCAATTTTAGAAATTTCTAGAGATACTCAAACAGTTGTATATCATTGTCCTATTCTTAGAGGTCATTGATCAGATGTCGATCTATGAGAAGTTTTTGAAGGAGATCATGAACAAGAAGAGAATGGTGGGCAAGGTTAAAACTTTTGCTACGGTAAAAGAATACGTAGCAATATCGAGTAACTTGCCACCCATGATGAAAGATCCCAATAGTTTTACTATCCCATGTTCTATAGGCTACAACTACACTGGCCGTGCTTTGTGTGATCTAGATACAAGTGTTAACTTGATGCCGAAATTAGAGTTTAAGAGACTTGGCATGGGAAAAGCTAAACCTGCGTCAGTTATCCTCCAATTAGCTTGTCGATCTCAAGTTTGACCCAGGAGAAGGATTGAAGATGTCCTTACCAAGATTGATAGATTTGTTTTCTTGAAGAATTTTATCATTCTTGATTGTGAGGCTGATGAAAACACTCTTCTCATTTTAGGGAGACCATTCCTTGCTACTGGGTGCATAGTGGTTGATTGTGACAAAGGAGAGTTTACTATGAAGATGAATTACCAAAAGATTACACTTAATGTCTTCAACACTCTTAAGTTTGAGAATGATTTTGAGGAATGCCGACTTGTGCAAAGCGAAGAATCCTTATTCAAAGAAACACTTTAAGAAATTTGTTGCAGCAAAGTACTCAATGCTGGTACACAATCAAAATTAGATGAGGCTATGCTAGAGGCACAAGAAGAGGGCGATGAAGATGCTGAACAATCCAATATTGTGCTGGTAAGGTCAGGTATGACTTTTGAACCTTTGGATTATTTGGAGTATAAATATCCCAAACCATCGTTGGAGCATCCGCATTAACTCGACCTAAAACCTCTTCCCATGCAATTAAAGTATGCATTTTAGGGGAGAATAATATGTTGCCAATGATTACATATACCAGCTTGACATCTGACCAGAAGAATAGTTTATTTAATGTATTGACTCAACATAAGAAAGCTATTGGTTGGACTATTGCTGACTTGAATGGCATAGGCCCTACTATTTGTATGCATAAAATTTTGCTTGAAGATGGCCACAACAACTCAATAGAACAACAATAGAGACTCAATCTGATCATGAGGAATGTGGTTATAAAGGAAATTATCTAGTGGCTCGATGCTGGTATCATCTATCCTATCTCGGACAACACATAGGTTAGTCATGTCCAATATATTCTAAAGAAGAAAGAGATGATTGTGATTAAGAATAAACCTGATGAGCTCATTTCCACCAGAACCATCACAGGATGGCGGATCTGTATTGACTATCAAAAGTTGAACAAAGCCACTAAAAATGATTACTTCCCCTTTTTCCATTCATCAACTAGATGTTCGACAAGCTTACAGGAAAGCCCTACTGTTGCTTTCTAGATGGTTACTCTAGGTACAACCAGATTGCTATAGCACTGGAGGACCAAGAGAAGATGACATTCACATGCCCCTATGACATCTATGCTTTCTGACGAATGCCTTTTGGCCTATGCAACGCTCTAATAGCATTCTAGCGTTGTATGATGGTCATCTTTTCGAACATGGTGGATGACTTTATGGTGATCTTCATGGATAATTTCTCAGTCTATGGAGACTCATTTGATCGATGCCTAAGTAATATTGCCGAGGTATTAAAAAGATGTAAAGAAACCAACCTAGTGCTGAATTGGGAGAAATGCCAATTCATGGTTGCCGAGGGCATTGTCTTAGGCCACCAAATTTCAAAGCAAGGTATTGAAGTGGACAAAGCCACGATCAAATTCATTGAGAAGCCTCCACCCCTTCTAATGTTAAAGCCATTCGAAGCTGGAGTCGTTGTGCTCATTGCTAGAGTAGAATATAGCATTCAAGTTTGATTACCAATGTTGTGCAGCGTTTAAAAAATTGAGGAAGGAACTTATCTTTACACCAGTTGTAGTGCTTCCAGATTGGTCACAACCCTTTGACCTGATGTGCAATAATAGTTACTATGCTTTTGGTTCCTTTCTTGGTCAACGTCGGAGTAAGATATTCGATGTTATATATTATACTAGTCGCACTTTAAATGAGGCATAATTAAACTACACTACTATTGAAAAAGAACTGCTTGTTGTAGTATTTGTATTTGATAAATTTAGGGCATACCTTATAGGAACTAAAGTCATTATGCATATCGATCATTCGGCCATTAAATACTTAGTGACTAAAAAGGATGCTAAACCTAGACTTGTTAGGTGGATTTTACTATTGCACGAATTTGGCATTGAAGTAGTGGATAAGAAGGGCACTGAAAACCAAGTAACCAATCACCTCTCTAGGCTAGAAAAGGCATGTGAGCATGATTATACACTAGACATTAAGGATGAATTCCTAGATGAGAAATTGTTAACTGCTACAGCATTATCTTGGTATGTTGATATTGTTAACATTCTTGTTATTGCCATTTTCCCTTGTGATTTGAATAGCCATATTTTGATAAAAAAAAACTTGAAATAACCAAAATAAAAAGATATAGTTTGAACACTTATTTTTTAAAAAATAATAAAGTTTGCTTAGAAAAAGTGTTTAAATTTTCAATTTGTACTGGTACTTAATGTTATTCGGACTTGAAATAAGTTTGGGTATACATATTTTTTGAAAAAAATTGAAAAAAAAATATGATATAATTATTTTAATTTTTTTAATGTTTTTATGTAGTCGAAAGATTATACTCAAATATGTCTTAAGCTTATAAAATATTTTTTAATGTTCATAATTGATCTAGGAAGCTTTAATAACTACTTGGGTTGAGATGTGAGTGTTTAGAGACAAATCTAGGTTGAATTTTGAGGCTTGGGAAGATATTTCTGGGCTCGAGTAATGGTATTGGATGAACTAGTACCGTTATTGGCTGTTTGTTGTATGAATAGAGGGAAATTGTGTGGTGGTACCGGTATGGCCTTCAAGTGATATTAATAACTGGGCCTTGGGTACTGGTACAACAGGTTGGTACCGATAATAACCGACCTTACTAGAAAAATTGATTGTGGTCTTGGTATATGTACTCATATTAATTACCGATACTCTTAATGTGGTATTGATACTAGGGGTTGAGTGTTAGTACCCATAGTGAGTTTTGGTTAAAAATATTAGTAAAGGGCGAATGATGAAGCAGTGGTTCGATATGCCGTAATAACCAAAATAGATTTAACTCCTTGTCATAACGTATTAATTGTTAAATAAACATTAGTGGGCTTATATTGTGGATAATAACTAGGATGATGACATACCTTAGAGGCATTGCTTATTATTGTGGCCTTGGAGGCACTCACCTTGTGATGAGGTGTATGTATGCTCGAGGAACATTATTTTCTTATAATTGTGGGTGAAGGAATCCGAATGTCCTATGGTCAATACTACGATACTTATATAAGGGAATGTGTACTTTTGGCTTATGTGATCAAGTAACTTTTGATGCACTCAAGGCTATGTTATTTGAGTGTGGTTAGGAACATACTCATGGCTAGGGTGGTCTGACTATGGATAGGTCTACTTGTGTCTATGATGATCTGAGTATGGCTACACCTTCTTGTGGCTAACGTGATCTAAGAATGGTTAGGACTGCTTATGGCTTAAGTGGCTTAAGTGATCCAAGTATGTTCAGAACCTATTTGTGGCTTCTTTGATCAAAGTACGTTTAGGACATATTCGTGGTTATGGTAATCTGGGTATGTTCCATTTAACTCGACGACTATGTGAGCTCGGGAGCCTAATAGCTTAGTGAGCTCAAGTAAAGGAGGGTCTTGTGTGCCAATATGTAGCGTTGCATGAAATGATTGTGCATGTTATTATGGACATTGTAAGATGATAGCTTATGGATGTATTAATCTCGATAAGCTATGTGATATCGAGCAGTAAAACATTGTGGAACATGTAAGACTTCTGGTAGTAGTTGAGTATGTTATGTTAACACCTTATGATCGGTGATCTAATAACTCTAGCTTGTGTAGACTAGATGATGATTCATAGATAGTTGGGTTATATTTAAGCCCTCTAGACTATATTTATCTTGCATTTTATCTTAATGATATGCACGAAGTATGGTAGAGTAGAAACGTATCACTGAGCTTTGTAAGTTCAGCATTTAGAATCGTTATTTTTATTCGCAGGTTGGTAGGTGGTTCATGATCAAGGAGCACATCATCGAAGGACTTCTCAACACACATCACTTCAGTGTACAATATTTATATTACAGTCTTGGGCTAAAGTATTCATAGGACCTTACAACTGTTGAGCCTATAACTCTATTTTGAAATATTATTTTAAAATATGGTGTATAAACTCACAACTCCTATTTTGTAAACGAATTTATACTACTTATTTAATTACATGGATTTGTGGATGGTTTAATGTTTTAATGATGACTAAACTTATTGTTTTTTAAAATAATGTTTTTGGGGTCGGACTTTAGATTGCCTGAATGTTGCACTTTGGATCCGGTTTAAGATCAAGGTGTTACAAATATCTATTAAGGGTATGGTTAGGGGCGGTGGTGGAGAGATATCAACGGATGACTTAATATGCAAAGATAGATTGTGCGAAGGAAGTAATCTCAAATAACATAATGAGTATAACAGTAAATAATACAATTTTTCATCTAGCCAATCAAGTATGTCATGTACGAGTAAGAGATATTATTTTAATCGTGATTAACAATTGACGTTAATATCTCAAAATAGATCTTGAACAACTCATCACCCTTTCCTATAAGAAAAAGAAAACGTTTCATAAAAAAAGGCTTAAAGCACCAATTGCCCCTAAAGAATAAATTTTATACTGAGTTGGCCCCTAAAAATTTTTTTTGGGAAGTTTTGCCTCTTAAATTTTAAATAGTACCTCAGTTACTACCTACCGTTAATTCTTGTTAAAAAACTCATGGACCAATCAAAATGCGTTATGTTTTACTAATAAATAAAAAAATAGTTGACTCTAATAAAATGGGTAAATTGTACGTTAAGTCTGTTAAAATTTTATTTTTGTTTAATTTAGTCTTAAAAATCTTTATTTAACCTGAATTGACCCTAATTTCTATCTAATTTTTATAAATTAGTCCAATATATTTAATATAATAATATTTTTGTTCAATTTAGTCCTCAAAACCTTTATTTAATCCGAAATTGACCATATTACTTTATAATTTTTATAATTTTGTCCAATATTTTAAATATAATTATATTTTTATTCAATTTAGTCATATAAGTCTATATTTAACCCGAAATTGACCCCCATTTCTTTATAGTTTTTATAATTTAGTCCAATATTTTAAATAAAATCATATTTTTGTTCAATTTAGTCCTAGAAATCAATATTTAACCCGAAGTTAACCCCAATTTCTTCCTAATTTTTATAATATAGTTTAATATTTTAAATATAATTATATTTTTGTCCAATTTAGCCATAAGAATTTTTATTTAACCCAAAATTAACCTCGATTTCTTCCTAATTTTTTTTAAATTTAGTCCAATATCTTAAATATGATGATATTTTTGTTCACTTTA
Source organism: Hibiscus mutabilis (assembly GCA_019671005.1). Classification (NCBI taxonomy): domain Eukaryota; kingdom Viridiplantae; phylum Streptophyta; class Magnoliopsida; order Malvales; family Malvaceae; genus Hibiscus; species Hibiscus mutabilis. The sequence continues at coordinate 44,145,657 of CM033748.1, forward strand.
GTTCTAAAAATCTTTTATTTAACACGGAATTGACCCCAGTTACCTTCTATTTTTTTGAAAATTATATATTATTGATATATAATAACCATTAGCAAGAGCCTCATTTAAAAACCTCTTTAAACATAGATAGAGGAAAAAGAGTCCTACTTGCCAATGGGTAAAGCGAAACCGCAACATTTAAGAACCAGTTACAACACATATAATAAGGCAATAAAAACCTCCAAACTAACAACATGACCCTGCAAAAATAAATAGGAAAAATTGACTGAAATTCCTTTAACAATCAGTAGCCATAATGAATCCCCTCAAGCAACTACCAAAACACAAAGCATAGAAACTACGAAAGCTGATCCAGGTCATGAATTAACCCGTGATCTTCCAGAGCAAAGGAGAGAGTCTAGAAATACCACTTTTGGCGAGTTTATCAGCAGTAGAATTAACAGCTCTCAGAACAGCAATAATATGCCATGAAAAGTTTGGGCAGTAGCTTAAACACTCTTCAATAATACCTTTGAAAATAGCTGGAGCAGTATTGGGACGATTAGACCATTCAACACTGGAAGAGCAATCAATTTCCAGTATTAAATTATAAGAACGAGACCACGAACAGTCATGAAATAAAAAGATAGCCTCTTTCAAAGCAAGTAGTTCAGCCGAAGTAGCATCGATGTAACCAACTAACTTAGAAAACATAAGAAGTGAAACATTTTCAGCATTTCTCAAAATACCCCCAATGTCAGCTCTTCCAAAACCTCGCTCAATAGCCCCATCTATGTTAAATTTCAAGGAATCCAATGGGGGCTTAACCCAAGAACACTTAACATGACAATTACGATCCATATCCAAAGACTTCAAAATATGAGGACAACACAAAATATCAATACTGGATACAAGAGAGAAGGGCCAATTTCCTTCTATCCCCTATATTTTAGTCCAATATTTTTCATTTGATGATATTTTTTTTTATTCCTAAAATTTTATATTTAACCCGAAATAGACTCCTATTTTTTATAATTCTTATAATTTAGTCCAATTGGGGTCAATTTTGGGTTAAATATTTGGGACTAAATTGAACAAAAATATAACTATATTTAAAATATTAGACTAAATTATAAAAATTAGAAATAAATTGGGGTTAATTTTTTAGGACTAAATTAAACAAAAATGTAATTATATTTAAAATTTTGGACTAAATTATAAAAATTATAAGGAAATGGGGTCTATTTCGGGTTAAATATATATTTTTAGGACTAAAATAAACAAAATATCATCATATTAAAAATATTGGACTAAACTAAAAAAAAATTAGAAAGAAATTGAGGCCAATTTCAGGTTACATAATAATTTTTAGGATTAAATTGAACAAAAATATCATCATATTTAAAATATTAGACTAAATTAAAAAAATTAAAAAGAAATCGAGGTTAATTTTGGGTTAAATAAAGATTTTTAGCACTAAATTGAACAAAAATATAATTATACTTAAAATATTTGACTAAATTCTAAAAATTAGATAAAATTGGGGTTAATTTCGGGTTAAACAATGATTTTTTTGGACTAAATTAAACAAAAATATGATTATATTTAAAATATTGGACTAAATTATAAAAATTATAAAGAAATATGGTCAATTTCGGGTTAAATATAGATTTTTAGGACTAAATTGAACAAAAGTACAATTATATTTAAAATATTGGACTACATTATAAAAATTATAAAGTAATATACGGTTAATTTTGGGTTAAATAAAGATTTTCAGTACTAAATTGAACAAAAATATCATAATATTAAAAATAAATAACTAAATTATAAAAATTAGAAAGTTAGACTGACTTAAATTGCAATTTATCCCTTTTATTAAAGTAAGCTAATTTTTTTGTTTATTAGTGACGCATGATGTATTTTGATTGGTCTATAAATTTTTTTAAAGGGAATTTTTTTTAAATGTGATTGAGCCTCGTTAAAAACATCCTTCAAAAAGACGAAAGAAGAAAAGAGTGCCCACAAATCTTATTAAAAACCTAAAATCATGACATGAGTAATACAAGTACACGACCGAGATACAGGAAAACAACCCAAAGATTGAGGATGTCACCATCTCGAGTCTAAAGACTCCAAAACATATATGAGAACAAACATTCTCCCTTAAACCACACAATGATTCATAACATACGAACAAGGCTCGCGATTTAAAGTTTAGAGGATAAAACGTCCCAAAAAAATCTTTAAGGGCCAACTCTGTATAAAGCGTATATTTTAGGGGCCATTTGTGCTATTAACCCTTAAAAATGCATAAGTTTTTTTTTTTCTTTTTGGTTTAACCACTAATTTCTAACCTATTGATCGACTAATCTAGATCGGGTTTTACAGAAGTCCGTTATGGGGCGACCCTCAACGCAGTTTTTTTTCATTTACAACGTCATAATTTGAATCTCTAACCTTGCTTAAGAGATTTCTCATCTAGGGATGACAATGGATCCTGGACCCGACCCGAATATGTAGATCCAAATCCATTTTATAGGGTCTGGATCCTAAAATTTTGGACCCGAAGGATCCGAGTCCAAATCTGACACTAAGATCTGGACCTAGACCTGTTTACCCGTTTATAAAAAACCCACCTTTAGTTTTAAAATATATATAAATGACATAGTGGATTTAAAAAATATATAAATATTTAATAGAGGTAGACGCCACAAAAAGTGGCAATATTGAGGTTATTAGGACAATGGCTAAGAGCATGGTAGAAAAGTTTGACAAATATTGGCAATATATTAATGGTATTTTGGCTATTGTTGTGATTTTAGATCCCAAAAAAATAGATTGTGTCGCTCATTATTTTTAAAAATTATATGGAGTGGTGCTAATGGTGAATTGACAAGGGTGTGGAAGACTCTTGATAACCTTGTCTTTGAGTATCAAAGTAAAAGCAATCAAGTGAATGAAAAGTCACCATTAAAGAGAGGGTTTGATGAGTTTAGTGACGAAGATGATTTTGCTATATCAAAGAGACAAAAAACTAGAACGGTGCCGGTGAGGGGTGAGGTTGATCAATACTTGGAGAGTCCTACTTTGCCCGAGGATAGTGAATTTAATGTTCTTAGTTGGTGGAAAGAGACTGAAATTACCCTACTTTGCGAAAAATTGCCAAGGACATTCTTGCAATTTCGGTCTCTTCAGTTGCTTCGAAAAGTGCATTTAGCATGGGTGGAAGAATGGTTAGTGTTCACCGTTCTAGGCTTTATTCTCAAACCGTGGAGGCTTTAATATGCATGCAAAATTGGATGGTTGAAGATGTCAAAGGTAATTTTGTACTTATTAGTAGTTATATTATTTCCCTTCCTTTGCTTTAATTTAATATTTCACATTATTCTCTAATGTAATTTTTATTTATTTATGACAAAGACACTTTTGAAGGAACACATGCTAGTTCCACTATTAATGAAGATTGTGATGATGATGTGGAAGTGGTGGATATCATTGACATGGTATATAAGAAAGTTATTATATTACATAACCTTAATATTAATATTTAAATTTCAAAAATATTAGTTTCATTAAACAAATTTTTCTCTTTGGTTGGTTGTTTCTTGTTTGTTTTAGGATGTTGATGATTTAAGTAGTGATGAAGACTATCACTCTATGGAGGTAGAAGTGCGGTACTCGGCTTGTGACAATGGAATGTTTAATGATCTACATTTTTTAATGTTTGTGTTATTCAATAGACATTTGTGTAATTGTGTTGGAGTTTTTTTGAGACTTTAGTTTATCATTTTTTATTCTGTTACTAGTTGTATTGAAATTAATCTTTTCTCAATTGGAATATGAAATTAGTCAATGACAGTTTTATTACGTTAAAAAATAAGTCGAATGGTCATTTTTTTAACAGACCTGTTTTGGACCCCAGATCCATGAGATCTATTAGATCTGGATCTGGGTCCCAATATTCTTGACTCGCGGATCCGGGACGGATCTGGATCCAGGATGTGAAAATGAGTCTGGATCTGAGTCCAGCTGGATCTGGTCCATATTCGACCCGTTGCTATCTCTAATATCATCCTACTAGATTAATTAGTTGTTGGTTTCCTAGCTTTCTTTAGACCAAGAAGAAATAAAGAGTTGCATACCACGCAAAAAATACAGTCTACCTCATTATTTCACTTCCTTCTCTTTTAACTATACTATAGTTACTACCGGTTTACTTCAATGAAATTCTATTGTGCCGTGAAATCTGAACAAACCCTATGAAAAAGTATTAAACTTATACAATAATAAAGAAAAACACAAGAAATCGTTAGAAAAGTTGGTGGAGGGAATCAAAGAACTTTCGATAAAGTGTGCTTTCCCACGTGATTGAATTAAGAATTCAGGTAAGAAGAATAATAGGTCAATAAATTATTAATTGGACTAAAGAACCAAGAGTTGCCACCATTCTAAAATCAAACAGCCTGCCTAACACGCTTTTCAGTTTTTGCATATAATATAAAATTTAAGAGAGAAATTACCGGTTTATCTAACATAATGATATATTAGGTCTTTTAAATAAAGTTAAAAATTTTAATTCTCATGATATCAACAAAGTAAATTTAATTGGAAAGATCTTCTCATGATAAATTTTTATAATATTTGATCTGAAAAAAAAGTTTTGCTAATTAATTAATCAGAAGACGGACGTAACAGTTGAATTAATTGATAGAAATGGTTTGACACTGACTTTTCGAAGCCACCCTTCGTTGTTTAATTTGATTCCAACCCACCTCAAATCACGATGGACGGAGGAGTTAGAGAGGCTATAGTCATTTGGAAGTTTAAAATTCGTATATATTTTTAAAAAATTATATATTTTTTATTAAAAATTTATTTTTGTCCTTTAAAATTTTATAGATTTGTTCTCCTAATTAGGGATGAATGCATAATTTTATATTATGAAGTGAACCTATAAAATTTTAGAAGATAAACTTATAAAATTTTAAAAGGTAAAAAAATAAAATTTTAAATAAAAAATACATAAAAATAAAAAAAAATCTTAAAACTATACAAATTTCGTTTTTCCGAGAGCGTCCGTCTCTACAACCCGCCTTCAATCTATTCCTACTCATAACAAGAAGTTTTACGTCCCTCCCAGACTCAAATGGCGTCGCTTGTCATTCAATGTAGCTTTGTGAGGGAAAAAAGGAAAAGTAGAGAATCTTCTGAGTAGGAAATGAATCGAATTGGTTGAAAAAGTAGGCTGAAATTGGATCTAAGAACCTGCTGCCTTTGACTTTCGGGGGGCTGGTTCATCAGCTAAACATTGTTTTCTGTTTTTGTAGGCTACATTCATCCACCACGATAATTATAAGAATAATACCCGTCATGTTCATGTTCATGTTCATGTGTCAGTTCTTTCTGCCGCTCCTGAGACCACCCCCTACCATGTCCAATAATCTGGTCTCATATCTATTTTATAAAGCAGATTATTACAATTTCCAATCACTTCACGATTTATAACATTTATAATAGATATTTATAGTAATTGATTCAGAATTTATATATTAAATATCGATAATTATAAAATATAATGAGAATTTCAAGACATTCAATTTTAAGTCTATACGTGTTCCATAACAATAGTCTTTTAAGTAAGTTCCATAACAATAGTTGGAATTTGGATACTACAAATCTACAATATAATTAATGATATTTACTAATTAATTAATTTAAATCAAATATCTTAAAATATAACAACAACAATAATAATAATGTATTTATTATTGCAAATTCATTTATGTTGTTTTTGAAAATATACCAAATTTAAACTCAAGTATGAATTTTATTTATTAGTAAATTAATTTTTTGAGCAATAGTATTTTTTTAACAAGAACTTTTTTTGAGCAATAGTAAATTATAGGCTTAAGGTTACTTTTACCCTTAAAGTAGTCTTAATTTATTGATTTCGCTCGTATGGTATGTTCACATCAATTTAACCTTTGAAGTAGTAAAATTGCATCACAGTTTGCCCCTTAACTAACGGAAGCCAACGTTGACCGTTACAGTGCTGACATGGAGGTCAACGGTACTGACGTGGTAGTCAACGATGCTGACATGTCAGTTCACGTGTGATGACATGACAGTCCATGTGTGAAAATGACGTGAAAGAGGGGCAAAATTGATTTTCTAACCTAGTTTAAGGGCAAAATTGATTTTCTAGTTGAATACGAGGGCAAAATTAATTTTTAGGTAAAAAATATGAATTTAAGAAAATATTAAAATACTAAAATGATGTGAAATTAGTAAAACATTTAAAAATATTTTATTAATATATGGCTACAAATAACAAAAATAAAAAAATGAAAAAAAGTAAAAATTATAAAATTAAAATATCAGAAGCTATTAAATTATAAATTATTCAAAAATCAAAACTTAAAAAATAAATTCTACACTATAATCCTAATTTCTAAATTCCAAACCCTAAAACTCTCAAACTCTAAATTGTAACATTTAAAAATATTTTATTAATATATGGCTAAAAATAACAAAAAAAATAAAAAAAGTAAAAATTATAAAATTAAAATACCAGAAGCTATTAAATTATAAATTATTCAAAAATCAAAACTTAAAAATAAATTATACACTCTAATCCTAATTTCTAAATTCCAAACTCTAAAACTCTCAGACTCTAAATTGTAAACCTTAAATCCTAAACCCTAATTAAAAATTTTATCAATATAAAGTGATTATGAATCATATAAGGATGTGTATAAATTTAATCAAGTAAAAGGTTTAAATTTTAGGGTTTAAGGTTTGTGATTTGGAAATTAGACTTAGAGTGTAGAGTTTAATTTTTTTAGTATTGAGAGATAGGGGCACCAAAAAGGGTAGAGGATTTTTGTTCTGTTGAGAGAATCACATTAACCCTATTTTAAGATCATTTCTTCCTTACATTCTTTGAAGAGAAAGAAAACCAAAATCGTCTATTTTTTATGATTTTTTATATTTTAAATACTTTATAAATATTTTAAATTTTAATTATTGAATAATTTATAATTTATTAACTTATAATATTTTAATTTTATAATTTTTACTTATTTGTAGATATTTTTAATTATTTTTTAGTCATATATTAATAAAATATTTTTAAATATTTTTATTAATTTTTATGTTATTTTAATATTTTAGTATTTTACTCATTTTTTGCCTAAAAATCAATTTTACCCTCGTACTCAACCAGAACATCAATTTTGCCCCTCTACCATGTCATCTTTACACATGGACCGCCACGCCAGCATCGTAAATTGCCACGTCATCACCATAACGATCAATGTTGGCTTTTGTCAGTCAATGGGCAAACGGCGATGCAATTCGACTACTTTAGGATCTAAATTGATGTGAAAATACCATAGGGGCAGAATTGATAAATTAAGACTACTATAAGGGCAAAAGTGACCCTTAGGCCTAAATTATATTAAACAAATGAGTTAAGTTCAATATATAACTACATCATTGATTAATATTTGATGTATTGACGTTATAAAATTAAATTATTTTTATAATGTGTCATTATCTTATTCATTAAAAAACATACAATTAAAAATTGTAAGTTCATCGAATATTTTTTTATTAAATAGAGATATTACATTCTAATGCCGAAATTCGAACTCATACAAGATGGAGCAAGACGAGCATCCTTAGCCATTATACCAATTAGTGAAACCTATCATAAAATATTTACTCCATTCATTTATAATATATAAATTTATTTTAAATACTATTTATAAATAAAAGTTATTATTATTATTATTATATAATAAGAGTTAGTATTATTTGACAACTTTACTTAAATATGGCAGTAATTTTTTCCCAAAAATATTATACTTGTCAGATTAATTCCAAATCTATAGCATTTACTGTAGTAAAAGTAAAGCCGGTAGGAAAGAGATTCGACTTTAATGTTCATCCATATTTTTTTAATTAAAAAATGTTGAAAACGCAGAAAAAAAGTTTCTAACTTCAGTGTAAAATATTGTTTAAAATCAAATTATAATCCATCCGACTTTAATTGTTTAATCGTTAATAGAGTTTATTGTTTAAAGTAAAATTGTAATTCATTCTACTTTAATTTTTACTATAAAAAATATAATATTCTAAAAAATAATCTAACATGTTGGAAAAAAATTTAAAAATAATTTCATGTCTTTTCTCCACTATTTGGCATGTCATTCAAAAGTTTAGGGTCAGTTCCGTCAAAACAACAAATTCAAAATACAGTCAAATTTTATAACCCCTGATCCCTCCCACTCTACCCTAGAAATACATGGCTCGAGTGGAACTAGGTTTGCGCAATTGAACAGCCAAACACGGCCCTATAGAAGTCTAAAGCAAAAAATCCTTAGCCTTTCTCTCCCTTCCTAAACTTTCTTCTCTGCAACATCTTGGTTAAAAATGGCGGCTTCTTCTAGAAGATCTAGCGGCCCGGTTCTCCGTACTCGCTCCCCATCTGCCCGGTTTACATCTTCTGCTCCATCCGCTTTCGCTTATTCGACTCCAGGTTTCTCTTCACGCTCCTCAACTTTCTTCAATAAACAGAGATCTATTTCTTCGCCACGTGTCAATCTCTGCAACAACTCTCTGTCATCGTCGTCCGTGCGGTTCTCACTCGATAACCTTCCGATCTCTCCCAACCGTTCGATTACGACCGTCCGTAGCAACGCTGAGGCGTTCAAGAGCAAGCAGCCGAAGCGGACTTGTATGTGTTCACCTACAACGTATCCGGAGTCGTTCCGTTGCAGTCTTCACAAGAACTTCAATAACTCGCACTCCGTGTCAGGTTACGCGCCGAGCAATCGACTTAACGCGCGTAGATCTGCGATGTCGAACTCGTTGGTGAGAATCGGCGGCGTCGAAGGAGATCTTGTTAGGAGAGCTTTGTCGGCTTTGATTAGACCTTCCTATCATCAGCAACGTCGCCGTTCTGCTTTCCAGCCTAGGCCTAGCCGGCTGTCCGTGATGGCAAAAGCCTAGGACTTGTGAAGATTTTGTATGCGGTATGTGCAATCTTTTAAAGTTTCTAGGTCGAGTCTCCGATATTTTCTGGCTATTTGAGATCGAGCTTCGGAGTGACGCCGCAGTTGGTGGCGGCGATGAAGTCAGATTACGGCGAAGAGGTTGGAGATCTGGACGAATGATTCTCGTATACTTCCGGTGACCGAAACCGTAAAATCCGAGGAACAAATTATCATACAGTTTGTTGGTGTAAATGCACTCATATTGCAGCCTATGGCAAATTTGAGGAGCTTTTGAACTAAAAACTAACTCTTTCAAATCTCTTGAAATCACTAATCTAGTCAAATCTAATCAACCTAATTCCAATCTAAAATTCCATTCCAGATTTCCGCATCGATCCGTTATAAGTTCTTTTTCTTCCATGTAATTTTCTTTCCAAACACCATTTTCATTCCATTCGTTTGCAGTTCTTCTCTTTTCCGTGATCTTTTTCCTTTCTGTGGTTTTCCGTTCCCGTTTTCCGTTCGTTTTAGTTACCCTTTCCGTTCGTATTTTTTTAAAATTCGTTTCCTTATTGTTTTCCCAATTTCTTTTTCTTAAATTTGTTTTAATGTTTATAATTTTCTTTTATTGTTTGTTTCGCAGGAATTGGACTTTACTTGGACAAAGTGTGATTAATTGGACTGAATTTTAAACGTCGAAGTGGAAAATAGCCCTAGCGTTGGAGAAGAATAAATGGAAATACAGAACTTTGAACCCTTAAATGGAACTCAAGAGAAAGTATAATTTAATTAAACCAAATGTTAAATCATATTCGTTACTGCGTGAAGGGTAGAAATTGGATGGTAATTTGGCGGCAACAAGAAATAGACTCAACAAATTTGAATGGAATCCGATTACTCAAATTGACACTTATCTGATAAAAGATATGAATTTTAACGTGATGACTTAAATTTGATTTGAAGTCTAAAACATATCGAACTGAATTGAAATTGATTTGATTTTAACTGGACCGATATGAACATGTACTCAATTTGATTCGAGCCGAAAGTAACTCAGATCGAAAGTAACTCAAATTTAATTTCAAACTGAGCATCAACTTGATTTTAACTTGATAATTGAGACGAGCATCTTTAAGTTGGATTTGATGATAATATGTAAAAAATATGTTAAGTAGAGATGTAAATTACAGTTCTTCTCGTTATAGTTATCTAAAGATGTTAATATAATTGACTTAGTTTATTAAAAATGAAAATTAAATGATGTAATTTGATTAAACTAAAAATTTATGATATAAATAAAAGTATGTATCAAGTTCAAGGACCTAAAACGTAAATTAACTATTATAACTATGAAGATAAGGTTTTTGAAAGCGAGAGATGGAATGGTAGCGTCATTCTTGGGGTTTTGTAATTGTTGTTGCTCTCCAAAGTTCACAACTAGTCAAGAGGGTCAAACCTAAATTGGTATTCAAATTCAATGATGAATTTGATTTTTATTTTTTTTTATAATGACAATTGAATTTTATTAAAAAAATATAAAAAATATCACAAATATAACTCATCCAAAAGGGAGAATAATAGGGATTATTCTATCAAATTCTCATATAAAAACCTAAAAGTGCAAAGAAAAGTAAATACTTTCATACAGATTAGCATACCATCAAAATCTAGAAGTCTTCCTGAATTTTCTTGTCTCTATCCAAACAAGACGTATTACGGGGTGAAAAAGAGTGGTGAGCGAACCAAACTATCAAGCAGATCGCTCCGCTACCTAGAACTGATTACATCGGCAAACAACCATCAACCCTCTGCTTTAAATGTTGTTAAGATGCATTTTCCCGGCAAGCTCGAAGCATAATATCTACAAACTATACTCAAGTCAGCCACCTCAAGTGATTTCTACAATATTTACTTCAATAACTTGGTGAAGAGCGGACAATTAGACTTCGTGCAATCACTCATTTTTGACCGAGTTTTAGTGTTATTAATGTTATTATAATAGTAAAATTATTAATATAAAAAATAAAAAAAAGAGGAATTTGAGTGGCCCTACAATAGCCACGTCACCCCAATTACCCACCCCATGCCTATAAATACAAGGCATGGGGCAGACAATTCTTCATGCCCAATTGGAGGGGAAATTGACGCCCAAATTGCCAAATGAAATTTGCAATTGAATTGCCCCCAAATCGTGGGGCTAGGCCGGCCGCAAGGCTGGCCGGGGTTGGGGGCAGTGCCCTCGACCCCAGTTGGTTCGATCCAACATTCGATCGGGGTCCTATTTTAGGTCTGATCTAGTTAATATTTTTGGAGGGGTCGCGGTAGATCTCGTTAGAGTTCAGTTGATGTTCGTCATTCGAGCTCCTAGTTAGGTATATTTTCTTCCTTTTTTTATTAGTATTGTAATTTTTATAAATTAATGAAGTATTAGTTATTTTAAAATTGTAGTCTTATTTTTTATGTTTATGTTTTAGATTGATATTTAATATGTTTTAAATTTGTGTTTTATATCAATATTTTATTTATGTTAGATGTGTTTTTATTTATGAGTTAGATTAATATTTATGTATGTATGTTTTAGAATAGTATTTTATTTATGTTGAATTTGTTTTTATTTATGTTAGATTAATATTTATGAATGTTAGTATTTTATTTATGCTAGATATGTTTTTATTTATGAATTAGATTAATATTTATGTATATATATTTTAGATTAATATTTTATTAGATTAGTATTCTGTTATGTGAATATTTATTATATTTAAGTTATTTGCCATGTTTGATATTTTGCCTACTAAGATTGCATATCGATATATAAATTGTCAATGCGGTGCCCTTTTATCCGAGCGTAAACGGGGCCAGTATCAGGCGTAGTGATAGTGGTTGGGCGTTTACTCTCGGATAACGGGGCCCTTAAAATTTATTCGCAATTATAACCGAATTTTAAACCAATCATCACTTTAATCCAGAAAATTTAATATTAATAAAGCGGTAATTATTAAAGTACCAATTTTGGGCGGTGTGGGGGTGCTAATCCTTCCCCATCCGTAACCGACTCCCGAACTCAAAGTTTTTTGAATCTCTGGTTTTACGGTGTCCGGCCTACCTAAGTGGCCGGTGGTGACTCCAATTTTTAAATAAAACACAGTTTTTTTAAACCCCCACGGAATAAACGTTTTATATCCAAAAAATCACAAACACCTTCGAAAAATCCACGTTTTTTAGCGAAAGAGGACATCGCTACAGATGGCGACTCCGCTGGGGAGAATTTTTTGTTTGTCAAAAACAAATGAGAGTCAAGCTTTTAAAATAATTACTGCTTTATTAATATTAGAAATTCTGGGTTAAAGTGACTATTAAATTAACATTCGGTTATAATTGCGCGTTTATTTTAACGCAATTAAAATATGGCATATAAACCCGTTTTTTTAAGTGGGGGGAAAACGCTAATGCTTTTGTGGAGATATCGTTCTCCTGTATGGGCCTAGCAAGTACCTTCGGGGCTCGAGTATCTTATGCTTTCGTAAGGATATCGTTTCTTCGTACGAGCATAAGCGAATGGGTCCCCTTTAATTGAACCCGGTTGAAAGGAGCCTATAATGGGTGATGATCGGGGGCCTTGCTACCCTTAGTAGGGGACAACAAGGACAATTCGGGTACCTCCTAGCACCAACACTGCATGTAGAGAACATAGAAACCCACCCTATTAGAGCCATGCGGATAACCTTAGGTGTTTTAGACTAGATAAATAGGGTCGTTTTGTTTATTTACCTTATTTAATTTGTCATTTTATTTATATATTTATTATTTTTATCTGGTACTAACTCATTTTTTTGTGTTTTATTTTTATTTTACACATATTTTTGTTGCATTATCATTGCATCCACATTACATAGAGGCGTTGATTCAAGTGGTTTGCCCGATTAGAAAATCTTTCATCATGGAAAAAAGGTGTCTTAGGAAGGATGGCATCGATCCAGTTGTATGACATTGGTCAGAGATTAATCAACAGATCTGAGGTAACGATTTGCCGAACAAGCGTGTAGTGCCAAAGTATACACACGAGACCCAGATGGTGGACATACAACGAGCTACAAGGTGTGTGAATGACTTAGCTACCGAAGTCGCGACTCTCCGACCTTTCTTAACCCCGGACATGGAAGAAGCACCAAGGTTTATCAAGTTGCTCAGAGCTAGGAGGTAGAGCTAGGGATTATGTGTAGAACTTTATTTTGTAATTAAGATTTTTTGTAATAGAGACTCTTTTTGTAATAGGGACTCCTTTTGTAATATGGACCTTTTTTGTAATCTGGACCCTTTAATTCCCATGAAAGTCATTCGAAAAGGGTGATTACCAGTGGAATCAACGCCTTTTTTTGCATTCATGTTGCATATCATGACATGGTGTTGATTCAAGAACAGTTCATTAAAATGCTTTCAAAATAGAAAAAGTCTGCTTTGCCGGGAACGATAATATTACAGTATCAAGTTAGGCCGAGCAAAGACCAATCGCGAAAGAAGACGGTACGACAATAAGGCACGTGCGACGCAGAAGATTCAGTCAGGGCCGCAGAACCCCAATTTTAAATCTTCACATTTGACCATTTTTAAAAATCTCAGATTTTAATTTAACTCATTTAAAAAAATGAAAACATTATTATTTTGCTTTGAAACTTCTTCCCTCATAAAACTTTCAGAATAATAATAATAACAAAAAGAAACCTAAAAGTTTCATTTTTTAAGTAAGTTAAAACTTTTTGATAATAAAAGGGGAAAATTTTTAAACCAAATGATCCTTGAAAATTTTAATTTAAACCCCCAAAAGTTTTAAAGTACTCCCCTAGGATCGATAGAATCCATCCCTGTTTAGACGTACCCAGATCTACAGAAGAAAATATATTGTCTGATGTCATTTTCAGAAGCCACAAAAATAAAGATCACGACGTCACGAGTCCATAGAATAGAGTAAGAAGAGAAGACAGAGTCATCCATCATCCTGAAGACGACGTTGAGACGTGGAGCACAGGTTTTGTTTCCCGAAGTCAAGGCCTCCAGAATAAATTCAACTGTTGCCTGTAATTCATTATTAATTTCTTGCAAACATACATTTTCTCTATTGAAAGTTTTTCAAAGACTGTTCGAGAATCAACATCGCATTTGCATGCATTATCACATTTATAGGGTATTGATTCCCGAAGTGGTCCATCAAATCTCAGAAATCGTTCATAATCGGCAAAGGGTCGTCTGGTCAGATATTAGAGGGCACAGATCCAGGGTTTTGTTCCAGAACAAGATCGGAGACAATAAAAGAAGAACCATCTGAAGACTTCAGGTCAAACACGGTAAGGAGACACGGTACTGGTAATGAGCAAAGTAAAGTGCAAGAGTTGAAATAAGCAGAAGGAAGACGTGATAAATCAGATGAATACTTTGACAAAAGGTAAGCGATCCATCAAAACGAAAGGTAAGCGATCCATCAAACCGAAAGAAGAACCAATTAAGGATCAGAATAGAGAGAGAGATAGTCAGAATTCTACCTCTAAGTCAGCCAAATACGACAAATTGAACCCTTGTTACCTCGTTGAAGTCTCTAGCGAGGAGACCGTCTTATCCGAGAGATTACTACACACGTGCTAAAGGCAGTTACTGTTTAGGAAGTTTGGGTCACGGTATTGAGGATTGCGAGGCCTTGAGGAATGAGTTTAAGATCTTATCGCGATGAGGATTTTAGCTTTCGAAGACGGAGTTCCCCAATTCTATAGTGAGCTAACAATCATTCGAGGGGCAACGTTGAGGAGGAATCGATATCCAGGACAAAGTTCGAGTAATACCGAAGTGGGTCACTCAAGCGAGCTAAATTTGGAGATCAGAGATAGGGGCATCCCAAGAGAGGGATATTCTTTCGAGTTCAGCTAGCTCAGATAAGAGAGAGATAACTTGGATAAAATTGAATTTGCAGAATGATCATCAGAAGCTTTCCTAAGTGTTTAAGAATATCAGATTGGGTCACCTTTAAAGAATAGATGAACGGTATTGTCCAGTTGAAAGACGACTCATAATGTGGAATAAGTTTAGTCAAGCGAGAATCAAGTTAGGCTGTTATCAGGTAAGTTTGAGGGAATTGGGAATAGGTACGACAGTCTCCAGAGATGAGCTACAGAATAACTTAGCCATTAACAAGAGTTATGGAAACAAGTTTACGACAGAGCAATGACAATCCAACACTCTTCAGTTAGAAAAAGACAACTCTCAAGCTACGAAAGGCTAAGTAGGGGATGGATGAAGACCCGAAGATCGACATTACTCGAGCAGGTAAGGCGGCTCAACAAGGTGACAGGCTTTGTCAGAACATGGATCAAGTGTTGGACTACAGAGGCAAGCTGACCGGACTACTGGATGAAGTTAAGAAAGTAGGCACTGAAGCTTATCAGTAACTGTAAATATCTAATATCTGATAAAATGAAACCTTTTGTCCTCAATGAACGTCGTTCTATGAGGATCACTTTTGGAATCAATACCTTACTGCATTCATATTTATATTTTAGGATTGCATTGCATTGCATTACATTGTAAAATCATGACATATTTTACATAACATTATTATTACCTTGCATAAATTTTGGGGGGTAATCCAAAGAACAATTAGAGTTTTATTATGAATAAAAGAATTGAAGACACTCAAAAATCAAGATTCGAGCAGTTAAAAGATGGGCTCGAGAGAAAAAAAGAAAAAAAGAAGGAGTTTGATGCCTTTAATGCAAGAAAACTCTGTTTGAACCCCGATTTGGTAGTTCCTCCGAATTCCAAATATTTCCAGATTTGCGCATAATAAAGGAAAAGATGCCTTAAGATTCGCGTGACCATATTCTGCAAAAAAGATTGAGGGTTGCATTGAAAAATTGCCGATCCACCACTTCCCCAACAGTCTAGTAGGACCTACAGTGATATGATATGATTTGGACCCAGCACCAAGTTGTCAGTATCTCCAGGGTACGAAGATGAAACCTGATGAAAGCTTCAAGGAATGTGCTTTGAGGTGTATGTGTTTAGCGACCCAAGTGCAGCCTCCCGTAGATGAAGAGAAAAGTGAATTCCATGTCATCTTTCTTGTTTCTTCTTTGATAAGGTGCTCGGGAAAATGAATACCAGCTTTGAGGACTTCATGACAGTTGGATAGAGAATCGAACATGCATTCCGGGACCTAAGTTTAAAGACCATACCTGCCTAAGAGCAGAAGGAAACAAAGAGATAAATGGGTACCACTTTTAAAACATTGAGGCGATGGGGCATGACACTAAGAAATTTGGGGTCGTTAAAAAAAATCAAGAAGCTGGTCGATGAGGGAGTCATGACGAGAGAATTGATCCAGCGGTGGAAAAACAAGAGAAGAGGCAAGCCTACACTACCTTGGAAGGGGCATAATGAGTTAGTACCCTGGAGATAATCCAAAGGTCCCTACGGTTTTCTCATCATTTTTACAAAGAAATTCTCAACAAAAAAATCATTGTTTATTAGAATTAAAAAATCACATTTCCATTTAGAAAAACATTTTTACATTCTTGATTCTTTAAACATTTTATTTTTATGGGGTAGTTTTCCCATATGCATATACATGCATTTTTTAATGGACGTATGTATATATCATTTCTATACTAGGTCATCGAATTTTGAATGCAACAGTACATTTGCTTCAAACCCAAAGATCAACTCTAAGTTGCATATATTTAGAAGAGATTGAATGTTGTGGTGATACTGTAAATGTGAGTATCTGCTAGTTTACTTAGGCCAATAGAGGAACAAAGGCGTGTGTTTAGACAATGGGCGGTTCCCATTTTAGAAATTTATCTTCTCAGCGCTTGTCGTTTAAGATCCTTGAAACGAAAGTTGACCCTAAACCTCTACCCCAAAGGCATTATCGGGACATTTGTGAATATGACAATGAATGGTGTTCTTTTACTTTACCGAAGACACGGATGAGACTATACATTGGATACGAAGATCGAAAAATCACCAGAGGAAAGTGGTTGAAAACATGGATATGTCCAAACGAAAAACCAAAAAGAAGATAAATGGTAATCGGAAGGCCAAGCAATCCAGATCGAGTAAATATCGGAAGAGCTGCAGAGAGGCAATTAACTCGAACGGAAGATCGCATCAATACCCAAAGATAGATCCGTGTTGATTCAAGGATACATTCATAGACTCGAATAAGAAGAAAGAGATTCAATGCTAAAAACCCAGAATGAACAGTCTAAAAAAAGAGAAAAAAGAAAAAGAAAGAAAGAAAGAATATTGTATATGTTTCACACACAGATCAAACAATACAAGAACGAGACTTCAACTATGAGCAAGAGACAGAAGGAATCCACATTTCAAGTAAACATCAGTTTTGAAAATTAGTATAGAAGCTCGAATTGAAGCCAAGTCAAGACAAGTCGGCCCGAAGATTGCCAATTTTGAAAAAAAGGAAATGACCTCTAGGGTGAAAACCCAAAAATAGGCAGTCTAGAGTGATCCTAAAAATAAAGAAAAAGAGTAGTCTACCTGAGCCTGCTGGCATCAATATCCAACCAAAATGCACTGAAGAAAGTGACCTCTAGGGTGAAAACCCAAAAATGGGCAGTCTAGAGCGATCCAAGAGAAAAAGTGAAAAAGAAAAAAGAAAAAAGAGAAAAAAGAAAGCAAGAATAACATTTCATCTAGGCATGCCAATCACAAGAATTCCCAGAAATGTATTCGTAGTCCTTCAAGAAATCTCAGTTCCGAGGAGTTTTGGAGATCAAACATTCTTGAACAGAAAACGAACATCAGTATATAGCCAAAATGCAAGGCAGCATACAATAAAAAGAAAGGAAATGAACTATAGGGTGAAAACCCGAAAACGGGCAATCTAGAGTGATCCAAAAAAGAGAAGGAATAATGGGCATATCCAAGTTACACAAGTACAAAAATACTGTTTCATTTAACCATAAACCAAAGGCCTACATTACAAGGCCCAAAGACCATTATGGTCATCCATAGATATCCAAGTTGAATGAGAATGTCTTCAGATTTCATTCCGCCTATAAGGGTTAACTTTTCTTCAAGGAACGTCAAACTTCGAAGTGCTTGATCGACACCCAAATGAGGGAAGGATGGGGCATGGTGAGATAGTGAAATTAAGAGAGCCACCTTAAACGGGGTAGAAACTAGGTAGGGTTGTTCCTCTCAAAAGCTTATTAGACCAGAAGAAAATATACATTGGCATATATCTCCACAATGGTCAAGATCTTCTAAATAGGCGCTTCATTAGAGTTGATCTCAAACTTGAAGATGATGCTATGGTGTTTGATATTTCGGGGGCAAACATGTTTTAAAAGGTTTGACATTTTCTCCCAAAGTTTTGATGTTTACCATTTCCCCTAAATATTAGTTTTTAAAAATGTTTGGCCATACATGTCGAGTTTTGTTTACCATTCTCCAAGCATTATTTTATAAAAAATATTTGGTCCTTAAAAAAAGAAAAAAAAAGAAAAAAAAGAGAACAAAAAAACTCCCTAAAGTGAAAACCCGAAAGGGCACTTTAGAATTCCAAGTCGTAAATGGAGAAAAAGAAAGGTTGGAATGGTTGAACCTGACAGTGAAGTGGGGTATCGACGCCCGTGAAAAGGAGAAAGTGAACAACGAGATCGAATAAGGACCAAAACAAGCCCACCAAGATATTGACACTCATGCATCATGAATAGTCAGACATCACTAGGATTAGGAGCATGTCAATTCATTTGACATAGCATTTAGTTTTATCTTAGACATGTATCTGTGGATTCAAAGAGACATCGGTGGCTATCGTGGTGTGAATCCCAAATGTGAAGACAGTGATTCTACATACAAAAGGCATATGTTTCCAAGCGCCTACAGAGAGAGGTTCTATATAGGAAGAATCCGCCGCTTCAATGCTTCAGAAGCTGAAAGTTCTATATAGGAAGGAGTGACGGCTCCAGGGTGAAGACTAGCAGTTCTATATAGGAAGAACTCCCAGTCGAAGGAATTCACCCATGATACACAAGGTTTTATATAGGGAAAACATGTTGTGTCGAAAGCGAAGAGTTCTATATAGGAAGGGCTCCAAGCTTTATTGTCTTAGAGTAAAAGATTCTATATAGGAAGAATCCGTAGCTCCAAGATTTCAGAAGCTAAAAATTCTATATAGGAAGGACTTACAGCTCCAGGGTGAAGACTAGCAGTTCTATATAGGAAGAACTCCAGTCGAAGGAATTCACCCATGATACACAAGGTTTTATATAGGGAAAACTGTTGTGTGTGCGAAGAGTTCTATATAGGAAGGGCTCCGAGCTTTATTGTCTTAGGGTGAAAGGTTCTATATAGGAAGAACCTGTAGCTCTGAGATTTCAGACACCAAAAGTTCTATATAGGAAGGACTGACGGCTCCAGGGTTTGAAGACTAGCAGTTCTATATAGGAGGAACTCCCAGTCGGAAGAATCCATCAGCGACGCAGAAGGTTTTATATAAGAGAAACCAGCGTTAAAGACGGAGAGTTCTATATAGGAAGGACTCCAAGCTGCACCGTCTTAGATTGAAAAGTTCTATATAGGAAGGACTGACAGCTCCAGGGTTTGAAGACTAGCAGTTCTATATAGGAGGAACTCCCAGTCGGAAGAATCCATCAGCGACGCAGAATGTTTTATATAGGAGAAACCAACGTTGAAGGCGAAGAGTTCTATATAGGAAGGACTCCAAGCTGCACCGTCTCAGAATGAAAGGTTCTATATAGGAGAGACTCATAACTCGAGGCTTCAGAGTGAAGGGTTCTATATAGAAAGAGCCTATAACTCCAAGATCGGAAGGTGACGAAGCTCTATATAGGAAGAACTTACGAGCCTGAAGATTCAGCTAAGGAAGAGCGGATAGTTCCAGAAGAACACGTGATTCCGAAGCCAAAGACAAGAAAGTAGGTCAAAAATGAGTGCTTTTGATCTTTGCTTTGTCCTCGTTTCACAAGAACAAGCAAAGAGGGGCAACTGTAATCACTCATTTTTGACCGGGTTTTAGTGTTATTAGTGTTATTATAATAGTAAAATTATTAATATAAAAAATAAAATAAAATCAAAAATCAAAAATAAAAAAAAAAGAAAAAAAAGAGGATTTGAGTGGCCCTGCAATGGCCACGTCACTCCAATTACCCACCCTATGCCTATAAATACAAGGCATGGGGGCAGACAATTCTTCACGCCCAATTGGAGGGGAAATTGACGCCCAAATTGCCAAATGAAATTGGCAATTGAATTGCCCCCAAATCGTTGGGGGCAGTGCCCTCGGCCCCAGTTGGTTCGATCCAACATTCGATCGGGGTCCTATTTTAGGTTCGATCTAGTTAATATTTTTGGAGGGGTCGCGGTAGATCTCGTTGGAGTTCAGTTGGGGTTCGTCATTCGAGCTCCTAGTTAGGTATATTTTCTTCCCTTTTTTATTAGTATTGTAATTTTTATAAATTAATGAAGTATTAGTTATTTTAAAATTGTAGTCTTATTTTTTATGTTTATGTTTTAGATTGATATTTAATATGTTTTAAATTTGTGTTTTATATTAATATTTTATTTATGTTAGATGTGTTTTTATTTATGAGTTAGATTAATATTTATGTATGTATGTTTTAGAATAATATTTTATTTATGTTGAATTTGTTTTTATTTATGTTAGATTAATATTTATGAATGTTAGTATTTTATTTATGCTAGATATGTTTTTATTTATGAATTAGATTAATATTTATGTATGTATGTTTTAGATTAATATTTTATTAGATTAGTATTCTGTTATGTGAATATTTATTGTATTTAAGTTATTTGTCATGTTTGATATTTTGCCTACTAAGATTGCATATCGAGATATAAATTGTCAATGCGGTGCCCTTTTATCCGAGCGTAAACGGGGCCAGTATCAGGCGTAGTGATAGTGGTTGGGCGCTTACTCTCGGATAACGGGGCCCTTAAAATTTATTCGCAATTATAACCGAATTTTAAACCAATCGTCACTTTAATCCGGAAAATTTAATATTAATAAAGCGGTAATTATTAAAGTACCAATTTTGGGTGGTGTGGGGTGCTAATCCTTCCCCATCCGTAACCGACTCCCGAACTCAAAGTTTTTTGAATCTCTGGTTTTACGGTGTCCGGCCTACCTAAGTGGCCGGTGGAGACTCCAATTTTTAAATAAAATACGGTTTTTTTAAACCCCCACGGAATAAACGTTTTATATCCAAAAAATCACAAACACCATCGAAAAATCCACGTTTTTTTAGCGAAAGAGGACATCGCTACACTTCGGGACGTGTTCGATGAAATGCCTACAAGAATCGTACTGTTACGGAACACCTTGATTTCTGGTTACTCAAAGTGGTGTAGATTCAATGAAGCCCTTGCTTTACTTTCATCCATGCATCAGAGTAAAGTAAAGTTTAAGGAGTGAAAACACTGATTACGGGATATGCGAAGAGCAAAGAGGGATGTGGGACGGATTTGGAATTGTTTTAGTGGATGAGAAGGAGCAGTGAGGTGGTTCCTAATGAGTTCACTTTGGATTCTGTAATAAGGGCTTGTAGTGAGTTAGGTTATTTATGTGAAGGGAGTCTTGTTCATGAGATTTTGATCAAATCTGAATTTGAATTTGATCATCTAATTGGTGGTGCATTGATTGAGTTTTATTCTGATTGTGACGCCATCGCTGGTGTTAAGAGGGTCTATGATGGCGTAGCAGATCCGTGTTTGAATGCTTCAAACTCACTTATCAGAAGGCTTCTATCAACGGGTAAAATAGAAGAGGCTGAACTGATTTTCGATAGACTAGTTGAGGCAAATTCAGTTTCTGATGATTAAAGGGTATGCTGCTTACGGTCGAACAGAAGATTCAAAAAGGTTATCTGAAGAGATGTCTGAAAGAACAATAGTTTCTAGGAGTGGGGAAATTGATAAAGCTTTAAAGCTGTTGGAAGTAACGTGAGGGGAAAGAAACTATGTGACGTGAAATGAAATTGTTCAGGTCAATCGAAAAATGCTACAGTGTGGCCCCAACTATAGAGCACTATGCATGTGTGATTGATCTTCTCGGTTGGGTAAGTCTTCTGTAAGAAGCTGAGGAATTCATTTAAAAGATGCCAGTAGAAGCCGATGAGGTTGTTTGGGGGGCTTTACTCCATTCTTGTTGGTACTGGATTGACATGAAAGTTGGTGAGAGGGTAGCAGAAAAGCTGTTCAGTATGAATCCAAAGACTATATGTTCATGTGATTCTATCTAACATATATCCAAAGACACTATCCAAAATATTAACTCGAACAAGAGATCGTATCTTATAACTGACCAGACTCGAACATATACAGTCAGTTGGTCCGTCAAGTCTGCAAGTTTGGATTGTTCTGTCAACATCGTTAGGAGCATTTCTATTTAAAAAACCCCGAGTTAAGGTTTTACCTTTCAATAGATCGTAATGTTTTACCTTTAGTTTTGAAAGTTTTGAAAGTTTAAGGGATCAATTTGAAGTATTGAAGCAAAACTGAAAATTTTAAAAAGTTCAATGTCATTCCATGTAATTTATCCATTTTTTCCAGAAATTTAAACCGCTTGCTTCTCCTTTTCTCCTCCGACGGCTGCGTTCTTCTTCTTCTTCCTCGTCCGACAGCCACGCGAATGTTCAAAAATCGAGAATATCGGCTGTTTTAACGTTAAATCGCGGCCGCGACGGACCGTTACCGACGTGAATCCGTTACCCACCGTGATTTTCGTCAAAACCGGTTTCGGACGGCGGCGATACCGAGATTTCTCGGCCGAGATCTCGGTTTCGGTCCGAGATTTAAAACCCTGGTTTGGTAGTAGTTTATTCTATATGTTCATTGTTTATTTTCATCATCTCTTTGTTTAGTTGTTACAGACATTTGTTTTCTGACTTTCTTTCTTCGATCTCATAACCATGGAAAAAACATCAAATGTGTTGTGTGTCAGTACGTTACCAATGTCGAGAAATTTGCAGAGATTTGGAAATTTACTTACATTTCGCCCATGGGAGGCTAAGTGGGGGCAAGAGTATTAGTGTTATCATCATGCGCGTTTCTGAGATTTTAGGGCCGGTAAAAAATTGGTTCCTAATTAAAAATTTAAATTATAAATTTAAATTATGATTGTTGTCGTATTTTCGGTTACGTTACGTTTATTGTAATTGCGGACATAACGATTAAAGATATTGTAGTTTCGGACGACGTTGTCACCGCTATATAACGGTCATTGTTGCGATTGCGGATTGTTATTTAAATCTTTGTACCTGATAACAAGTATTGAAAAAAGTTAAATTTTAAGAGTAGATCCATAATAACAAGTATTGAAATAAATTGAGCCTCTAATAATAAATATTAAAAAAAATAAATTTTAAAAAAGAAAATTAAGGAGAAATTGAGATGTAAAGAACAAGAATAATACAAAGATTATTTATAGGTCTATTTAAAAATTTTTTTCTTATTAAAAATAAATTATTATTAAAACCTTGATAACTACCCTAAAACCTATATTAATTGCAAACTAAAGGTAACTTTTTATTTTTGCATAAATAAAAACTAAGGGTACAATATATGGTATTAAAATATTTATAATTTTGGTTCAAAATTTAAAGAGTTATAAAAAGTTAATAATAAATTAATAATAATAATGTGGGCCCTATACAACCAACTTTATTCCAATTTCCTACACTTTATTCAACATACACATGTTATATATATATATATATATATATATGTAAAATTATTGTTGTGGACTCTCAAAATTCTTTAAACTAAACTCAAATCTCCAGTTAATATATTTGGGTGTGGGCCTTAAATAAGGCGGGGTTTTGGGCCGTCGCCCTTATTATCCTGGGCCAAGGACGGCCCTAATTATCATCATCTAACAGATGTGCAAAGATGAATCTCGAAGGCTAAGTAAGTCTCTTTACATTATTTATGTATAAAATAATAATTATTTAATCATCTTTTCAGCCCGAATGAATTATAACATCTCAAATATGGTTCTTGGCGTATACTTGTATGTTTTTACAAGAAGCATGTTGTGTTCAAATGATACAGTTTTTAGTGCACTGTGTTTCATTTATACGTAACGCATGCTCTATCTTATGTCCTTTCTCTTGATAGACGCTCGTTGTCGTTATATTACATTAGATATTTGCAGGTTTAACATTTTGTCGCTATTTTTTGTTTAATCTCATAGAAGCCTAGTTAACAAAGTTTACCCCCTGCTTCTTTTTAACTTATCTAATTGATTGTTCTTTTGGCCTTTTTGGATTGAACTTCAGCAGCCTCTAGCTTTACAAGGTAAAAGATTCAGTGCTTTTCTCTCTGACAAGAGCTGACATTTGATATTTGGTTTCTATAGTTTGCTTTCATCAGTATCTGTTGCATTCCTTATTTTGAGGAAGAAAGCAGAAAGTTCAATATATCCGTTGCATATATGGCTTCTGTAATCTAGGGTATGAGACAGATCTCCCATCTATTTCCTGCAACACACCATAGTAGAAAGGAAAAAATATCTCGTAACTTCGGGATATAAGGTGAGCATAGTTTTAACCTCGGGATAGATTCGGTACCTTCTCGAATAGTAATTCATATATATATATATATATATATGTGTGTGTGTGTGTCCATGTGCATCGTTTTTCAGTTTAAGTGGAGCAACATATGTGACTAGGATTATAAATTTGAGTTACCCTATTAGGGTTTAGAGTTCAAATAAAGTTGATACGCTACAGTTTGAATCAATTTGTTTTTCTGCTATAATCGTATTGACTAAGATTGTAAATCCATATTGCTATACTTTGAAATGATCTAGATATTAATTTTTGCGTTATAACCGAACGAAAATTTACTATGATATGATTAAGTAGAATTAGGCTACGCGACATTAAGTTTCAAATGATTTCAGTTTTGATATACCTTTTTGCTCGATCAATTGCTTATCATGTTTGCATTCATTCATCTTAGCTATGCAATGCTTCAAAATTTTGTTGGACTGCATTGGGAAGACTCTGTCATGAAGTCTTCAAGATTTTCCGTTGGCCATGTTAGGATGGAAAATTCATTGGATGCCGCCCTAAGTGGGGACGTAAAACGACTCCTCCAAGTAGCGATATATTACGAATTCTCATGCCGCTCCAAGCAGCGATACCGCCCCAAGTGGCGATGTAAAACCCCGCTTCCAAGTAAGCGCTCGAGTTGAACAGAATACCAACCCTGCTTCCAAGTAAGTGTGCGAGTTGAACAGAATACCAACCCCGCTTCCATGTAAGCGCGCGAGTTGAAAAGAAAAGGTTCGCTAGCCACTTCCAAGTAAGTGTGCATAGTAAAGTGACCGGAAAAGAAAAAGTTCGCTAGCCACTTCCAAGTAATTGTACATAGTAAAACGACCAAAAAAAAGGTTCACTAGCCACTTCCAATTAAGTGTGCATAGTAAAACGACAGGAAAAGAAAAGGTTCGCTAGCCACTTTCAAGTAAGTGTGCATAGTAAAGCGATTGGAAAAGAAAATATTTGCTAGCCACTCCCAAGTAAGTGTGCATAGTAAAACGTCCGATCGCGAAGATGGAGTAAGTGTTAGCACCAATAAACGTATAACGTTGATCTCCCACCCCTTTAAAGTTATATTTACCATAAATTCGAAAATAAGGCTAAATGTTTGCCATTTCCGAGTAGGTGCGCGATAAAATAATTGGAAGGCCATTTCCCAGGGGGCAAGAATCCTCCCAACTCAAACTAATTACGCAAATATATAATCCGCTACAAGAGAGTGATATCATTCCCTGAGAAACGACGAACAACAAACTCTCCCGTGAAATATTTTCAAAAGGGGCAAGTGTTCTCCATCCATTTATCTTGCAAGTTTGCAAATATCAGAAGTTTATATACATATCGTCATCTTAAAGAAAGAGAAGTACAGTGGTCACACCAAAGTATAAGCATAATTCAAACTTTATGATTTACTCTATAAGTTTCTCATCACAAAGGGGCAAGAATTCACTCAAAGGAAAGACAATATGTCATTATGATACAAAAATAAAATTACTTCAAACATTTACGCAAAAACATAAAATAAGAGATAATCTACGAGCCCCTCAAGAATAGCAACATTGTGTAATTACCTAATAATGAATTGATGTTTATTGTTACAAGGGGATACACATGAATATTTAGTTATTCATTAAAATGATGCTGTTCCACAGGAACAATGTAAAATTCACTCTCAAGTGAGTGAGCATAAAAAATTCTCCAAAAATGTTCTCAAGAAATCGAGCTTTAATAAACACTATTCACACTATTTATAAGAACAAAAGACTTAAACTATTCATACATAAGAGGTCAAATGTTCGCACCAACGAACAAACATACAAAAGTATGTTAAAGCAATAATTCGCTTTCGGCGAACTATTTTCAGAAGAGGAGCAAATGTTCGCACCCGTGAACAAGCAAACACACAAATCACTCTCTAATTCCTCTTAGAAACCTCGCTCCAGTTCCCAGGCTTGCGAATGCCACTTTATAACCTTCCCCACCTGAGAGCAATTGTTAGTACCTGTGAACCGCCATCATGCAGACACTCAATTACAACTTTCTGCGAACGACCAATCGCGACCCTTTGCGAACTCGACATGTGAATGCTACCTCAGACCACGTGATGACGCTCGTGGTTCATACCAATATCCAAGCTATGATAGTTCTTTATGAATATTTGTCTTTTTCATCAACACGTGTCCACGCCTCCTCCAAGACACATGTCCACGCGTCCTCTAAAGCCCTTATAAAAGCCTTTGAAGAAATCAAGCCGGGCTTCCCTCCTCTTCATAAAAAAAACCCATTCACCACCGTTACCGTTCGCGCCACCTCGCTATTCCGTCTGAGAGCGTTGCACACAGATGTGATCAACATGTTTCTTTCTCAGTCAATTGTTTTATCAATTAACTAAATCCCTTGCGCTTTTATATAAATTCATAATTAGTGTTTCTTTGTCAGACAATTATTTGTTGGTAAGCTATATTCCTTGCACCAGTTTCCTTCTAATTAAGTGCCCGGATGAAATCCCACCTATCCCTAAACAGATGAACTGATCCAATTTTCTTACTCTATAACAGTGATGATTTAGCCCCTCTGCCTTAGTATTTTGATCGGGACCCAAATGCTAATTTCAAATGTTTTATTATTATTTATTATGGCTATTATTATGATTTACATTATATGAATACTATGTTTTAGTACTTATATTATGTTATAATATATAAACTTATAAACCACATGTGTTTTATATATCGATATACTTATACGTATATCACTATATATATATATATATATATATATATATATATATATATATATATATATATATATATATATATATATATATATATATATATATATATATGAACATAATCCTTTATTTATAAAGGTGATGATTTTATACCTCTAATAGTATTATATATATATTATCTATATGCATATACTTATAATATAAGTATGCTATCTACAAGTACAGTCTTCGAACATAGGTATTTTTCCACAACAGTATTTGTGAATAATTTTATTAGATCTATCAATTGACTTGTATCTTCCTTTTAAGGTGATCTCGGCTCCCCCAATCGTGAGATAGACAATCTATCTCCTCTTCCTTCGCCCGTTCGAACCGTCCCTACACGTACTATGAGATCTACACGTGAGTAATATTTGGATTAGCGTTTGTGATGTTTAGGTTGGTGGCATAGTGTTAGATTTTGATGTAGAGTTTTATATCGTATGTTCGGATTTAGCTAGATCCGAACGTGAAAGGCGTCATTCTCGACGTTAGAGCTCATGTTTGCATAAGGTGTGTTTCTTACTATGCTATATAATGATGATTTTATCGTGTGACGTTTTATATCGTATGAATATTTTTACATGTGTTGTGGCATGATGAATTTTCATACATTCTTACTTGATTTGAGATTTAACTAAACATCGGATTTATCGAATTGTGTATCGTCGAATTTATCTAACTATGAAATATCAGATTTATCAAACTATGTGTTGAGACTAGTAAAAAATGTGATTTTACATCATTGTCTGCATGGGTTGGGATTGTACGGTGGAAGTAGTGATTTTTACCACACATCGTGGTGGATGTAGAGAGTGGTTCTGAGGAACCTTACTCTTCGGACGCTTCTATGTAGTTGGGAGTCATTGTATCATTTTTTATAAAATTAAAGCTTTTATATTATGCATCATTATTCGTGAATTTATAGATTTTATTGAAATAATAATGATTTTGAGATTGAGATTTTTCCTTGCACTTTAGAGACACACTAAGCTCTTTAGCTTACACCCCATAGTTCTTCTTTCAGATTATCAGACTCTTTTAGGCGACTCGGTACTTGGAGCATCTCACATTTTTTTCTCGGATATTTAATCATCAATATGAACTATTTTAATTATACTTTTAGATTAATATTTAAGCTTTTGGGACATTTATGTAATTCGAACTTTGAGATTTTTATTTGGGATTATGTTTCCACGTGCATTTTTGGAGATTTTTATTTGGGATTATGTTTCCACATGCATTTTTGGATTTTAGTCTAGACATTTTTATTAAATATTCAGAATATGTTTTAATGTTTGAGTTTCGTAAATAATTGAGATATTTTACGATAATTATTATTTAATAATAATTTTGTTTTATAAATAAGTAAACTTAAAATGTGTTACTTGAGGGCAAAGTTTTCAAACGCGACTTTCTAGATTCGACCCATTTCTTCTGGGTTGGGTTTAGGGGGTTACAGTGTCCACTAAGAGTTTTTAACCACTTACTGTAGAGATTGTTGACATTAGAATATTTTTTTGTTACATTAGAATAATATTTAAAATTTCAATATAAATACTGAGATTTGAACTTGCAAAAAATGAAAACGTTTAAATATTTTTGACCACTTAATCAGTTAAACGATCTCACATAACACCTTTATGATTCATAATTTTGTATAGAGAGATCGAGAGAAACGCTTTCATGGGTTTATATGAGAATAAATCATGCTTCAGCTGTCCTTGCAACAATTGAGATCTCAATGAAGCTAATAACAATGAACTAAACTTTGTGCGTAAGGGTGGGAATCAGAGGGAGAATATTCGAAAATCGTGGGGATTCGAACTGATGAGATAGAGAATAACAGAAATTTTCACCTACGAAGACGGGGGGAGTTTTATTATCGAAGCTCATATGGGGATAGGGACGAAGATTGTTATATCTGAACCGTTAGGATAACTGAACCGTAACTATATAAATAAGTGTGGGGATCCCAAAAAATATTCGTAAAGATCCCGATATTTTACAACTTTTTTTAAGAAAAATATATACTTAGCTCTCATTTACCTGTAGACCCTACCTATATTATTATCAACATTTCAGTCCATCAAGATATTTATGCCTTTTGTTTAAACCTTGTTAAGTTTGGGTGGCCTTTCTAGCAATTTACCTGCATATGAATCTATGACATTTACTTTTCATATTATTTGATGCACATAAAATTACTTTTCATATTATAGGTTGATAATAAGAAGGATCAAGATAAGAATACAAGAGCATTATCAAGTACCACATACTAGATTGATTTGGCTGCAAAAAAGAAATCGTTACATGTTAAGTTGTTATTATAGTTTTTAAATGGCTTGTTTATTGTTTGTAAAAATAAATTTATCATTTATGTTTGTAATTTTGGAGATTTAATGTTTGGTATTTGTTTGAATATATTAAGATTTAGATATTTTAAGCGTATTGAATATATGACTTGTAAATTGAAATTAATCATGTATTTTGGTTAGTAAAGTAGTAAAATTTTATTTAAATTTTTTGAGATAAGAATTCCCCGAAATTTGTTAGGATCCGATAGGTATAGGAATGGGGATGAAAAAGTTCTCGAAGCATGTGATGGGGATTCCCCAAAATCATTTCGTAAGTGTTGAAGACTGAACGAAAATTGCAAAATCATCTATGCCTTGCCCGGTTGCCACCCCTATGGTGGGGTTATGAAAGGCGATTAATAACTCAATATTGTATCGGTAGATGTGTCGGGTGTTTTTTTATATAGGGTACATATTAGTACTTGTGTGTTTTTTGTGTATTATTTTGAATTTATCATAATTTTTAAAATATTTTTCATATATATAATATATAATGCAAATATTATATATATATATATATGCAAGTATTAGTTTGGTCTCAAGTCGAAACATTACAATAACCTTAATTACGAGGTTAGTAATAAAAATATCACTTTTCTTTTAAAAGTTACATACAATTCATTCAATTAAAAATATCGTTACAAAAAAGTCATTGCTCGTTAAATATTGGATGGAATAGTGACATGGCATGATATAGTATCAGTTTTAGTCCTCAAAACTTACACAAAATATTAATTTGATCTCACTTTGAAACACTTGAATAAATTTAATCCTTTGTATTTAAAAAATTCATTATTTTAGTCTTTGTTCTTCTCTTATTGCTTGCTCATCTCCTAGAAATATTATATTACTTTCTCGATATAATAACACTTTAACAATAACTAGTTAATGTATTATAACATAATGCATTATCCAACTGCTACTTTGATCCAATAGACTTGTTTGTTTTGACACTATTACAAAAAAGACTAAATTGATGGAACTTTTAAATATGGAAGGCTAAACTTATTGAATTGTTACCAATTAGGACAAAATTAATAGAATGTACAGGTTTCGGGGACTAAAAATGTTATTATACTAGGCCACATTGGACGCCCGTTTCAATTTTAACGACGAATACATGTTTGTAACAATATTTTAATTAAGTGACATGTTTTTCATCAAATGTAACATCATGAAATCTTGGTTAGGAGAATCGGGAGGTGAACCAGTTTGGTTTAGTAAATAAGGGAAACTAATTGATTAAATTAATTTCGAGTGTTTTTAAAAGGTGGATTTGAAATTAAAGTTGGTTAAATTGGAAATTTATTTAATTCCCATATTAAGTAAGGAATTGGTTTAGGGAGGTTTTTAATGATGCACATGATAATATTCATTTGTATGATTTTTAAATCTAATAAAATCATACCTGCTGATAAAAAAGTAAGGAATTGGTTTGACGACTTTCAAGCAAATCGAAATATATGAATATATGATTTAAGTGATTAAAGTGATAAGGAATGCATGTTGAGAATCTTTAAGGACTAATTATGCCATGTAATCTTTTAAAGGTATTTTAATTGTATTTCTATTAAAATAAAATGATTTATTGTAGAATTAATATTAAATTAACTTAATTAAATGGTTTTAACAGAAAGAGGGCTGACAGTTAATTTGTTCTATGGAAGATGTCTTTCTGGATAAAATTCTCTCAAAAATATTTTTTTTTCTAAGATTTCTCAATTTTTTCCATGGAATCCTAAAGTTTTTCCCCAATTCTTTTCTATTTTCCATTGATTTTTATATTGATTTTCAAATTTTCTTTAACGTCTATTTTCTCAACTTTAGAAGATCACGTCATTTTCGATGGGCATCTCTTCAACCCTAAGTCCATCAATTTCAAGGTATAAGATGATTCTTAAATGAAATTGCATATATTATGCATCCTTAATCATTGATTTAAATATCTTTTAATTGATTGAAATGGGAAAATATGATAAAAATGAGTTCTAGATGATTTCTGTGAAAACTTGATGTGACGATGAAATCAATGAGTTATAATTGACTTACAATGATTCTTTGTGGGTTAGATGTTATCTAAACTCAATTTTGTGAAAACAATCCCGTAATTTAATTAATTGATTAAATTAGATTAGTTGTTCTTGAGGATTATGAGTTGTATGATGGTGATTTGGATTCCCAAGTGTTAGCTACTATACGTAGGGAGTTTTGATGATAATCTATGTGTTTTGAAGTTAAGAATTGATGATTTATGGCTGGGTTTAAGTTTGAACGATTTTGGAAGTGAATTATGGAGATTTTCAATTGTTAGAATGTGAATTGGGTTAGATTACATCAATGGTCTCTTTGCTGGGGATTATTGGATGTGAGTTGATGTTAGTTTATATGTTATTGAGTTATAGAACCATCGGAATCACATCTGTAAGCCTCGAGTTGATTTTTTTGATATCGACAATCGAACAAGCTTCAACAAGTGGGTGAAAGCTTTTCGATGAGTACAAATGTGTTTTGGTGCGCTAAAGAGGATTGAAATCTGTTGAAGGGAAAAATGGTCAACTCTCTTGGGTGGAGGAATGTCAGTGGTTTTAGTGGTGGTCAGAGGATGTTTTTGATTGGTGTGAGAAT
The DNA here is from genome assembly GCA_019671005.1 of Hibiscus mutabilis. Lineage (NCBI taxonomy): Eukaryota > Viridiplantae > Streptophyta > Magnoliopsida > Malvales > Malvaceae > Hibiscus > Hibiscus mutabilis. Next base: position 44,177,986 of record CM033748.1, read on the forward strand.
GAAGAGGTTGGTTGTTCTCCAATTTTTTGGGGTCCTGATAGCTCTTTAAAGAGCATGATTTTCCCCTTGATTTATAGGTCTTATTGTCCCCACATTGACATTCATTGCATCCATTTTTGCATTTTCATGTCTATTTCTACATATTTTCTAACTTAGATCTTGCGGCTCAAGTTTAACATATTTCTTCCTATTTTTGCCTTGTTGTCATTGTATTGCTAATGTCCATGCAGAGGTTGTTTTCACCACTACAACTAGTTTGACACTGCATCTTCAGCTATCCAGTCTTCTTGAGGATAAGGATGAATATGCCAGTTGTCCATTATGTTACAACAAATTTGTACAAGTTAAGCATGCAAATAACCTGCAGGATAAGTGTTCTTTCTCAGGTGGCCTGCATAAGGACTATTTTGGAGGAAAGAGAAAATCACGCTATTCCTATTTTCACATCATCTTCAACCTCCGAGCTTTTATCCTCCTCCCATGGCGACATAAGCTTATTTTCTGGAGATCCGAGGTGAAGTAAGGCAGATCTATCCAAGGAAATGATGAGTTGAGTGTTGAATCGAGGAAATATCTTAATATCTTCTAAAACTTCTCTTTATTTTGATGTTGTTTTGGAGATTTACTTGTATTTGAACTCATTTTGACTATGGTTTAATTTTTTGGAGCTTGTTGAACTTATTTAAACTATTTTCTTAGTTTAATATATTTAGTGTTAGCTTTTTCTTAAGCTTTAATTGTTGGATTTGATTTATGTTTTGCATGAGAGTGTTAGAACAAGCCACTGACATCGACGGATGCAGTAACGAGCCAGATTAAAGAGTTCTTACAGTGAAAGTTGTCTGGATACAATGAAAGTTGGTCCACTCGTTCATGGGGCCTTAGACTCGACTTACAACGAAAGTTGAAGCCGATATTCATACCTGAGTCAATAGTTGAAGTTTAAATGGAATCTAATACTCAAGTTGACCACTAGATCGCTAATTAAACCATCCTTAATCCTCGAAGTGCACTTGATCTTTCTGCCGAGCTGAGCCAAGGAGATCCATGCTTTATTCTCATTATTCCCTATCTTTTATTACTCTCTGTTAGTGCTACCACATCAAACCATTTACTTTCCTTTTTATATTGCTATTATAACCACCATTGCACCCATAACTACCACTCTTACAGTATTGTATTGTAGTAACATAAGTATAAACGTAATTCACCATCCTTGTGGGATCGATATTCAAGCAAGTTTTCTTATTTCTATTATTGCATTGATAGTGTAGCTTACACTAGAAGTGTATCGTTTTTACACCGATCAAGTTTTGGCACCGTTTCCAAAGATGGCGTTATTATGTCCTTATGTTTCTGCTTGCAATGCTATTTTCTTTCTTTAAGTTTGTAGTTGTTTCTGATAGTTTTATTTTTGTTTTTTCTTTCTTTTCATTACTCTATTAGGTCTTGTATGACCATAAGTGCCACTACATCACTCTTTGTACCATATCCAGAAGTTGAGAGAACTTTTCGAAGAAGGATTCGTGAAAAATAGTGAAATGGCCAGACAACCAAACAACAACGAGGAAATTCCTCATACTCAGGAAAACCCACCACTGCACCCACCAGCCTAGAACAGAACAATCCACGAGGTTGTTGTTCCCCATTTGGATGATTTGTAATCAAGGATTGTTAGACATCTTATTCAAACTTGGAACTTTGAGTTGAAGTCGGTTATGTTCCAAATGATCAACTCCAATGGGCAGTATGTAGGGTTACCACATGAAGATGCTAGAGAGCATCTTTAATCCTTTCATTTAATTTGTACTTTATTTAGCCAGCAAGGCATTCCTGATGACGCCTTACAAATGCAATTATTTCCCTATCCATTGCAGGGTATAGCCCGCACATAGTTTAGACGATTACCTGCTGACTCTAGTACATCATGGAATGAACTTGCAACACAATTTGTTCTACGCTTTAATCCATCGACAATGAATTTGTGCCTAAAGAATGACATTAAGCCTACTATCAGTTAGATGATGAGACTCTTCACACTACATGGGGGAGATATAAGTCTTCGTTGCGACGATGTTCTAATCATGGCATTTAACAGGAACCTCAGATCAAAATCTTTTATAATGGGTTGAATTTAGCCATAAGATATCTTTTTGATGGGCCGTCAAATGGTCCCATACTTGATTGTACTTATAATGTTACTGTTGGTATATTGGAGCAATTTGCTCAAAATGATTTGCAATATCCTATCTCTAGAGCTACGTCATGCAAAGCTGCACCAGGAGTATTTGAGCTTGATGATCTATCGTTTCTAAAGGCTCAAATTTCTACTCGGGAGAACAAAATCAAGAACATAGAGGAGAAAAGTGAAGTTTCTCCTATCCAATTAGCTCAACAAACAACCACCCCTATATTTTCCTATGATATTTGTGGTGGAAACCACAGTTTTGAGGATTGTCCACAACATGAAGAAAATGCTAGTTATGTTATCAACATGCGAGGCAGCAAATTGGGTATATTTTACAATATGACTAGTCGATAGACTTGGAGTAACTTTAATCTTACACAACACCAATGAGTATTTCGTTCTAGGAACAAGTCCTTCCAAGGCAATTTAGTGTGCGCTAAGGAAATTTTGGTTACTCGTAGTAATAGTTCACGCCGTAGACTCTAATGCAGCCACAATAGAATCGAATGCAACCACAACATAATGCATCACAGTTTTAGAAATCAGATTTTGGTATGCAATCACAATATGGTGCACCATCTCAGGCTCCATCTCAGATGAGCCATTATGCCTCGTCAAGTGTATCTGATCCTTTTGCCCTTCTTGAAGAGATGATGCGTGATCACTTGTATCGCACTGAAGTGATAATGTAAGGTCACTCTTCATCAATACACACTCTAGAAGCTCAATTGGGACAGTTAGCTTCTAATATGAATTCTAGACAGTCATGCGCATTACCTAGCAACACGGAAAGTCCTGTGAACAAGGGTAATGAGCATTGCAAGGTTGTTACTCTATGCAATGGAAAACAAACTTCTGACTCAATACAACAAGTACCTATATCTACCCATAAACGAGGAGAGTCATATATACCTGAACATATAATAAAGGATGGAGAGAATGAAGACAAGTCTAGTAATATTCCTCCTACTATTGCCCATATTCTATCTGATTTACAGCTAACGTTTTCATTGTAACATCTAGTGTCAGCGCAGCAGTCAGATAATCCATCTACACCTTTTCCTCAATGGTTTAAGAATGTTGAGTTGGATAATCAATTTCAATTCTTTCATGATACTTTGCAACAACTTACAGTTCAAATTCCTTTGATTGATGCTCTTACACATATTTTGAGCTACGCAAAGTTCATGACGAATATCTTGTCAAAGAAGAAGAAGCTTAATGTACTGGAAACCATTCAGCTTACTGAGGAGTACAGTGCGTTAATATCTACCCCTCCACCAAGAAAGATGAAGGATCTTGGCAGCTTCATCATACCTTGCTCAATCGATAATTTAATGCCTTTATCTACTTTTCAAAAGTTGGGCATTGGAGATATAAAACCCACTACCGTCATATTACAGTTGGCTGATAGATCTCTGACTCATCTGAATGGTGAAATTAAAGATGTGCTAGTCCGCGTTGATAAGTTTGTTTTCCCAGTTGATTTTATTATTTTGGACTGTGAGACCGACAAAGATGTTCTTATTATTCTTGGTCACCCATTCTTAGCTACTGGGAAAGCAGTAATCAATGTATCAAAAGGAAAGCTTATAATGAATGTTGATGATGACAAAATCACATTTGGAATGTTCAATACTAATATGGGAAGAAAGTTTGAAAAATGTCATCATATTGACATTCTTGATCACATTATTCAAGAAGACCTCCATCATCATGGTATTCTCGTGGTAGAAGATACTACGCTGATATTGGTAGAAGAAGATCTCCCAAATTATGACTACATTGTATAAGTTACCACTAAGGTAGTTTATCATAAGCGGCAAGTTGAATCTTTGGATATTGCTCATCTGTCAATTCTTACTTTTAAACCATCTATAGAAGAAGCTCCTTATCTGGAACTAAAACCATTGCCAGCTAATCTCAAATATGTATTCTTTGGAGATGCAGAAACACTCTCAGTCATTGTCTCTGCAACTCTGGACGTAATACAAGAAGCTATGTTGATAGGTATTCTTAAGCAACACAAGCGTGCTATTGCTTGGACAATTGCTGATATAAAGGGTATTAGTTCATCCTTTTTCATGCACAAGATTAAGCTGGATGATGAGAACAAACAATCCATTGAGACATAAAGACGATTGAATGAGAAGATAAAGGAAGTGGTAAATAAGAAAATCCTTAAATGGTTGGACGCATGTATTATCTATGCAATTTCTGATAGTGCATGGGTGAGTCTATTCCACTGTGTTCCTAAGAAAAGTGGCATTATTATGGTTTGTAATGATGCTAATAAGATGATTCCAGCTCATATCCCTATTGGTTGGCATATTTGTATAGACTACAAGCACCTCAATGTAGCCACGAGGAAGGATCATTCTCCTCTTTCTTTCATTGATCAGATGTTAGATCGACTCGAGGGTAAGGAGTATTATTGCTTTTTAGATGGATATTTTATCAACAATTAGATTGCTATTGCACTTGAGGACCAGGAGAAGACTACTTTTACATGCCCATTTGGGACATTTACTTTTCGTCACATGCTGTTACCTCTCCAAAAGTATTGTTTTTAATGCCATCTTACAATGCTTTTGCTTTTTTAGGTACATTTAGTTGCATTAGGATGTTAGAATCATGCATTTGCATAAGGAGTTTAGAGTTTTGTCTATGCTAGTGTGAAGGGTTGTTTTGTTAGCAATTTTGCAGGTTTAGCATAGGATTTGGCCCTGAAAAGCAACACAGGAAGGAGTGCCAGAGAGAATGTCGAGTGCTGTTGGCATAGATAGACCAGACAATGCCAAGCACCGGTTGGCAGAGAAGTGAACTTGATGCCACGCCAAGAAGTTGTTGGACCCCAAAAAAATAGGAAATGATTAGGCTCCGAAAAGATAGCAAATGGATCAATCTCCGAAAAAATAGCGGATAAGATGGTGCCAAGACTTGTTGGCAGATTCATGCCAAGCTTGGGCACCAAGGCAACGTCAGCAGTATGATGTCAGCCCTAGCCTGATCAGCTCTCATTCAAATTTGGATAAGATGATAATCCCTTATCCCTTGGGCAGTTGAAGTTTAAAATTTGAAGAGCTAATCATATCCTTTCCTCGCATGCCTATTTAAACACCAACCAAGCTAACATTTGGAGGAGAAGAAGATCAGAGTGAGGAGTTGGTGTGTGACGACTGACAACCGGCTGCACCTAGGAAGGGTGGTCCGATCAACTTGGCCGAAAAGCCTGGATCTTGAAGGGCTGCATCGAGAGACCCCTTCTAGCCCATTTTCTCTTTCAAGTTATTTTATTTTGTTTTAAATGATGATGTACTTGGGAAACGTTTGTGTTTTTTGGTTAAGTCCCTCACCATGAACTAATTTCATAGTTGTTGGGGGATGTTTGCGTTGAACGCTTTTTTATGTTTTAGTTTTCAATAATAAATCTGCCTTGGCAATGTTTTCACTATTCGGCATACTTTAATATTTCCTAAATACTATGCCAAGTGAGAGCTGGCACTGTTGGTCTATTGCTCCTCAATATCTTAACAGACTTGGGGTGGCAACGATTAAGTTGTTGAATACTAAGGAGAGAAGCTTCGAGGGAATTCGTTCAAGTAGATGAACTTACTTCGGGAGTGAAATCTACCCCTTAGGAGTATAGGTTGGATCTTAATCAAATTGGTTTATTTAAAAGCATGCACGATAAAGATATAAGGGTTTTTACATGATCAATTTAGGGCAGTGACCATCGAGAGAGGCTTTGCTAATTTTGAATCTGCTCAGCAAACAATGCCAAGACAAGTTGTTATTAAAGGCTGGCACGGCATGAATAGCGTGAAAACCATGCATTCCCTGCCAATGCTCATCATTCATTAAAAGACCTTCCTTTCCAACGTCTTTACTTTACTTTCATTCCTTTACTTTCATTCCTTTACTTTTTAATTATTTTCCAAAACCAATTTCAAATCAAATCAACCTTTTTCTTAAGGCAAGTAACAATGAAAGCAATCGAATTCCAAGTCAATCTCTGTGGGATCAATACTCAGCTTAACTGTTGTATTACTTGCAGACCGTGTATACTTGCACGCAAAAGAATCATCTTGGCACTATTTTATATTTTCCCAACACATATCTTTTGCCTCTTTTGCCAACATCCACTTAGAGAGTCTATAAGTTTTTGGCGCCTTTGCTGGGGATTGCAACGGAATTGATTGTTTTTAAATTATTACTTGTCTTTCTTTTATTTTTATTCTTGTTTTTGTTTTTGTTTTTACCTTTTATTTTTGTCGGTGTACGACCAGAAGCCATCCTGTGGTGGACGAGTAGCCATACGATCCAAAAATTGAGAAAACCTTGCGGAGGTTAAAAAGAAGATTTCGAGAGATGCAAAACCAAGGTAATGGAGGGAATGGTGTGGTGAACAATGGAGGAAATCCACTCAATAATGAGATACCACCACCACCTGTTGTCCCAGTTGTTAATGAGAGACCTATTAGATAACATTCGGCACCAACCATTGACAATTTGATGCCAGGACTTGTTGGCACAAAGGTAAACGCTGTCAATTTTGAACTTAAGCCAGTAATGATTCAAACTCTTTTCAATGTAGGTCAGATTGATAGAGCACTCACTGGAGATTCGAGGCAACATCTAAAATAGTTCATGGAGATTTGTCATCTATTCCAACAAAATAGAGTACCTAAAGATACCGTGAAGCTGAAGTTATTTACTTTCTCTTTGAGAGACAGAACAAAGGCTTGGCTTAATTCCTTGCCACCTGGCTCAGTTACTTCATGGGTAGACTTATGCTAAAAGTTCTTGACAAGGTTCCAGCCGCCAACACTCACTACCAAGCTGCGGGGTGAGATCATTACATTCAGGCAGACTGAGGATGAGACCTTATATGATGCCTGGGAATGATTTAAAGACTTATTGAGAAGGTGTTCTATGCATGGATTCCTGAATTGGACCCAGATCCAAACCTTTTGATTGAACGCACAAACAAGGACTGTTGTTGATGCTTCAGCAGTTGGTTCATTACTTGACAAAACATATACTGAGCCTGTTGACATTTTAGAGAGGATTGCAATCAATGATTTTGAATATCCTGTTGCGAGACTTGGGACCGAAACTAAAACCAATGGGAAATTTTAGGTTGACGAACTAACGTCTATTTATGCCGAGATTTCCAACCTTACTAGATTGGTAAGAACGTTGTAAAAGAACAACGAGTCCCAGGAAGTCAAAGCATTAGATCATTTCTGTACAATTTGTGGAGAGAATCATCATGTGGATGAATGCCCTGCCAACCCTAAATCGGTAAATTTTATTGGCAATGTTAATCGTTACTATAATCCTAGCTCCAATACTTATAATGTAGGTTGGAGACAACACCCTAACTTAGCATAGGGAAATCAGGGAGGTAACCAGTACAATGCCCAGTGCCAGAATACCAGAGGCAAAATAACAATGCCATGCAAGCATTCTATCTGAATGCCATGCCACAGAAAGCCCAAAACAATTTTCAGCAAGGACAGAGACTCAACCAAGGGGGCACACTCACAAGTACATGGAGAGGAATGATGCCACAGTCCAGAGTTTGGATGCATCAATGAGAAATTTGGAAGTTCAGCTTGGGAAGATTGCCAGTGCACTCAGCAGTCGACCCCAGAGTGCATTGCCAAGTGATACAGAAGATGCTCGACGCAAAGAAAATGAGCAATGTAAAGCCATAACTCTTCGGAGCGGTAAGCAGTGTGAGGTGGAGAAGGCTACCAAGCAGCCAGTTAAGTGCCAAATTGAGAAGCCAGTGCCAGCAGATAATCTTAGGAAAGCAGAGAAAGAGGAAGCAAAAACAGATAATGCCAGAACCGATGCTAGAACCTATGCCAGAACTAATGCCAGACAGTACACTGATGCCAGCACTGAGGCCAAACAGACTGATGCCAGCACTGCGTTGGCAAAGCCAGTAGAGCAGGCACATATTTATCTGCCACCACCATTTTCAGCAAGGCTTCAAAAGCATAAGCAAGATCAGCAGTTCAAGCGCTTCTTGGAGGTTCTTAAGCAATTGCAAATCAATATTCCATTGGTAGACGCCCTTGAACAAATGCCCAACTATGTCAAATTTATGAAGGACATTCTGTCCAAACTGAGGAAGTTGGGAGACTTTGAAACTTTTGCTCTAACCGAAGGATACAGTGCCATGATCCTAAACCGTTTTCCACCAAAGCTAAAAGATTCGAGAAGTTTCACTATTCCCTGCACCATTGGCAACAAATTCATGAGCAAGGCGCTGTGTGACCTAGAAGCTAGCATCAACTTGATGCCAATGTCAGTTTTTCGGAAGCTTGGCATAGAAGCAAGACCTACCATGGTGACACTTCAGCTGGCAGACCGATCCTATGCACATTCCAAGGGTAAGATTGAGGATGTGTTGGTAAAGGTAGACAAATTTATTTTTCCAGCTGATTTTATCATTTTGGATTATGAGGCTGATATTAATGTCCTGATTATTTTCGGGAGACCTTTTCTTGCCACGGGTAGAGCTTTGATTGATGTTCATAAAGGGGAACTAACAATGTGCATGAATGACCAACATGTTACATTTAATGTGTTTCAAGCTTTGAAATGTGCAGATGAACCCGATGAGTGCCAAGCAAAGGAGATGATAGAGTCCATTTACACTTTGGACATGACACAGTTATGCCAGGATAAAGAATATGCTGCCAACAATTTAGATGGCATAGCTGATCTCTTTGAAGAACCAGAAGAACCAGTCTTGGAGGCTGAAGAGGCGAGTTATTTTGAGCCACTATAGTTGGCCGGTAGAGAAATCAAGGCACCTAAACCATCAATTGAGGAGCCACCAACTTTGGAACTGAAACCACTGCTAGATCACTTGAAGTATGCTTACTTAGGTGAATACTCAACTCTACCAGTGATCATTGCCACTGGTCTCACTAATGATCAGGAGGCAAGATTGTTGGCAATATTACGTGATTATAAGCAAGCATTAGGGTGGACCTTGGCAGGCATCAGAGGTATTAGCCCAACCATTTGGATGCACAAGATTATCTTGGAGGAATACCATGGCAAGACCATTGAAGGCCAAAGAAGGCTAAACCCAAGCATGAAAGAGGTAGTGAAAAAGAGATCATAAAATGGCTTGATGCCGAGATTATTTATCCCATTTCTGATAACTCTTGGGTTAGCCTGGTGTAATGCGTGCCAAAGAAGGGTGGCATGACCGTATTACAAAACAATGAAGCTGAGTTAATCCCCTCCAGAGCAATCACAGGATGGAAAGTGTGCATGGACTATAGGAGGATGAACAATGCCACAAGGAAGGACCACTTCCCATTGCCATTCATTGATCAGATGCTAGACAGGTTGGCAGGTAAAGCTTTCTATTATTTTTTGGATGGTTATTCAGGTTATAATCAGATTTCCATCGCCCCTAATGATCAAGAGAAGACCACGTTCACGTGCCCTTATGGGACGTTTGCGTTTAGAAGGATGCCATTCGGCCTATGTAATGCACCAGCAACGTTTCAACGTTGCATGATGTCTATTTTTTCTGATAAGATCAAGCACAACATAGAAGTGTTCATAGATGATTTCTTAGTGTTTGGCAAAACATTTGAGGAATGCCTTCTGAGTTTGGAGCAAGTCTTGAAGAGATGCATAGAGACAAACCTAGTGTTGAATTGGGAAAAATGCCACTTTATGGTGAAGGAGGGCATTGTTCTCAGGCATAAGGTAACTAAGAGATGATTAGAAGTGGATCAAGCAAAAGTTGAGGTAATTAAACAGCTACCACCTCCAACGAGTGTTAAAGGTATAAGGAGTTTTTTAGGGCATGCCGGTTTTTAGCGGCGCTTTATTAAAGATTTTTCAAAAATTGCTAAACCTGTATGCTTGTTGTTAGAACATAATGCCACTTTTGCATTTAACAATTCTTGTTTGAGAACATTTCAGGAGCTTAAAGAGAAGTTGATCAAGGCCCCTATAGTTGTGGCACCGGACTGGAGTGAGCCCTTCGAGCTCATGTGCGATGCCAACGACTATGCCGTTGGAGCAGTCTTGGGATAAAGGCATGGCAAGGTTTTTCATGCCATCTACTATGCCAGCCGAACCTTGAACGAAGCACAACTGAACTACCCTACGACCGAGAAAGAATTTCTTGCGGTTGTATTTGCTTTTGACAAATTTAGATCTTATTTAATTGGTAACAAAGTTGTGGTTTTTATAGATCATTCAGCATTTAAGTATCTCTTGGCAAAGAAGGATGCCAAGCCCAGACTAATCCGATGGACACTCCTACTTCAAGAATTTGACCTTGAGATCCGAGACAAGAAAGGCAGTGAAAACCTAATAGCTAACCATCTCTCACGTTTAGAGCATCATCTTGAAGATGGTAAGACCAATTTTATAAGAGATGAATTTCCTAACGAGTATTTGCTTGCAGTTAATGCCGTGCCATGGTATGCTGACATTGTCAACTACTTGGTAAGTAACATTCTGCCACCAAACTTGGCATACAATGCCAAGAAGAGGTTCTTACGGGAAGTTAGGCAATACTACTGGGACGAGCCAATATTGTTCAAACAGTGTGCTAACCAAGTGATTCATCGGTGTGTGCCTGAGGATGAACAGCATAACATATTGCATCTATGCCATGCAGCGCCATATGGAGGTTACTTTGCTGGGGTAAAGACTGCTGCCAAGGTACTGTAGTTAGGATTCTTTTGGCCCACACTATATAAGGATGACCACGAGTATGCCAAGGCATGTGATTGATGCCAACGAACAGGAAACATCTCTAGAAAACACCAACCACCACTTAAAACCATTATGCATGTAGATTTATTTGATGTATAGGGGATAGACTTTATGGGTCCTTTTCCACCCTCATTCGGTAATGTATATATTCTTGTGGCTGTTGAATATGTATCTAAATGGGTAGAGGTTGTGGCCCTGCCAACGAATGATGCCAAGGCTGTTGCCAAGTTCTTGCATAAACATATTTTTACTAGATTTGGCGCCCCTAGGGTGATTATTCACGTTGAGGGCACCCATTTTAAGTGTAATCTAATCTCTAAAGCTTTGTGCATGTATGGTATACAACAAAGAATTTCCACAACATATAATCCACAAACAAATGGGCAAGCTGAGATTTCAAATAAAAAGATCAAAAACATCTTAGAGAAGACTGTTAATCCATCAAGGAATGACTGGTCTTTGAGACTAGATGAGTCCTTGTAGGCTTACAGGACTGCATTTAAAACTCTTTTGGGTACATCACCATTTCAACTTGTTTTCGGCAAACCATGCCATCTGCCAGTAGAGCTTGAGCATAAAGCCTATTGGGCCATAGAACACTTAGCATGGCATGGAGAACTGCTGGAGAAAAGAGGTTACTAGACCTAAATGAGTTGGAGGAATTTAGAACACAAGCCTATGAGAACGCTAGGATCTACAAGGAAAAAGCAAAAAGTTGTTTCCAGGGAAACTCAGATCAAGATGGACGGGCCCTTATGAAGTTGTGAAGCCCTATTCTCATGGAGCTGTGGACATCAAGAATTTGAAGACGGGCGAAATCTTTAAGGTGAATGGCCAACATTTGAAGCACTACATGGAAGGTGATCAAAACAATGCCAAAGAGGTGATCCTCTTGGCAGAGGTAACATGAAAACACCATTAGGTTTGAACTTTTGTAAATATTAGGTTAGTGTTTTTCTTTGATTTTTTTAGGTTTTTAATTATTTTTCTTTCTTTTTATATTTCAAGTTTTATTCCTTTACTGTGTTGAAAGGTTTCCTTTAAGTTGTGAAGGTTCATTATGCCAGGAATTATGCCAGGAACACTGCCAGGGTCGCTAGCAGGGGCTAACGCTTCAATAGAAAAATCTGCCAGACGCAATGCCAGAGTAGCTTGGCATGCAGCGGTGCAAAAGATAGAAGGAAAAGAAAAAAAACCCTAGTTTTATCGGCCCAGTAAAATAAGAGAGAGTTGTTTTTATTTGACTTAAACCCTAGCCGCCCAAAATCTCGGTTGAAATTTAAAATTTCAAATCAATTACCTTATCACTCCAATCCTTACCCTATCTTATCACCTATCACCTTATCACTTCAACCTTATCACTACACCTCTTTTTAAATTAATTCTTTTTATCTCCCATCATTATCCCTAATTACCAATCTCATTAAAACACTCAACCAACCCAAAACCTTTCACTTTCTCACCTTTGCAGGTTAAAGAAACCAAACATCTCTCTTTCACTTTTTACTTTCTTTTCGATAAGCAAGTGCAAAACCCAAATCATCTTTTTCTTCATCTTTCAACATCATTTCAAGTTCATTCAATGAGTTTCAATAGTTTCATCCTCTATCTCCTTCAAGCGATTCTTCAACGAGGAGATCGAGAAAAAGTACAAATCCAATTTGCCTCGGGGAATTTTTGCTATGAGAAGCACTTCGACCTCAACATAGAGATGAACAGTGGCTTCCCTCTAGAAGTCATGTATATTAACTTACACAAATGGACTCAGTTTTGCTAGAAAAAAGAAGGTTTATGCCACAATCGTCCAAGAATTCTATGCGCACCTTGTGACCAAGGATTCGTCATTCTTGATGATTAGAGGTAAATGTGTTCGTTTAGATGAAGGGTATATCAATAATTTGTTTGAGTTAGATGATGCAGAGGATGAGTATTTTGAGTACAATGAGAGAAAGAGGCTGCTGGTAGATCTGTGCGAGCCTGGCACGGCATGGATAATGTCATCCAATGGGCACCGTACAGTAAAGAGGCTGGCATTGAAGCCCCAATAGAGAGGGTAGAATCACTTTTTCAAGGCGAATCTGATGCCCACATCCCATAACGAGACCGTGTTGGAAGAAAGGATGATCCTGTTGCACTCTATTGTTATGGGGAGCAAAATCAATGTTGGCAAGCTCATTGTTGAGGAAACTTACAAGTGCGCAGCGAAAGGTACTAGCAGCTTGTTTTTCCCTTTGTTGATTTCTAACATTTGTATGCTCCATGATGTGCCAAGGCTTGATACGGGTAAAGGGCAAACGATCAAGGAAACAACAAATACTGTTGCTATATGGAGGAATCTTGTTGCTGCTGAGCCCAAGGACAAGGACAAGGGGAAGGGAAAGGCAAAGGCACCCACGCCAAAGCCCCAGGATTCAAGGGCCGCGCCAGCAACCATGCCAGAAACTGTGCCAGACAATTCAATGGCAATGCTGTCCCAAATTCACCAACACCAGGAGATTATTCTCCAAAAGCTGGAAAAAGATGATGAGCTCAATTTCAAGATGTGACACTACATCCAAGCCAGGGATGTTGTGATCAGAGAGGCTCTTACAAAATTAACAACTGATTTTGTGCCAGAGTTTCTAGACTTTACTCCCGAGTTCTCTACCAGCGACAATGCCATGCCAGCTAGTCCAGTTCATACCCCGTCCGATGCCACAATCCTGTTGTCTCCAGTTTAAGTCGAGTCTACCAGTTTTGATTCTTCATCTGAAACAAAAGAAACCAAAGGCAAGTCTGCCAAAGCCAAGTCGTCAGTGACATCTGCTATACATATGCCATCTGATGCCACCGATGCACATGCTGCATCAGAGCCTGCCAAGGAAAAGGAGGAAGTTGGAGCGTCCACTGCCGCTTCAAAACTGAGCCTGAAAAGAAAGAAACATATGGCCCCAGATCAAGGGCCATTTGTGAGAAGAAAAACCCGTGCCGCACGGTAAATAGTCTCCGAAGGGGATTCATCTTCTTCCTAAACTCCTTTACATTTCATTCCATTGCAATTACATGACCATGCATTTTTAATTTTTCCTGTTTTTCTTGTATATATGAGTTGTTTCATGCATTGGGGACAATGCACATCTTGGGTTTGGGGGTGTGCATTTTCTCACATTTATGCCATGCCATACATTTCATGTCTAAATTCTGTTGCCATGCCATTTAGGTCATTTAGATAGATGCATACCGAACCACTAAAAAAAGGAAAAAAGAAAATTTTGCCTCGGTTTAATTTTGAAAAGTGTTAGCATTTGTTAGGCAAGTTTAATTTGATCTAGGTGTCTTTCCAATGAGGAAATTTTAATCTTTAGTTGTCATGCCATGCCAGTAGCGTAGTATGCCAGGTTTGCTTGGTAATTGATCTCTAGTTTAGGGAATTGAACTTACACTTAACACGTAGTATGTATCTAGTTCCTTAGCAAACTTAGACTTTTTGAAACTATGCTTAGATTTAGAAAAAAAAGATGCCAGGGTAAAAAAAAAATAAGGCAGTAATGTTACTTGGAGCTTCGTGGTTTGCCCCCTCTTAGTTCTCAAGTCCAAAACCTTAGAGTATGAGTTGAAGAGAAAGCCGAGTGTTGTCTAGATTAAGGTGGGGATTCGTGGTATGCTCCCTCTTATCTCTCACGCTAAATAGTGTCACGAAGCAAGCTCAAGTTAATGCCAACAGAAACCCTTGGGCAAAGAAAAAGAAAAAAAATAAAAATATGAGTTTAGGTAGTAAAATTGGCTAAGGGAGTGACAAGATACTTGATGCATATTGCCTACACATCATGCATTCTTCATGAACTTAGACTAGAGTTATATTACTGCACTTGAATTACTACCTGCTTGGCATTATTGCACTGAGATATTGAGGATAGAAATAGAGCCAAATTCTGCTTGCCAGCACGTGTTGGCATTCAACCAAAATTTTTTCGAGGCAACTTATTCATAGTTTTTGTTTTTATTTTGTTTGCATTACTTGAGGACAAGCAATGAGTTAGGTTTGGGGGTGTTACCTCTCCAAAAGTACTGTTTTTAATTCCATTCTTACAATGTTTTTGCTTGTTTTTAGGTACATTTAGTTGCATTAGGATGTTAGAATCATGCATTTGCATAAGGAGTTTAAAGTTTTGTCTATTCCAGTGTGAAGGGTTGTTTTGTTGGCAATTTTGCAGGTTTGACATAGGATTTTGCCCTGAAAAGCAACACAGGAAGGAGTGCCAGAGAGAATGCCGAGTGTTGTTGGCATAGATGGACTAGACAATGCCAAGCACCAGTCGGCAGAGAAGTGAACTTGATGCCACGCCAAGAAGCTGTTGGACCCCGAAAAAAATAGGAAATGATCAGGCTCCGAAAAGATAGCAATTGGATCAATCTCTGAAAAAATAGCGGATAAGATGGTGCCAAGACTTGTTGGCAGATTCATGCCAGGCTTGGGTGCCAAGGCAACATCTATAGTATGATGTCAACCCTAGCATGATCAGCTCTTATTCAAATTTGGATAAGATGATAATCCCTTATCCCTTGGGCAGTTGAAGTTCAAAATTTGAAGAGCTAATCATATCCCTTCCTCGCATGCCTATTTAAACACCAACCAAGCTAGCATTTGGAGGAGGAGAAGATCGGAGTGAGGAGTGAAGAGTTGGTGTGTGACGATTGACAACCAGCTGCACCTAGGAAGGGTGGTCTGACCAACTTGGCCGAGAAGCCTGGATCTTGAAGGGCTATATCGAGAGACCCCTTCTAGCTCATTTTCTCTTTCAAGTTATTTTATTTTGTTTTAAATGATGATGTACTTGGGAAACGTTTGTGGTTTTTTGGTTAAGTCTCTCACCATGAACTAATTTCATAGTTGGTGGGGGATGTTTGCGTTGAACGTTATTTTTATGTTTTATTTTTCAATAATAAATATGCTTTGGCAATGTTTTCACTATTCGGCATACTTTAATATTTCCTAAATACTATGCCAAGCGAGAGCTGGCACTGTTGGCCTATTGCTCCTTAATATCTTAACAGACTTGGGGTGACAATGATTAAGTTGTTGAATACTAAGGAGAGAAGCTTCGAGAGAAGTCGTTCAAGTAGATAAACTTACTTCATGAGTGAAATCTACCCCTTAGGAGTATAGATTGGATCTTAATCAAATTGGTTTATTTAAAAGCATGCACTATAGAGATATAGGGGTTTTTACATGATCAATTTAGGACAATGACCATCGAGAGAGGCTTTGCTAATTTTGAATCTGCTCAGCAAACAATGCCAAGAGAGGTTGTTATTAAAGGCTGGCACGACATAAATAGCGTGAAAACTAGGTATTCCATTCCAACACTCATCATTCATTAAAACACATTTCTTGCTAACGTCTTTACTTTACTTTCATTCCTTTACTTTTTAATTATTTTCCAAAACCAATTTCAAATTAAATCAACCTTTTTCTTAAGGCAAGTAACAATCAAAGCAATTGAATTCCAAGTCAATCTCTGTGGGATCGATACTCAGCTTAATTGCTGTATTACTTGCAGACCGTATATACTTGCACGCAAAAGACTCATCTTGCCATTATTTTATATTTTTCTAACACATATCTTTTGCCCCTTTTTGCCAGCATTCACTTAGAGAGTCTACACATGCCTTTCGGTCTTTACAACGCACCAGTCACATTTCAAAGGTGCATGATGGCAATATTCTCAGATATGATTGATAATTCCCTAAATATATTTATGGACAATTTTTTATATATGAGAATAATTTTGACCACTGTGTCAAAAATCTGGAGAAGGTATTGTAGCACTGTGAAGGCACCAATCTGGTTCTAAAATGGAAGAAATGTCACTTCATGGTCACAAGGAATTGTGCTAGGCTACAGAATTTCGAAAGATAGAATTAAGGTTGACATGGCCAAAGTAGAGGTTATCAAAAAACTGCCACCACCAACAAATGTGAAAGGTATCCGCAGTTTCTTGGGCCACGTCGGGTTTTATGGGAGATTTATTCGAGATTTCTAAAAGATTACCAAGCCTTTATGTCTGCTGTTGGAGTAAGAAAGAAAATTCATTTTTGACGATGTAGATGTATGTCTGGATGCATTCAACAAAATTAAATCTCATCTTGCGAACGCACCAAACATTGTTGCA
Source organism: Hibiscus mutabilis (assembly GCA_019671005.1). Taxonomy (NCBI): domain Eukaryota; kingdom Viridiplantae; phylum Streptophyta; class Magnoliopsida; order Malvales; family Malvaceae; genus Hibiscus; species Hibiscus mutabilis. Next base: position 44,195,098 of record CM033748.1, read on the forward strand.
CCCAACTGGGAGCAACCGTTTGAGCTTATGTGTGACACCATTGATTTCACCGTAGGCGTAATAGTGGGACAACGCAAGGACAATGTATTTCATGCAATCTATTACGCTAGTAAGATTCTACCTGAAGCTAAAATTAATTATACTACTACTGAGAAAGAGTTATTAGCAGTAACTTTTGCTTTCAATAACTTTCGGTCTTATCTTGTGGGTGCAAAAATTATAGTTTTTACTGATCATTCTGCTTTGAGATACCTTTTTGCAACGAAAGATGCGAAGCATAGACTAATTCGCTAGATCTTATTGCTGCAAGAGTTTGATATTGAAATTAAAACCGCAATGGGTCAAAAAATCAAGTCGTTGGTCACCTTTTGAGGTTAGAAGTTGGAAACGAAGATGTCAATAAGTTGTAAATTGTCGACGCATTTTCTGATGAAAAGCTTTTCAATGTGAATGCAACAGCATTGTACGCTGATATGATGAATTATTTGGTTTGTGGAAAGACTCCTGTTGGTATTACTTGGCACAAAAGGCTAGATTCCTTAGAGATGCTACGGAGTATCATTGGAATGAACCTTACTTATTCAATGTTTTTAATAACAATATAATTCGACGCTGCATCCTTGAGGAAGATATGAAATCTATTCTACAACATTGTTATAACACTCCTTATGGAGGGCACTTTGGTAGAATGAGAGCGTCTGTAAAAGTCTTACAATCCGAATTTTATTGGCCAACCTTGTTCAAAGATGCTCATGAGTTTTCTCAATGCTATGATAGATGTCAATGCACCAAATCCATATCTAGGAGAAATGAGATGCCACAACAACCAATAATAGAAATCGAGCTATTCGATGTTTGTGGATTAGATTTTATGGGTCATTTTCCTAATTCTTTTGGAAATCTATATATTTTGGTTGAGGTTGATTATGTATCAAAATGGATATAAGCCGTCACAATGCCTAAAGATGATGCAAAGACAGTATTGAAGTTCTTTCACAAACACATACTCACTTGTTTTGGAACACTAAAAGTGTTGATCAACGATCAGGGTAAACATTTCCACTGCAGCCAGGTGGCTTATGCGTGGGAACGCTATGGAGTAAATCATAGACTAGCCACAACATATCATGATCAGTCCAATGGACAGACAGAGGTGTCTAACCGTGCAATAAAAAATATTCTGGAAAAAATGGTGAACAGCACTAGAAAAGATTGGTCCCTCTCATCTGGATGATGTATTGTGGGCTATACGTACTGCATACACGACTCCATTGGGAATGTCACCATATCAATTGTTGTTTGAAAAATCTTGTCATCTGCCAGTAGAGCTTGAGTACAAGGCTTTGTGGGCTCTTAAGCAAGTAAACCTTGATTATGAAGCAGCCAAAAAGAAGCACTTGCTAGATATCACCGAATTAGAGGAAATTCGACGCAACACCTATAAAAATGCCTCTATTTACAAGGACAAGAGAAAATGCTGGCACAATAAGACTATTTTGCACAAAAAATTTGAAGTTGAACAATTGGTTTTGCTATTCAACTCTATACTGAAAATACATCGAGGGAAATTGATATCACGATGGTCTGTACCTTTTGAAGTTGTGGAGAAATTCCCACACGGTGATGTCACACTCCAAGATACAAAAGGGGGAACTCCATTCAAAGTCAATGGCCAATGCTTGAACCTACATTATGGTGACTTTGACCCTGAAAATATTGAGACCATTAAATTGGTTTGATTTTTTTAAATTCTCTTTAATTGTTTTATTAGATTTAGATTTTATTTTCTTTGTTTTTCTTTAATTTCCTTTTTGCAAAATAAAAAACTCTTTATTTTGTCTCTTCTCTAATAGACTTGTACGGTGGAAGGATTCACAAAATATGCATACAAAGATTTTGGGGCAAATTGGGTAATTCTATTGCACCGATTTCTCCCAATATTCATAGCCCTTCATCACATGCGCGGGAGAGATGATGAATGGGCATGATTTTTGCACCAAGATCAAGTCGTTGAATCTCATCGCATTAGACGGTAACCATCATGCCTTTTTATTTTCCTCTTTCTTTCTCTCTTTATTAAGCAACTTAGTTTTCATTTTAAGGCCCGCTTATTTTCCTGCTTTCTCTACATATTCAAAGCTTTGAAGATCATATTTTTTTCTCTGCAAGTTCTTTCCTTTTCATCTTCTTTCTTATAATCATCCATGGCAAAGCCAAGAGCATCCCGAAAGATAGAAAAGAAGATCTATGTTCAAGACATTCTGAGCTCTGAGTCAAATCCTCCATCGGAAGTACCCATTGCTCTAGAAGAAATTCCTGAGTATGAGGTTTTTCAAACTGGGCTTACGGGTGAACTCTTCGTAGAACAAATCCATCTGGAGCAAGGAATTGAACTATCCGCTGAGGAAAAAACCTGAAAGTCCATTCATAGCACTATATCTCTTCACAGTTGGGACAAATTCTGTATTTATCTTGGCAGCTACAGTGTTGCCATGGCAAGAAAATTTTATGCGAATTTGTACGAGCCCTCTCTGAAACTTGCTTTTGTTGGAGAATACTCTATTCATTGGAGTGCCTCTTTTATTAACAAGTTGTTTAATATTGATTTAAGTGTGGACGAGCATGCTTTGTTTGTGGCTGATTTAACTTATGGGAAACTTGCTCTTTTAGTTGAAGACTTATGTATAGCAGGTGCAGTATGGTCGGGGACTAATGCTGGGAACTTCACCATGCTTAGGAATTACTTGACCATGCCTGCCAAAGTTTGGTTTCAATTCATCAATTCCAGACTATTGCCTTCCACCCACAGCACGATTGTGTCCCTCGATAGAATGTGTCTGGTACATTTTATCATTAAGGGGAGAAAAATTGATGTGGGGGCAATAATACACAAGGAGATTAAGGGGTTTGTTGAAAAAAATTGGCATATTGGCTTTTCCATCTCTAATCATGCATCTCTGTAAATCAAATGGGTTAAAACCCCGGAAAAATAAATAGAAGACTACCAACAAAGGCCCTATCAACAAGGTTGCTATCGATAGGATGATTCGTGCATCTGAAGTGCCTACACCACATCTGGGTACTACATCAAGAGAGGATAAGGGAAAGGCTAAGGTGGACGTTGCACCAGATAATGTCCTAATGAGTGACGAAGTGTAGCAAAATGTTTTGAAAATAGAGGACAAACTCGATGCAGTGATGAGTAAACTGGGTGTTGTTGTGGCCATAGTGCAGACCATGGATCTGGCACATAATTTATTCTATGCCTACATGAAGACGTGGCACAAGTCTGAACTTGTTGCCCTGAGCCAAACAATCTAGTTGACCTGCCAGAATTTCCTATTTTCCCTCCCATCATACGAGATTATGATTTATCCTCCGATGCTGCCACTAAAGAAGTACCAACAAAGTTAGTGAATTCCCCCGACAATGTTAGTGAAGCTGGTGACCCACTATAAGAAGAGGCATCGAGTAAGATCATTAGAGATTGTTTGTTCGATTTGAACATTCCTACAGGTGGTGACACCATATCCACTACTACTAAGAAAGATGAAAACCTTGTTGAGGACGTCGATGAAGATAAAGAATACGATTTTGATGCTGAGATGACTGCCATCAAGAAGATTGTTGAGAAAGATTTGGTTGCATCCAATAGTGTGAATGCAACCCCAGAAGGACCTGTGTTCGAGCCAACTGTTGCGAGACCGGCAGAAGTTGTGCCAACAGAGGATGAACAAGAGGAAAACCCTCTTGCAATGGTGCTCTACAAGGCTCCACCACAATTCATCATATTTGAGGATACAATCGATGATGCTGATGAGTTAAAGGAGCCAGAAAAAAAAGAAGAATTTGAACAAGATGCAAAAGATACTCCTCGATCGAAGAAAGAAAAGAAAGTGCTCTAAGTCCAAGGAGAAGAGAAAAGAGAAGAAGAGGAGCAAGAAGAAGAAGAGTGTTCCACCTCCTCCTTCCATGAGCCAAAAAATGAGTTAGTTTTGTTTTTAGTTTTTGTCGGCATGCATTTCATGTAGTATAATTCCATTTTTTACTGTCACTGTATTTACTTTTTTCATTGTAACAACATATAGTTGTAATTGCATTACATTCATAATTATAACTATATTATGTAGTATAATTCTGTCATTACATTCCCTCATTACATTTTGTTTTCTTTTATATTGGGGACAATACAACCTTTAAGTTTGGGGTTATACGCCTAGGAGTTGAAATGCACCTACATTTCAAAATTTTCAAAAAAAAATCTATACAAATGCAAGGTTCTTATGCTTTGAAAATTCTCCTGCTTGCATTCAATGTATAAATCTAGAATTGCTCTGATTTTTGATAAATCTGTTGGATATACATGATGGATAATTGTATCCCTTAGCTTTGCTTTGATAGATCTGTTGGTTTGATTACAGAATATCTTGTATCATTCATTTTATTTTTAGATGACCTCCTCATTTTGAGCATGTGTGTTATATATCTATATTTGTATAGCCTATTAAGTATAAATAAAGGCATTCCAATGTGAGTGCTAGGGAATAAATAAAGTACTTAAAAGGGGAACACTCCTATGTATGCGTTAGAAAAAGGAATCTGGCCAAAGGTTATCGCTGCATAAGTGTGTGTCGTTATAATAAAGTACTTCTTAGGGGGTCGTTGCAAAACTTATTAGGTTTCAGGGTGTATTTATTGTTCGATATCTTTCACTACATAAAAGAAGAAGAGAAAGAAAAAGAAGAAAAAGATAGAATATATAGGATATTATATGCGTTGCTAAATAAATACTGCTAGGAGGAATGAATCTAAAATGTTAGGGATGATGTTATGTATGCTTGAATTGCTTGCTTATCTATTGATGAGGAGTTGAGTATGCATTTATCCCTCTTGTCGATGCATCAGAATTATTGATTGGTTAGAATGATTCAAGTAGCTAGAATGTTTTTTATCTTTTGGTTGACCTTGTTGTTTTGATCTTTACTTGAGGAAAAGTAAAAAATCAAGTTTGGGGATGTGATAGCTCTTTAAAGAGCATGGGTTTTCCCTCGATTTATAGGTTTTATTGTCCTTACATTGACATTCATTGCATCCATTTTTGCATTTTCATGTTTATTTCTGCATATTTTCTAACTTAGTTCCTGCTGCTCAAGTTTGGCATATTTCTGCCTATTTTTTCCTTGTTGTCGTTGCATTGCTAATGTCCTTGCAGAGGTTGTTTTCACCACTGCATCTGCCAGCTATCCAGTTTGCTTGAGGATAAAGACAAATATGCCAACTGTCCATTCTATTACAACATATTTGTACAACGTTGAGCACGCAAATAACCTGTAGGACAAGTGTCCTTCCTCGGGTAGCCTATATAAAACTATTTTGGAGGAAAGAGAAAGTCAAGCTATTTCTATTTTCATATTATTTTCAACCTCTGAGCTTTTATCCTCCTCCCATGGCAGCTTAAGCTTGTTTTCTGGAGATCTGAGGTGAAGTAAGGTAGATTTATCCAAGGAAATGAGGAGTCGAGTGCTGAATCAAGGAAATATCTTGTTATCTTCTTAAACTCCTCTTTATTTTGATGTTGTTTTGGAGATTTACTTGTATTTGTGCTCATTTTGACTATGGTTTAATTTTCTAGAGCTTGTTGAACTTATTTAAACTATTTTCGTAGTTTAATATATTTTAGTGTTAGCTTTTTATTAAGCTTTAGTTGTTTGATTTGATTTTCTGTTTTGCATGAGAGTGTTAAAACAAGCCACTAACATCAATGGATGTAGTGACGAGTCAGATTAATGAGTTCGAAAAGTGAAAGCTGTCTGGATAAAACAAAAGTTGGTCCACTCGTTCGAGGGGCTTTAGAGTCGACTTACAATGAAAGTTGAAGTCAATCTTCGTACATGAATCAATAGTTAAAGGTTAAATGGAAGCTAATACTTAAGCTGACCACTATGTCGCTGATTAAACCATCCTTAATCCTCGAAGTACACTTGATCTTTCTACCGAGCTGAGCCAAGGAGATCCAGGCTTTATACTCATTATTCCCTATCTTTTATTACTCTCTATTAATGCTACCACATTAAACCATTTACTCACCTTTTTATATTGCTATTACAACCACTAGTGCACCCACAACTACCACTCTTGCAATATTGTATTGTAGTAACATAAGTATAAACGTAATTCACCATCCTCGTGGGATTGATAGTGAAACAATATTTTCTTGTTTCTATTCTTGCATCGATAGTGTAGCTTGCACTAGAAGTGTGTCATTTTTACACCAATCAGGTCTCTGTTCTTTTAGACTCATGATCTCCTATCTCGTGTTGGTAAAGTGGACAAATGGATAGGTGGTAGAGTGGACAGGTGGACAGATGGGTACTAACAAAATCATACCTTGGGAGTTTAGATTAAGCGTAGAAAGCTTAACTAAGCTCGGAAGTAAGTCTTCCAAATTTTGCTATTGGAATATCAAATATAATTGAGAAATCATGTTTTTACATGACTTGATTTGAATGCATAAAATGCAATACTTACTGTTTTTATGCATCATTAATGGCAGTGCTATGATTTATAAAGCATTGGAATGCATATGCATTCAAACATAAGTTTCCAAAGTGAAATGCGTTAGTTGCCAAAAGCAATGTTATTTGAATATGATACCGATTTGTTAAATGCATAAAAAGGTAAGTAAATGAGATTTGAAATGATGTATGGCTTGTTAAAGATAAAGAATGAAGTCAGATATAGTTGACATGTCATAAGATAAGAGAGTACTCATTGTATTTACAAATACCATTGTTAGACTCTCCGAGTCTAATTGATTGATCATCACACCGAAAAGTATCCCGAGGGTCGGTGGTTATAACTATTTCGAAAGTATCCCGAGTCTATAAATGTTGGGTGTCATAAGGGAGGGCTGATGGATAATAGTTATGGGATATATATATGTTTAAAAGGGAAGGAACCTAAGCCCGTATTTTGAAATACCAATCTGTGTAACCGATGGTTTTGATTAATGAGTAGTAACGCTCAGTAAATTGCCAATATACCTTAAGAATTTATTTTGATGAAATGGTTATGATTCATGTTTATAAAGAGCATTCATATGGTGAGAATTTGTGCATCATAATTGAGGTTTTAAAACACCACGATGTTGATTTTATATAGCATTGACGTGATATTTTTGGAGCGCACTTACTAGGCATGTTTATGCTTACGCTCTCTTTTTATCTTTGTAGATAATTGAGCATTTGGCAGCTGTTACCAAGGCAATGGAGCATTCAAGACATCCGACACTCATTGAGTATGTGAGGACTTATTTCCAATTAAATGTAAAAAGGCGATATAGGTATATTTTCCATTTGGATCTTTTTGAGGATTGTAATTCCTCCTTAAATATTATTTTGATGTTGAATTTCCAATATGAAGTTGGTTGTTTTGATTTTATGTTCCTATGATGATTGAAGCATGCCTATCTTTGAAATGGTTGACATTATAGTTGATGCTCATACTTTTATCAACTATGAGGAAGAGTGGATTTTTTATTCTGGTTGCTCTCATCATGCTACCGAGATTGATACTCTTTTATCGGATGTTCATCCACATCATATGAAAAAAGTTATCGTAACCGTTGATAATTCACTACATCCTGTGACGAAAGAAGCTGATTTGAATGATAGAGGCATCTTTCTCAAGGATGTTTATCATGTTCCTAGCTTAAAGAAAAACCTTGTTTTTGTCTCCTAAATAACATATTCAGGAAGGTATGTTCTTTTTGGTCCTAATGATGTTCATATTCTTTCAAATATAAAACATATTTCTGCTGATGTTTTATTTTGTGGAAAAAGGAAAGAATCTTTGTATGTTCCATCTGCAAGCGATGAATATGTTAAAAAGGCTGGTCATAATACAAGCTCAATGCTTTGGCATGCTAGTTTGGGTCACGTGGGTTTTCAGTTGCTGCAAAAGATATCCAAAAATCAACTTCTTGATGGTGTTCCTATTTTTAAAGACATTTATTATGATGAGATTTGTCCAGGATGTCAATACGGAAAATCTCACCGCCTTCTTTTTTCCAGTTCAAAGAGTAAAGCATCGGCGGCGTTACAATTGGTTCACTCTGATCTTTTGAGGCCAACGCGAACACCAAGTTACACTGGTCTTTATTACGTGATAGTGATCGTGGATGACTTCTCTCATTTCAGTTGGGTATATTTTTTGGAACACAAAAGTGAGGCTTTTTCTAAGTTTGTTCAGTTTAAGCATGAAGTGGAAAAAGAGTTTGGGCTGAAGATCAATTTATGGATTATTGTAGAGAGCATGCAATTCCACATCAAATGACTTGTCTAGACACCCCACAACAAAATGGGGTTGTTGAGCGCAAGTTAGCTCATCTTACAGCAATTTGCTTGTCTTGGTTACACGCAAAGAACCTTCCGAGAAAACTATGGGCAGTAGCTTTTTAAACAGCTTGTTATGTCATAAATCGGCCACCTCCATGGCCAGGGATAGAACCATTTCCTTTTGAGCGTTTGTACCATCGTAAACCCAATGTGAGTTACTTTCGTATTTATGGGTCTATTTTTTATGTTCATGTATTAAAACACAATCGAACTAAGCTTGACCTAAAGGTCAAAAAATGCAGTTTGTTGGCTATGATACTAATAGGAAGGGCTGGAGATGTATGGATCCGGAGACAAATAAGGTCATCTTATCTCGTGATGTGGTATTCGACGAAGTCTCTTGTCATAAAGATGATACTAATGGCAGCAAAGACACAACTAGTCTTCCACTCTTTCTTGACGATGTTTCATCAATTGAGAGATACACTCAATCTGAGGAAAATGTTGAAGTCCCCCCAAGTATTGAGAATGCCACACGAAAAAATCCACCAAGACAGAAAATGCCTCTATCACATTTGTCTGATTATATAGTTGAGATGAATCATTCTTCTGTTATGTCTTGTTTTTTCATGGAAGATTCATGTGGAAGTGAGCCCAAATTGTACAACAAAGCTAAAGGAGTTCCAGATTGGGAAGATGCGATGGTAGAAGAGATTTCAGCACTTAACAAAAATGACACGTGGGAGCTTGTACCAAAGCCTATTGATGCTGACTTAATTACTTGTAAGTGGGTTTACAAGTTGAAGAAAAAGGTTGACGGTACCTTTGATAGACTTAAAGCTCGTCTCATTGCTCGTGGGTTTTCTCAATAGTACGGTCAAGATTATGATGAGACTTTTAGTCCCGTTGCAAGAATGACAACAATGCGAGCAATTATTTCTCTAGCTGTTAGCAAAGACTGGAATTTATGGCAACTAGATGTGAAAAACGCTTTCCTTTACGATGAGCTGGATCATGATATTTTTATGGAACAACCGCAGGGAATTGTATCTAAGGAATATCCTAATCATGTGTGCAGACTTAAGAAAGCACTATATGGCCTCAAGCAAGCTCCTCGTGCTTGGTTCGGTAAGATTGCTCAATATCTTGATTTTCGTGGTTTTAAATCTTCAAGTACTGATCCGAGTTTATTTGTTAAGAAAACACCCACTGTGTGCACTTTACTTTTACTTTGTGTGGATGATATGATTATTACGGGTAATGATAGTGTTGAAATTAGCAGTCTTCAAAATGCTTTGATAGTTCGTTTTGAAATGAAGAGTTTGGGTGAATCTAGTTGTTTTCTTGGCCTAGAAATTGAAAAATGTGATGGTTATTTTGTCTCCCAAAAAGGGTATGTAGCAAGCTTGTTACAAAGGTTTCCCATGGAGGATTCAAAAGAACAGTCGACTCCCGTGCAACCTAATCTCAAGTTAGCTAAAAATGAAGGGAAAACCTTAGAAGATGCAACACTTTTTCGTCAACTTGTCGGTAGTTTATTTTATTTAACTATCATAAGGCCTAATATCGTTTTTTCTGTTAGGGTCATATCTCAGTTTATGGACCAACCATGTGAGGGTCATTTAATTGCAGCAAAGAGGATTCTTCGTTACATCAAGGGCACTCTAAGTTATGGCTTAATGTATGAGCAATCTAAGACATTTTCTTTGAGTGGCTTTGTAGATGCAGATTGGGCTGGTGATGTGAATGACAGACGCTCTACAACATGTTTTTGCTTTACAATGGGTTCCGCTACGATTTCATGGTGCAGTAAAAAGCAGACTACTGTGGTTCTTTCAAGTTGCGAAGTAGAATATGTTGCAGCTACAATGGCTACTCAAGAATGTTTATGGTAAGAAGACTCATTCAAGAAATAGCAATTTCTTTTAACTATCCAATTCAAATTTATTGTGATAATGAGAGTGCTATAAAGCTAGCTGGAAATATTGTGTTTCATGCTCGTTCGAAACATATTGAAAATCATTATCATTTTGTTCGGAGAAAAGGTGTTATCTCAGGATATTGAGTTGCAGAAAATTCGAACTAATGAATAAGTTGCAGATATCTTTACTAAGGTGCTTGCAAAGGCTAAGTTTGAAGTTTTCCGTGAAGCTCTTGGCGTTATTGACAAGAAGCTTGCACTAAGAGAGGCTGTCAAAAGTTAGTGCAACATATTGTTATTTGAATTTGTCAAGTCCTTTATTTTAGAAGTCAAAAGTTAGTTCCTTGATTTATGCAAATATAGAAGATTACGTGAGTTTAGTTGAGATATTTTAGGAGACTCATTTAGTACAAATAGAGCATTACTCTTTGTTATTTAATGTACTTTCAATCTTTGTTTCTCTTGTACTCTCTTGGTTGATTGAGTAATAAAGTTCATCTTTATTTCCTTTTGAGTCTTTATATTTGTAACATGTCCAAAGTCAATAGTGGTCTAATATAGTTAATGATAATTGTGTTTCAGTTATAAAATAAAGTATGAGTTGAATATGAATAGATATCAAATAATTAATTTTTAATTGATGATGAAATGATCAATAATTAGGGTTAATTTGTAAAGTTATATTAGGGTCATGGTCCAAATTACACGAGTTAACGTTTCACATCACAACTTCAAAGAAAGAGAATCACGTCCTTTAAAATACTTATTTACTAATTTGAAAGATCAAAACCATAAAATTTAAGATTTCAACATTAAAATCTAAGACTTTCAATTTATCGATAGATTCAATTATACCTCCAAATTAATTTATTATTCTTAATTATCAGACATAACATATCATGATTTATTAGTGTTTGAGATTGTGACTCTGTTTGACAATTAGCGGATAGTAGATAACGGATTACATCAACTGATAGTAAATTGTATTGGTTGATTTGACTAGTGGATTGTATTAGCTGATGCATGATTGTATAAAAGTGTTTGGTAAAATTAACTAATAGCTGATAGTTGTTCGATTATTTGAACAAACAAAATGACATGTAAGGACATAATTATATTCTATACATGTTTGAATAATTTATTATTTATAAATATTTTTATATCTATTAATATTAAATAGATTAGAAAAATTAATTTTTTAATATAACATTACTAAGCATGTATGAAGGATGTATATAATAATTTCTTATTTATGAAATTATCTTTTTAATATAATTTTATTAATTATTTAAATTTTGATGTATATATTAATTTATTATTTATGAAATTATCTTTTTAATATAATTTTATTGGTTATTAAATTTAGATGTATATATTAATTTCTTATTTATGAAATTATATTTTTAATATAATTTCATTAATTATTAAATTTAGATGTATATATTATTTCTTATTTATGAAATTATATTTTTAATATAATTTAACTAATTATTAATTTTACTTGTATATGATAATTTATATATTAATTTCTTATTTATGAAATTATATTTTTAATTTTATTAGTTATTCAAAACTTAGATTATTTATAGAATTGTTTTGTAATTATGAAGAACAAAAGATTCTTTGCAACTCTTATATTCAATCATCTAACTCAAAAAAAAAAACTCCTAAAGAGAGTTTTTTCAAATTGAGAGATTTCACTCGAATATGCTGTTACATTCCTTTATTTATCAATTATCCAAATTAGCGAATTTGACTGGTCAAACCTCTAATTTTGACTCAAAAGCTCTTTACCAAACATGACCTATAACTTTTCACTAGAGCACAATTATTAGGGGTATTCATTGTGCTGTTAAAAATGAATTAACTGATCAAACCAAAGTTTAGCTCAGTTAATCAATCGGTTAGTTAAGTATACGGTCGGTTAACGATTAAATATTTTGTTTCTAAGTTCGCTTAATTTAGCTCAAAATCGGTTAATTAGCCGAATTAATTGAAATTTTAATATATAATTAATATATTTTTAATTTTAAGCCTAAATCCGACAACGACCCATTATATTTAAAATTCAATATTTATATTTTAATCCCAATTTTAAGTCCAACCCAAAAGGTAGAAAACTAAAGTCAAAAAACAAAAAGTATCTAACAAAGAAAGCGTGTTTTTAATTTATTACTGCTTAAACTGCTATTTTGAATCAAAATTTGTAAATTATTGAACTACCCCCAAAGTCCACTGATACAATCCTGCTTGGGCACTTATTCATCATCATCCTTTCATCTCTAATCATAGGGATGAGAGAAGAGGGAGCTTTTAAATTCCTTACACATCTCTTGCTTATTTATGTCATATGTTTCATTCATGCCATATTAAGTTATAATATGATGCATAACATGCCTTATCATGTCATTAACATACTTTATAACATGCATCTTATATTAGGGATTATTTTCAAGCACTTTAATCCTTATATTACATAAGTTACATGAATGAATTTATAATCCACATCTTTATATTAAGTTATGTTTGCATTGCATACTTAGCACATTCGTACTTAAGTTCATAGCTACAGTTTAGCTCATTTAAGTGTTTTTATGTTTTCTTTAGGTACAAGGCTTGGAAAAGAAAGCTCGAGCAGCTCAAGGACTTAAGATGGCAGCTCAAGTATCTCAAGGACAGCTCAAGACATAAGGAGGCTAGCAAGGTACAAGAGCTGAAAGTAGTTGAATGGGAGCTAAGGACCAGGTAGTTGACCAGTGGAGTGAAGCTAGCTAGATGGAGCTGGAGTATGAGCTAATGAGCTGGAAGGCCACTAAGCACCTAGCTAAGGACCTAAGGGAGCTAGCTAGCATGGCCGGTCACCTAATAATTAGGCCAAGGGGGAAATGCATCAAGTCCCTTCACTTTTGTGCCACTACAACTGAACCAACACATGCATTCGGCCAAAGCATCAAGGGCCCTCATTTTGGCGCCCAAACCAGCCAAACCAACAATATCTCTTCAGTCATGACCCTTGTAAACCCTTTTTCATTTAAATCATATATTTTCAAAGGGACACAAGCACTACCCGAACCATTGCATACCCATTCGGCCATGTCCCTTGGAAAACTATAAATAGCCAATGCATAGGATTTTGTAAGGCATCTCATACATTTTATAAAATTTCCTTTTGTGAGAATTTTCTCTCTTCAAGTTCTTCATTGAACTTTATCGACTTATCAAGTAATTGTACTTATGGTGTCACCTTTATCTATTCCCCTTGATACTTTTGGTTCCTAGATTGCTATCTAGTGGGTCAAAGTCCTTGTTACCACCCTCAATCGAGTTCTCATAAGGTATGGAGTTATGCTCTTATAGAATAGTTTCTTCCTTGAATTCTTTTGAATACTATCTTCATTTTTTAGCCCCTTTCATCACCATATCTGAATATCCTTTACACCATCACCATCTTACAATTCAACACCTTTATTTCTCCATTTTAACCCACCATTTTCACCTTTTCACCACCTACCTTTAAACATTTTTTTGCAACCTATCTTACTTGCAGAAATACTTGCTGCCTTCCTAGATCCTACAATTAAAATGAGTCATCTTCATCAACATCCAAGAAGAGTTAAGATGTGTTATATCATCCACACTCACAACTTTGAAGTTGGGTTCAATGAAATGATGAGGTCTCTATTGTCCATATAATTATGTCTTAGGCCCATAGTTGGTGACCTTAGTGATGGGAATTTTACCATACATGGTCCGATCGGGTTTGATTTTTTTAATGAAAAAATGAGTTTGGGTCGAGTCGAGTTGAGTTTAGGGTGAAAAATAATCGACTCGACCCAAGATTAATTCTGTAATTTTTCTCTGAATTTCTTAGGGATATTTATAATAATGACCCTCTTTATATATATATATTATAATTCGGTCCTTAAAATTGATTTTTATTTACAATTTAGTCCTTAAAATTATAATTTTTATGATTAAGTCCCTTATTTTTCCCTAAAATTAATTTTTTACAGGTCGAGTCGGGTTTATTGTATTTATTTTCGGGTTGAGTCAGGTTTTGTGTATTTATTTTTGGGTCAGGTTGGGTTTGGGTGGGCCAAAAAATCGACCCGACCCGTGCCCATCCCTAGGTGACCTCTTCATGGCTTTTGATAAGGCATTTCTCAAAGACAGTGTTAAATTAGGTAGATTACTAATTAGAATTAGAAGGCATTGAACAAATTTAAAAATAGAAATAAGAAAATTTTATGCTAATTTATTGGATCGAGCTCTATTCTAATGAAAATAGGATAAAATATGATTTTTAAACATGAGATATTAAGATTTAGGGCTGTAAACGAACCAAACGTTCAGCGAACCGTTTGATGGGAAGTTCGTTTATGTTTGTTTATTTATTAAACGAACGAACATGAACAAGATTTTTTGTTTGTTTAATTAAATGAACGAAAATGAACAAAAGGATCGTTCGTTCATTTACATTCGTGAGCGTTCGATAATCCATTCGTTTATTTCGTTCAAATTTGTTCACACGTCCATTTATATTTATTATTTTTCATAACAAAGATATTATATTTTAAAAAATTTAAAATTTATTCACATATGTCCGTTCGTTTATGTTTGTTTAAATTTATTCACATATGTCCTTTTATTTACGTTGTTTGTGTTCGTTTACGTTCGTTTATCATTTAATCGAATGAATATAAACAAACACGAACAAGCTACATTTCTTAACAAACAAACGCGGACAAGAAATTATGTTCGTTTAGTTGTTCATGTTTGTTCGGTTAAAAAATTAAACAGACGAACATGAACTTACCCTCGTTCATGTTCGTTTACATACCTATTAAGAGTTTGTCGAATCTCTTGCAACAACGGTCATCGTTAGATAATTAAAAAGATTTCCTCTCTCACTCTCAACGATATCATTTTCAAGTTTCAAACTTATGTTCTCTCCTTAGGAGGACAAAGTGTCTTGCCATTGCACACAACCCTTGTTGGTATGATTGCTTATCCTTTTATTATTAATATACAATATTATTATTGTCGAGAAAAAAATTAAAAAATGTGAGTTTATCTCTATAGCAGAGGAATTGAATTGATTCATTTGATAAAAAGAGATTAAGTTGATATAATCTGAATTTTGATGTTGTAAATGAGGTGAATTAGATTAGAAGAGTCGCTCTCGTAATAAACATCTACAATATTTGATCCGGAGATTTAACTATTAACTTTTTCAAATTCAACATTTTCTACCAATTTCCTTGAAACTATTTTAAAAAGCTTACTTTTATTTTTATCAATTCTCTTATTTTTTTCACATAAAATGAACTTATTCCAAAAACAAATATTAGGTTAGAGTATATTTTAAAAATATGGTATATATAAAGCATATAAATTGCACATAAAATATGTGTTATTTTCCTCAAACATAATGAATGAAATATTAATAAAGGTCATGAATGAAAATATATATAAATTTAAAATTTTAATTTTTAGTATTTGTTTTATGTTATTTTATGAATTTAATTAAAAAAATTAGTGTCAAACTAATTGAAAAATAGTAAAAAGTTAAAATAATGATTTCACTAATGTAGAACGGCTAGAGTATGTATTAAGTAAAAAAGCTTAAAACAAAAAATACTTAAACGATGTCTTTTTTCTTTGAATATCTAAATTATTTTTTAATTAAAAAAAGTATGTAACCTATTTTTATCGAAACAAGTCATAAATTATGTTTTTATTTAAATATTTAAACTATTTTTATAAACAATCAAATTTAAAATAGTGCCTTTTTAACTTAAATAACAGTCAAATTTAAATTATCTACGAAAAAATAGTTTAAATCTTTATTTTGATAAAAATAATTCGTTAAATAAAAAAGAGAAGAACTTAGTTTAATAAAAAATAATTTATTAAAGAAAAATAATTTATCTACGAAATAGTAATGCGTTGGCTAAGTCATCCATGGCCCTCGCATTTCCATATATTATGGCTGAGATTAACAAGTAAATGAGAATATTTTAAGGGAAAAATAAGAAAATAATTTTAGTCACCCATACTTAGGGATGTGAATTGGGAGGAGAGAGTGTGAAAGGTACTTTTCTCACACTTATTCTCATCAAGAATTGTTATCTTCATTCCCGCCCCACAACCCACTGTAAATATAAAATCTAAAACTATCTTTGCCCCACGACCCGCAAGACTAAAATCATCTCCGCCCCTATCACCCACGTGGATTCTGAGACCCATCTAATCTCTTCTTTACCCGCCCCATGATTCATTCATATAATATATTTATAAATATTAGTTTATATATATATATATATATATATATCAAATTTGTTATAAAAAAAGTATGAAATACCCGTCATTCGGACGCTCATCACATATGTGAATTATTCTAACTGTCACCATTTTAAAAAAATAATAATATACGAAATTAAATTTTGTAAAAAAAAAATTGGACTAAAAAAACACTAAAGTCTATTGTAAAGGACCGAAGTAGCACAAATAACATGTAAAATAATATTTCAATTAATATAACAAATAAACAATATAGAAAGAACTAAAAAGAAAATAACAATTAAAAAATAACCTTAAAAAATAAGAATAAATACCGATAAAATCTAAATAACATATAATGAAAAATAAAATTAAAAAAGTAAAAGAATAACGTACTTATAGTGAAGACTGAAGAAAAAAACAAACCTTAAAAATAAGACTTAACGACAACCAACAATAAAGAAGAAACCAATAAACATAACTGTTATATATATATATTTCCATAATTATTTCAAGATAAGTCAATATAAATTATCTTAAATTTAACTCTGATTTAAACTAATATTTTAAAAAATATTTATATATTTGATCCGATCAATCTCAAACTCAATTATATATATATATTGATTTTTCATTAATATCATAAGACAATTCATTATATATATATATTTGATTATGATCTAAAAAACATGTTATAAGATATGTTGGGGCGGGTGGAGATGGGGCAGGTACAAAGACATATTCATGTCTTCCACACCACCTACGGCGAATCTAATTTTTATCTTCATCCCCACTCCACAATCCGCGAAATTTGTAACCATCTCTGCCTAATTGAATGCGAAGTGAGGTGAATCCCCGCAAAACCTGCCCCATTGATATCCCTATCCACATCTGCATTTAACGGACTAATATATATATATATATATGATATAAGTGTATTATAACTCCATATAATATATACTATACTTTTTTGAACAAATATATATTATATACTTGGATTGCCTTGTAAACCAAGTGATTCGATGAATAAAGGATGAATAAAGCTAACTTTTGCCGATTTTGAGATTTTTCTTGTCTCTATAAATGGACTGTTGTTGTCTGATATTCCAAACAAAGATTTTTTAAGCTACAAATTATATGCCTAAATTAAGATATAATTCTCAACTCTTAAATTAAAGGTAATTGTGTCTAAAAGTTTCGGGTCTTTGATTTTCTGGATATTAAAACAACAACAATACTATCGAACTAATACTCAAATCAGCTTCGAAATTATTAAATGTTTGAGACAATATTTTTTGTATGAATCTTGGATTAAAATTTATGAAGTGAATAATGTTAGCATGCTACTAAGTATATCAGTATTTTTTTATAAAAATTTAATTTTTTGTACGCTTATAAAGTTTATGAAAGTGGTTAATTCATATAATTTGTTCTGGAAGAACAGAGATACGCACATAGACATAGCAACTATCTTGAAACAACAGGTTCTGGAAATAAGAAACATGACCAACCAACTATTTTTAAAGCAAAGATATTTGCTGTTTCAGATGTAAAGTTTGAAGGGACTGCATTCTCCAAAGCTAACATGTTCTTTTTTCAAACAATTCATGGTGGAGCTTCACGTCCTTTAATTTGATACAATGCTTTTACTTTGACAAGGCTAATCTCCGTAAACCTACGACTAAAGTGTATGAAGCTCGACAACATTCATTCGCTCGAATCATAAGTATTAGATTGATCTACCGAGTCCATGATCACACCCTCAACCTTGGTATCCTTGTAATCCTTTGGAAGAGCATTGCAGTTAATGGTGTGCCACACAGGTCTCTCCTCTTGGAATAACCTACAAAATCAGGGATAGGAATCAAAATCTTTTATTTAAATGAAATAAACAATTAAGTGGTGGCATTAGAAAGATTATACATCTTTGAATTTTCCAACAGGCACAATCAGCTGTAAGAAACAAGCTTGGAGCAGAGAGGGAGACTCACGGGTGTTTGCATAGCATGGGACTTTGAATAGTAAGCGCATATCTGCATGTGGATAACTCTGTAATTGAACTAATCATCGTTCTCGGCTCTGAGCAGACAAATCTCACCTACAAACCGAAATAACAAAGCATAAAAACATGAGAACAAATCTTTTTCCCTCTAAAGGAGATCTAAAAACCATAGCACATTACTGTAACTTTATTGCTTCATACCTCGGTTTCTCGGGGCTGACTAGTCAGATCACATAGGGTTCCATTCGTATATTGATGAGCATGATACCTGCACGAGACATGGCATCGTTATATAGTCGTTTTCTTACTTTTCCTTCTTTTAATCCGGTATAATCTTGTACTTTTCACCACTAGGAACTTATTGTTTTGGTAAAAGTTAAATAACTATAATAAAGATGACAAAGTTTAGGTGCAACCTAAATTTTAAACCATATGAGGTCTCACCTTTGCGATGCATCGTTTGAGCGAGGATCTTTTAATGTGGAGATGTCGGAGAGATTCTGGTAGAAAGCAGCAGTGGCCTCTTCATCATATACACCCAAGACAAATTCCTGAACCACCTGCAAGAATTCCAAAATCATAGAAAATGTACATTAATAAATTATAAAAACTGCTGGGGGAGCTTACTGTATTCATTAAGGTATTAAATAAAACACGGGAGGAATACTCCCAATTATTTCTTAAGATAGCAAATGATGCCGATTCCGACGCAGGTGCTTTTATAACTATTATTATATTACCAACACCTATTATATAAACTACTACTTGGATAAAAAAGATGGTGCAATATGATTGAATAAAAATGAGCACCTTAAATTCAATGAAAAATATACCTTGTCATCTTCCAGATGTACTTGTCGCAACCGCTTTTGATAGCAAAATTCATAAGACCACCATCCCTCTTGCTGCACAAAAAAGAGCTCACGATATGAGTTAAGTGGCACATAACTCCAAGGAAGAACAAAGCCTTTCTTAATTCTTTGCATTAATGTCCAATGGCAACATCATCAATTCAATATAGGGGACACCAAATAAACAGTGTGCGTAAGAATCAGGTGCTTACGCTGAGAAAGCATTTATCTTTCAGTACTTCCAGCAGTTCATCAGGTGTCTTGAGTTTAACCCGTCTCTCGGACTCCACAATCATGCTACTAGTGTTCTGCTGAGTAACTGGCTTTAGGGTCTTTGCTTTCTCCACCCTAGGCAAGAAACATAAAAATTTCTTTCCATCTTTGTTAGGCATAATAACAGACTCTTGATCATCATCCTGCAAAATGTTCCGGGCATCGTAATATTAGGTCATTAAAAATGGCAGGTCCAGAGAGAACTTGATAGATTCACATCAACAGAAAACCAACCTACTAAAGCTATATGCACATGGAAAGTTATGACAAGATTAAGAAGCCAAGATTTTCATTTTTCTTATACCATTATAATCATCTTTCATAGAAACATCACAAAGTTGCAATCTACTCATAGTTCGAATACATTCTCTCCAATTTCTAAATACAAACTTTCTCAAGCATTTGAACATATAAAATGAATCATTATGCTGAAGTGTGTAGCAGATCAAAAGTATACCAGTATATTTGAACTCAGTAGGAAAAACAAAAATAAGCTCCAAATAATAAGAGCGTGACTGATATGTAGAAAAGTTTAAAATAAAAGTTCCTTCTTACACTAAGGTGTACACGTAAAGGATTTTACCATTATAAATTTTACTCGCTCAAGGAAATTTGCAGTGGTGAAGAAAAAGTTTAGTGTTATTCTACATCTGTTAATATTGTGTTTCACCTGGTATTATAATAAAACTGGACCCCTCCACCTATTACCATCCGGTTTTAGGTCCATTATTCAACATAAAGCCCCAGTGAACATCCAAATGATGCTTCATAACTTCATAAAAGATGCTGTCTCGTACGGAAATTGTTATACAAATCCATCATGCACTAAGATCCTAAAAGGATGAGATCAAACTTAAACTCCTTTTTCATGTTTAAAGCAACTCTTCATGAGATAGATTTGCAAAATGGAGGCAGGACAAAAAACTTCCTTATCAAGGGTAGAGAACGATAAAGTGATACTGTAAATGTGTGGATTGTAAAATCAGCAACTAAGATAGAATGCAAAGTGTAAGCAGGAAATTAGAAACAATGCGTTCATCTAGATTTCATCAAACCAAGGATTGAAGAGCAAAAAGTGTTTAAATTCTACTCTTACTTACAGGATGGTATGGAGAATCTTCAGAATGTAACTCAATCTTGTATTTTGGTTCACGGGTTCGGGCAAGTGTGACAGCTGTTTATCAGTAAAGAATTAGAAAAGCATCAGAAAGCAAGAAAAACTTGAAAGCAGTAGAACCAATATTGCAAATACTTTTTCTTTAAAAAATGTACTAGACAGCCAAGAAATCGGTTGCAATATAGCTAGATGGAAAAATCTGCGTATGAAAACATAGCATACAAAGACTGATTTGGTTGCAACAATAAATGATTCTTTCTAATGACGGTCAGGGTAAGTGAAGACCCTGAACTCTGGTTTTTCTCCTCTCTTTTTTCAGTCTGGTTTACTTGGTTTTCAAGTTCACCCTTCTAAATACGAACCAATAGCCTTCCATCGACCCAAAGACACAAAGCTACAAACAAGAACATAAGCCAATTACGCCCTGTTCACCATGCATGTTAGCTATGATCCACAACATCCGATTTTATCAAACAATCAGCTATTAGCATAACATTGCTCTCAGGAATAATAGTCAGTTCCGACACTTATTCGTAACTCCATTAAACATTTGCCGGAAGTAGTTGGCATTCACAAGTAAAAAACCTAAATTCAAATGTCATCATACTGTCGTGCAAGAAGCCCAAGAACTAAAGCAGGCATAAATCTCAGGCTACCGAAGAACAGACTGGAATCTAATGTTTGCCCTCATTTGATTACAACAATTCATTGAATCAAATCCCAAGACCACAAAAACCCCATTTCTTACCATTGAAGTATATAGAACCAGGGATGAACCGAGGGGTGCTAGGGGGCGGTCGCATCCCTGAAAATTTTAAATTCTCATGTATTGTCTTTGTATTTTCTATGAATGATCTAAGTTAGCACCTTCTTAAATTTTGTAATTTAGCACCCTGCATTTCTAATATAACCCCAACAGTTATTTCGTGCTAATTTCACCACTAAAGCACTAATTAACAATAAACAAGTAGCATGTCTTAAAATCAAGGAAACATCCATATATCTAAAAGAACAAAATCATTGGGAACAGATATTTAAAGTTCCGTCACAAGGTCTCATGAGCTCGACTCTTCTATGTTTCGCACATGAAAACAAAAATTAAAGAGAATCAAAGAAAACCCAGAACTAAAAAAAACATAATTAGATTAATTATGAAATATGGGCTTACCTACTTGAGATGGGAAAATCTGATCGGCTAAGACATTGCTGCCCAATATATATAAAACTGCTACCAAACTAACAAACAATCTCATTTTTTTTCTTTCTTTCTGTAGAACTGTTGTTAAATCCTGAATAACAATTTGTGCCCGCAAAGAAGAAGAAGATGTACCCAGAGCTGGTGAAGATGACACAAGTCTACGCAGGTTGAGCAATGGGATTAGGCCACGTCATGTAAAGGTGTGACGGTGGCTGAGATGGGCTTCATGTTGTTTGTGCTGAAAAGCGTAAGCCCTTCAACAATGTTCAACGACCTAAGGCCCAAATTTTACATACAATATAAAATTGGGTAAACTACACTAGTGATCACTCAATTATCAGGTTGTTCTTATTTTGACCTTCGAACTAACAAATTCGTCAATCAAACCACCTAATTTTTAAAATTCTCATATTTTGACCACCAACCGTTAAAATCTAACGAATGAGATGACGTAGCAGTTAACGAAAATTTATATAATTATACATTTAGTCCTTATTACTTATGGTGGAAAGCAAATAAAACAAATAAAAAAGATAAAATTGAGCTACTTTAGAGTTGAACCCATGCCAACCAGATGGAAAGCAAGCATCCACAATTCTATTAGTTCATTTTTTTTCTAGACTGTAACATTATCCTCCAATCCAAAAATACGTGCACCCACACCCACAAAATCTTCCTCTTCAACTACATCATCATCGGTAGAGGTGGCAAACGGGTCATTCGGTTCGGGTCATTTTAGTTTAGGTCATTTGGTTCTGATATTATTCGGTTCAAATTTGGTTTCGGTCCAGTTCAGTTCGGTTCAATTTTAGTTCAGGTCATTTCGGGTCGGTTGATTTTCAATTCAATTTTTTTGTTCGGTTGATTTCGGTTCGGGTCAATTTCGTGTCAATGAGAGATCGGTTGGTTTTAATCAAGTTTTTAGGCCGGTCAGTTTTTTACACCCTATATATAGATTTGTAAAGTCAATATATTTAACTTTTTAGTGAGTTGTGCGGTTGTTCATACCCCAACTTTATTTATTTCTATTAATATCTTTTCTATATTTCGGGTTGTCTTTGGTTCGGGTCTATTCAGTTCGGGTCTATTCGGTTCGGGTCCATTCAGTTCGGTTGAAAATTGGTTCGGGTCCATTTCAGTTCAACTAAAATTTGGATCGATTTTGGTTCGGTTCGGTTTGTTTCAGTTTCAGATCAAATTTCGGGTCATCATGTTTGGGTCAATTTTGGGTCTCGATTCGGGTAAATCGGTTCAGTTTTCGGGCTCAAGTCAAGTTTGCCAGTCTAATCATCGATGCCTCCTTCAGCTGCATCTTCCTCAGAATTGAGTTCTATTGTTTTCAATTTTAAAATTGACATTGTTTTGGATTAAATCTACGGCTTATCATGATAATTTACATATTTAGTGGTTCTATTTTGGATATTTTTGTTTTATTGATCAATGGTTTGTTCCTTCTTTTTTTGGGTTTAGGCTCTTTATTTTCATATTTCATTAAATTTGTCATCAATCTCTAGAATGAGTGGTTAAAGCTCTCAGTTGACACCCTTCCCTCTCTTCTAGGTTGTGGGTTCAAAACCTATTAGGAGCAAATTCCCCCTCCCCAGGTAGAAATTGTTCAAATTTTTCATTAAGTTTTAAAATTTTATTATCTTTCTCTAATTAGCTTAATTAGAATTTTTAGTCAATGGCCAAACCAGGAAAAGATGGTTTAGTCAAACCAAAAGTTCAAAATGATTAGTTATTTTTTTACAAAAAAAAAAAACAAAGCAAACGAGGAAGGCATGACCTTGGATTCTCACAAGGTGTATATAAGTTCCTGTTAAAGTTGTCATTTTGGAATAAACAAAGATGATGAACAGAGCCATGAAACAAATGAAGAAACATGACTTGTTGGAGACGATGGTGGAAAAAGTGGCTCTTGAGGGATTTCATTAATGTTTTTTTATATGACAACAATGTTACAGCTTACAAGGCCTTAATAAAAATGAATTAATAGTTGGTGGTTTGAGTGCTTGCTTTCTATCTTGTTGGTGTGAATTCAATGTTGCGTATTTAGAGTGCTTCGCAATTGGTGCAAGTGTACACATCGCAAGTAATAGTATAGATTAGATACGTCTCCACAGGGATTGGTGCTACTTCGGGAATCTAACTTCTCGCACTGTAAAAATAAAAATACAATTGATAATAGGGGTTGATTTTGTTGGGTAAAGTAAAAGAGCAATTAAATGAAATCCTTGGTCTTTTTTCTCTCTATTCGGCACCTCTCCAAATGAAGTCCTTCTTTAAATCTCTTTTATTATTATATTTTTATTCCTCCAAAAACTTCTCTTAAAACTCTTAGAATTTAATCTCCTTTTGATCTTTGCATGGAATTCCAGCTCCTTTGCTTCACGCCATTTATCTTGAATATGTTGGATTTATCTAGTCATCAAATTAGCTGCCACATCATCTTATCCTCCATTGCCTCGGCAATTTCCTGATTGCTTGGGCAATTAGTTCCTGCACATAAAAGCACACCAAAGCAGTATCTTTTTCCACAAAATCAACGAAATTGGGTAATTAAGCTTAACGACAAAAGAAACTATGAAATTATGCATGAATGCCTAATAATGCAACTAAAATGAGCCTAAGTCTAACAATAATTAAGAGTAAAAAGGGTAGAAATATAGTATTTTTTCACACTTAACACACCCCCAAACTCGAACTATTGCTTGTCCTCAAACAATGCAAAACTAACAATTACCTGCCAAGACTTCAATCATCAAAGACCTGCTTTAAACTTGACTTCAAACCTCAGAACCGTGGCACAAAGTATGATCACCTTTAAATTTTTCAGATAGCACAAAAATTACCCGGAACCAAACTATAATGCTCATGACAATGTATATGCGTAGTTGTGTACAAGTTGATTTTCAAGATTCTATGTGAACAATAGGCTTTTATCAATTTAATTACCGGGGCATTTAATTTAAAGTTTACTAGAGCCAATTTCGGGCACCTCTAGCGATTCTTAACTAGAGCCAGTTTGGGGCACCTCTAGCAAGAATTATTTTTCATTTTTTATCCAATATTTTAAGCAACCTAAGTTCACTAAGTTTCTTTCAATCAACAAACCACAATCGTGTCAATAATATTCAGCATCATAGTAAAATTCTAAGTTCTTTCCATGCAATCCTAAAATTAAAGGTTCTTTCAATTCAGTGCAGTGGCAAAAATTCATCATTGGATATTCAACAAGTCTTAAGCAATTAAATCCAATCAAAGATATGGCAAGTAATATATGCAACCTATATGCGATTACTACAGATGAATGCAACTAAACATGAAACTAATTAGAAACAACTACCCCCCAAACTCGAGAGAAGCATTGTCCTCGATGCATGCAATTACAGAAAAGTAAAAATGAACTAAAATGCAAATGGGTTAGTCGGAAAGATCATCACCTTGAATGATGAGTTTCTTTCGGGCCGTTTGCTTGATTTTTTCCAGTTTGCGGTGGTTGAATGCGTGTGGCAGCTTGAGCTTTCACTTCTGAAACCTTATCGCCATGTTCATCTTCTTTTTCAATTTCTTCGATGTAGAAGCTTGCACTTCAATTCTGATGGCTGGAACGGTGGTGACTTTATTGGTTCAGGTATGTTCCTGTTCGACTCTTTATTGTGTGCAGCAGTTGCCGTGGCATCCTCAGTTGTCGGGGTAAGTAGGTTGGCAGGGAACACAGGGAAATGCACGGTATTGTCAGGATACTTCTCAAGGATCACTCGTGTGATGGCTATGCTATAGTCCCTCATATACCACATGAATTATTGTTGTTGAGCCTCCATCCGTTCTAATCGGTGGGATAATGGGCGTAGCATCTCTACTATTCGATCCAGGCCTGTCACCGCGGATGCACTTACCTGGGCATCTAGAATTGTCGAGGCTTTAGGGATTGCCGAGGCATGTTCTGCCGGTTTTGTCAAGGAACTAGGAATTGCTGAGGCAATTTTGGTTGCCCGGGCAATTTTTGGTGTTGGGGTTTTCTTTGTCACTTCTTGTTCTTTCATCGTTCCCTCACCCATAATACTCAAGTATTGAGCTCGGTTCCACCCAGTTTTGGAGGGTAATTTCTCGTCTGTCGGATCACTTCTTTAAGGATTGCCGAGGCATGTTCTGCCGGTTTTGTCGAGGAACTAGGAATTGTTGAGGCAATTTTGGTTGCCCGGGCAATTTTTGGTGTTGAGGTTTTCTTTGTCACTTCTTATTCTTTCATCGTTCCCTAACCTATAATCCTCAAGTATTGAGCTCGGTTCCACCCAGTTTTGGAGGGTAATTTCTCGTCCGTCGGATCACTTGGCACCTTCTCTTTCTCACATAGTTGATATATTAAGCTCAGAAAAAAAAGAGAACTTACATCCTGTTGAATACAAGCAAATATCTCATCATATATAATTTGTTCACTGTTAATAATTCTCTTGTTTAAAATAGAATGAATCAACAAAAGATGAGAATATGAAATTGTGGTATTGTGTGTGGTGGGTATTAAGCAAGTTTTAACAAACTTATTCCACAGTTTAGCCTTGGGTTTTAACATAAGACGATTTACCGTCCATTTTAAGGCTCTTTGGTTCCATTCAGCACCTTCAATTGTGAGGTCTTTGAACACCTTTTCAACTTCTTCGACCTAGATGTTGTCCACGAAAGCTTTATGTTTGTCCTTCTCAATGTATATCCTGTAGAAAGTGTTGATGGTGTCGGCATCAATAGGGATTGCCCTGCCATGAACATAGACATAGGGATTGTTTGGATTAGGAGAATGAGCATAAAATTATTTTACCCATGATACATTGGTGGCCTTTGATTGATGGCAAAAGATTTGCCACTTGTGGTGCTCGATGACTTGGAAGATGAATGGATCAAGGCCAAGGTTCTTGTTGGAGATGTTGTAGTCGAAACCTTGCTCTTCCCATACCTTGCGGTTTGCAAACTTGGCGTGATATCTTTCTTTAATTGTTGGTGTTGCAAATCGACGGAATGGTGGTTCCTTGGATGAGCTTGGGTGAGGAATGGTTTTGATGTTCTTGGCCATGGATGATCTTTGTGTTTGTGGTTGGAAACAAAAACTAAAGAAAAAAAAGAGAACTTGTGGGAGTTCAAGAATTT
This sequence comes from Hibiscus mutabilis, assembly GCA_019671005.1. Classification (NCBI taxonomy): domain Eukaryota; kingdom Viridiplantae; phylum Streptophyta; class Magnoliopsida; order Malvales; family Malvaceae; genus Hibiscus; species Hibiscus mutabilis. The sequence goes on from CM033748.1 coordinate 44,222,220, forward strand.
AGAAAAGAAAGTAGAGAAGAAGAGAGGAAGGGGTTACGCGATAGGGTTATTTGGGGGAAGAGGAAGGGGTTATGCGGCTAAGGTGTTCTTTTATGGGGAAAAATTAGGGCAAACTTTAAGTGGAACATGGATTTAAGTTTGGCCCATATTGTGTCCAACTCAATCTTCAATCAAACTCCTCTTGATCTTGAATTTTTTTCCTAAAATTCAAATACAAATAAAAAGATAAGTATTAATTAAAGAATAAACATAAAAATAATTAAATATAGATAAAGATAAAGCTATAAAGATAAATAAAGAAAACAAGAATAAAAATTAAACTAAAATTAAGAAAATCCCATCCTAAAATTGAAAATAATAATAATAAAATATTGTCCGAAATTAAAAGAAAAACTAAAAAATAAACTAAAAAATACAAATACTAGAGGAGAGCATGGTTATGCATCTCCTAAAGTAACCGTTTCTTTGTCGCGCTCAACATGGGTGCCGGCATAGTGCTTTAATCTTTTTCCGTTAACTTTGAATTCATCTCCTTCAATGGTGGACTTGATTATTAACCATAGGAGAAAGGTTTGACTACTTCGAACGATTCGGACCATTTCGATCTTAGTTTTCCCAAAAAGAGCTTTAACCGAGAATTAAAGAGTAATACCAATTGCCCGGGCAAAAATTGCCACAGCAATAGTTTCTTATCATGCCAACGCTTAGTTTTCTTCTAGTAGATTCTTGCATTGTCATAAGTTAAGGCACGAAACTCCTCTATTTCATTAAGGTCTAGTAGGCATTTTTGTCTGACACTCTCCCAATCCATGTTCACAGTTTTGATTGCCCAGTATGCCTTGTGCTCGATTTCCACAGGTAAATGGCAAGTCTTGCCGTAGACAAGTCTAAAGGGGGACATGCCTAATGGTGTTTTGAATGCTGTGCGATAGGCTCAAAGTGCATCATCAATTCGAAGAGACCAATCCTTTCGAGAGGGATTGACAACCTTCTCAAGGATACTCTTCAATTCCCAATTGGAAATTTCTGCTTGTCTATTCGTCTGTGGGTGATATGCCGTGGCAATTTTGTGTGTCACTCCAAAACGTTGCAACATCTTAGCAATGAGTTTGTTGTCAAAATGCTTGCCTTCATCACTAATAATTGCCCTTGGCATTCCAAACCGTGTGAATATGTTTTTCTGCAAAAAATTCTGAACGGCTTTGGAGTCGTTTCTGGGAACTGCAGTTGCCTCAACCCATTTAGATACATAATCGACGGCAAGTAAGATGTAGAGATTGCAGAACGAGGATGGGAAAGATCCCATGAAATCAATACACCACACATCAAATAACTCAACTTCAAGGATATTCTGCAGTGACATCTCATATCGCCTAGAAATATTGCCCGTTCGTTGACATTGATCACATTGCTTGTAAAAATCTTGGGCATCTTTGTAAAGCGTGGGCCAATATAGTCCGGATTGCAAGACTTTGGCCGCAGTTCGTGTTCCTCCAAAATGACCTTCATAGGGTGAAGAGTGGCATTGCATGAGCACATTTTGTTGCTCCTCTTCGGGAACACATTGTCTTATAACCTGATTTGTACATTGTTTAAACAAAAGAGGCTTGTCCCAATAATAATGCTTAGCATCATGTCGGAACCGCTTCTTTCCTTGGTGAGTAAGATTATAAGGCAAAATACCACAAACCAAAAATTAACGAGATCGACATACCATGGTGTTGCTAAGGCGACTAATAACTGCTCATCTGGGAATGCATCGTCAATCTCCAAGGGGTTATTATCAGTATTTCCTCCTTTCAACGTTGACAAGTGATCGGCTACTTGATTCTCCGTTCCTTTTCTGTTCTTAATTTCAATGTCAAACTCTTGTAAAAGTAAAATCCAACGAATTAAACGAGGTTTGGCATCTTTTTTAGCAATCAAATATTTTATTGCCGCATGGTCAGTGTGGACAATTACCTTAGTACCAATCAAATATGAACGAAACTTGTCAAATGCAAAAACTACGGCTAGTAATTCCTTTTCTGTTGTGGTGTAATTTAATTGAGCACCATTAAGGGTTTTACTAGCATAGTATATTACATGGAAGATGTTACCTTTTCACTGGCCTAAAACAGCACCTACCGCAAAATCACTTGCGTCACACATGAGTTCAAAAGGTAGGTACCAGTCAGGTGGAACGATAATGGGTGCTGAGGCAAGTTGCTTTTTAAGGTCCTTAAATGCCGCGACACATGATTCATCAAAGTCAAAAGCTTTTTCCTATTCAAGCAAATTACACAAAGGTTTAGAAATCTTAGAAAAATTATAAATGAACCTTCTGTAAAACCTGCATGACCGATAAAACTTTGGATTCCTTTGACTGAAATTGGCGGTGGTAATTTTTCAATTACTTCCACCTTGGCTCTGTCGACTTCAATTCCCTTTGATGAGATCTTGTAGTCGAGCACTATACCTTCGTCTACCATAAAATGACACTTCTCCCAATTTAAAACTAGGTCAGATTCTTCACATCGTGTTAAGACTTCTCCAAATTGCCGAGGCAATTGTCGAAACTATCCCCAAATATCGAAAAATCATCCATGAATATTTCGAGAAAGTCTTCCACCATGTCAGAGAAAATTTCCATCATGCATCTTTGAAAGGTTGTCGGGGCATTGCATAAACCGAATGACATACTTCAAAATGCATAAGTACCATATGGGCATGTAAAAGTGGTCTTTTCCTGATCATCTGGTGCTATGGAAATTTGGTTATAACCTGAGTAATCATCAAGAAAACAATAAAAAGATTTCCCTGCAAGACGGTTAAACATTTGGTCAATAAAAGGTAAATGGAAGTGATCTTTTCTAGTAGCTTTATTTAACTTTCGATAATCCATACAAACCCTCCAACCAGTCACAGTCCTAGTTGGAATGAGTTCGTTGCTTTCGTTACTTACCATTGTTATACCTTCCTTTTTTGGTACACATTGTACCGGACTTACCCATGTACTATTGGAGATAGGATATATGATACCGGCATCGAGCCACTTGATAATTTCTTTCCTCACGACCTCTTTCATAGCAGGGTTAAGTCTCCGTTGTGCTTCAATGGTCGGTTTATGATCATCCTCCAAAAGTATTTTGTGCATACATACTGCCGGGCTAATTCCCTTCAAGTCTGCAATTGTCTATCCTATCGCCTTTTTGTGGAGCCTTAACATATCGATCAATCTTTGTTATTGTTCAGGCTACAACTTAGAAGAAATAATTACGGGTAGTGTATTATCGGTTCCTAAATAAGCATATTTTAATTGTCCTAGCAAAGCTTTCAATTCAAGAATCGGAGGTTGCTCAATAGAGGGTTTTTCGATTTTACCTTTCTTACCTGAGTAATCCAATGATTCAAAGTACGTACATGGACGACTTGCTATCCAATTGGCTTCATCTTGCTTGTTTTTGTCTTGCTCTTTGATTTCTTCAAGTTCGGCAATACAATTGCCGAGGCAATCTTCCTCTATTCCAAAATTGAATTCGGTGGTAGCTTGGATGACTTGACACTCCTCTGGGTCATCAGCATGCTTGAGAGTTTGGAAAACATTCAACTTGACTTGCTGATCGTTCACTCTCATAGTGAGTTCTCCCTTTTCAACATCGATTAAGGTCATTCCTGTTGCTAGAAACGGCCTTCCAAGGATAATAGGAGCGAACTCATCTGCTTCACAATCCAAAACAATAAAGTCAGCGGGAAAAATAAATTTATCAACTCTTACAGTATATCTTCGATTTTTCCCTATGGATGCACGTAAGATCTATCCGCAAGCTGCAACATTATTGTTGTAGGTCTCGCTTTCCCTATGCCTAATCGTTGGAAGACTGATTTCGGCATAAGGTTTATGCTTGCTCCAAGATCACATAATGCCTTCCCAACATAGTGATTTTTGATTGCACAAGGTAATGTGAAACTGCCAGGATATTTTAGCTTAGGTGGCATTCGGTTGTGCAACATTGCCATACATCATTCCGTCACGGCTACTATTTCAAACTCACCTAGTCTTGTTCGCTTAGAGACAATGTCTATAAGGAACTTAGCATAGTTCAGCATTTGCTCTATTGCTTCAACCAACGACAAATTGATGTGGACTTGCTTCAAGATATCAAGGAACCTCTTGAACTAGTAGTCTTGTTTTTGTCGTTTCAGCCTTTGCGGGAATGGTGGTGGAATTCAAATCTCATATTCCTTCTTTTTTGATTTGGGATTTTCATTGCAAATTGCCTGGGCATCTGGAATTGCCTGGGCAATTTCTGACTCACCAATTTTTGATGAGGTGTCCTTGCCAATTACATCTTTTTGAGCGGAAGACTGCTCTTATGGGTGATCTATGGGCTGAACAGGTGCATCATTAAGCTTTCGCCCCATCCGAGTGGTAATTACTTTACACTGCTCATGGCTTATCCCCTTCGCGACCTCAGTATTGCTGGATGAACCTCCCTGCGGTCTTGTATTCAGGTTTTGGGTGAATTGCCCAAATTGAGTCTCCAATGATTTTAGGGCTGTCTTCTAATTCTGCAATCTCATCTCAGTATTTTTCATGAAACTGCTATTCTCAACCATATAAGATTCAGTTTTTAACATAAAAGTATTGAGAGAATTTTCCAACGAACTAGATAGTGTTGATTGTTTTGCGACATTTGTTACCGAGGCAAGTTCTGCTGGAGTCCCGGTGCTTGTAAGTTCTGATTGTTCTGATTGAGGACATTTTTCGGAATGCTCCATGAAAAGTTAGGATGCTTCCTCCTGGCTGGATTGTAGGTGTTGGTTGTCAAATTATTGTTCCGGTTATAGTTTCCAACGTAAAAGCTAGACTCTGGGTTCTGCGGACATTAAGAAGAATCATGGTTATTGTTACATAAATCACAAAAGGAATCTACTACCTTGATCTCCTGTGTGTTGCTTGGCCGCTGCATATTTTTAACCAAATTGGTTAAGTAGCCAATTGCACAGAAATTAAATTTGATGAATCGAGCTCATTGATCGTGGCATGGCGTCTGATTTCTTCTTTTCTAGTAGTTAGGAACTGATAATCGTTCTTGGCAAGCTGATTCAGAATCTTTACAGCTTCCTCAGATGTCTTGTCGAGGAGTATGCCATTTGCCGAGGCATCCAGCATCATCCTTGTTGGCGTGTTTACCGAGTTGTAGAACATCATCACCTCTGTCCATACTGGGAATCCGTGCATGGGACATTTGTGTAAAAGCTCTCTGTATCGCTCCCACGCCTCGTACATGGACCCATCATCTGCTTGTCGAAAAGAATTAATATCATTACGCAATTTATCAGTCATATTTGTATAACTAAATCTAGCAATGAAATCATGACATAAATCCGTCCAAGGTCCTATAGATCTGGCTGGAATACTATTCAACCACGTTTTGCCCTATCCCTTAGTGAATAGGGAAATAATTTTAGCCTTAGGACATCTTCATGGACTCCTTGTAGTTTGAGTGAATTACAAATCTCCAGGAATGATTTGGGATGTTGCCGGGCATCTTTAGTTGCTGAACCGCCAAATTGACCAATTGTATTGATCATATTGAACATCACTGGCTTTAATTCAAACTGGGCGGCTTCAATTTCAGGTGTGACAACTCCTGGGTTTAGACCGTTGAGATCTTCCTCTAGGTAATCTCGAATGGCTCTATGTCGGACACGAACTGGTTATTGTTCGACTAAAACTCACCCTCCTATTGCCACATTATTTTGATTTATGTCTGGAACAATAGGATCTGCCATTGTTGTTCTTTGCTCAAGTCTTCTCTTATGAAGAACTCGTTCTATCTCGGGTTCAAATGGGTATTCTGGTAATGTTGGTCTCGCCCAGGTCATACACTGATGCAAAACCAAAATTTGTAAGTCCATTGAATACCAAAAAGTAAATAAAACAAAACAAAAAGAAATAAAGGTGCAAGAATTTAAAAACAAATTCGCTATTGCCAATCTCAGGCAACGGTGCCAAAAACTTGTTGCGTGTTTAGTGTACTTCGCAATTGGTACAAGTGTACACGTCGCAAGTAATAGTATAGATTAGATATCGTCTCCACAGGGATTGGTGCTACTTCAGGAATCTAATTTCTCGCATTGTAAAAATAAAAACACAATTGATAATAGGGGTTTATTTTGTCGGGTAAAGTAAAAGAGCAATTAAATTAAAGAGAGATGTATCAAATAAGAGATAGTAGGTTGAGTTATCGTGAGTCGTAGAGTGATAGTTGAATGGATTGTCTTGGTAATTGAGTGCTAGAACGGCTCAATTGTTTCGTCAATTGGATCCAGTCGGATTGCCTGGGCAATTCTGCGATTGCTTGGGCAATTGAGATTGGAACGATTGCCTTGGCAATTGGGCGATAACCTTCAAAGTTCGGCGAAGCGTTCTTCAATGGTTTCTCGTTATCCCTAACTCAAAACATTGTTAATTGTGCATGCCTTGATAATACATCCCTGCGTGAACCAAGGGTGGACAATCACCGATCTTGCGCTCCTTTTAGCCGTTGAAATACACAAATTATTCCTAAGTCGGATTAGTCTTCACCATCGATTGATTGTATGAAAATCATGCCCATTCGTTTCTTGAATCTAACTCTCCCAATATTAGATAAATGGATAAATTCATGAGATCCACTCCCAATTCACTCGCAATCAAAATTAAGAACCAAGAATGAACAAACTTTGAATTGAAATTGCAAACTCAAAACCTAAACAAATCCAAACGTTCTCACAACCAGAAAAACACAATAACCCAAGCCAATTAAAATTAGTTCATGGTTGGGTGCAAAATAAAAACAAGATAAAAGTTCCCTAACATGAATCTAATCGACAAAAAGAACAAGAAGAATTCGAACAGCCCCCTTGGTCTTTTTTTCTCTCTATTCGACACCTCTCCAAATTGGTGGCTTGATCTTTATATAAGAGATAACTAGGTTGAAGTCCTTCTTTGAGGAGAAAGTTAAGTTGGAATTAAATAACATAAAAGAAATAAATCTCTTTTATTATTATATTTTTATTCCTCCAAAAACTTCTCCTAAAACTCTTAGAATTTAATCTCCTTTTGATCTCTGCATGGAATTCCAACTCCTTTGCTTCACGCCATTTATCTTGAATATGTTGGATTTATCCAGTCATCAAATTAGCTGCCACATCATCTTATCCTCCATTGCCTCGACAATTTCCCGATTGCTTGGGCAATTAGTTCCTGCACATAAAAGCACACCAAAGCAGTATATTTTTCCACAAAATCAACGAAATTGGGTAATTAAGCTTAAAGGCAAAAGAAACTATGAAATTATGCATGAATGCCTAATAATGCAACTAAAATGAGCCTAAGTCTAACAATAATTAAGAGTAAAAAGGGTAGAAATATAGTACTTTTCACACTTAACATTCAACTCCCACCCAATTCAATTTTTCTCATTTTATTTGTTTCTTTATTTTTCACCAACCAGGTGGTGACATGTGTTATTATTTGATTGCTGGGAAGTAAACTTATTGAATTAAATAAAATTAATTTAAATTCTTCTAATAAAGTGATGACACGTGTCATTATATGATTTGATGATTAAATTAAAATCATGATAAATTAATATAATATGTAAGTAACAAGGACTAAATGTATAATTATACAAATTTTCATTAGCTGTCATATCACTCTGTTAGATTTTGACGGTTGTTGGTCAAAATATGGGCACTTTAAAATCTAGATCATCTGATTGACGAGTTTGTTAGTTCAATGTTCAAAATAGAAGCGACCCCATTATTGGATGGTCACTGATAAGTGTTCAAAAGTACTATTTCTATTACCCTTTTTACTCATATTATTGTTAGACTTAGGCTCATATTAGTTGCATAATTAGCCATTCATGCATTAATTCATGTTTCTTTCCATCGCTGAGCTTGATTACATAACTTGGTTATTTTTGGGGAAAAGATGCTGCTTTGGTGTGTTTTGTGTGTATGTGCAGAATCACTTGCCAAAGCAAGGCTAGAACCAGTTGCCAGGGCAATTCATGAAGGAGATGCTGAGCTAGTTGCCAGGGCAATTTTCGAGAAGGAATAAGATGATATGGTAGTCAAAATCGATGACTAGATAAGCCCAAGATGACGTGGAGCAAAGCTAAATCCCAAAGGAGTTTGATTTCCCTAAAGAGGTCAAAGAGAAATTAAATCCCAAGAAGATAGGAAAAGTTCTAGAAGGAATTTAAATATAATAAAGAATTATATTCTTTAAAGATAATTTAATTCCAACTTAACTTCCTCCTCAAAAAAAGACTTTGACCTGGCTCTATAAATTAAAGGCCATGCCATCAACTCCAAGGGAGAGAGAGGAGAGAATTTTCGACAAGATAAAAGGCAAGGGAGATTTCGACAAAGCTCCATCCATTCTTCATCTTTTTCTTTCTTGTTCAATTAGGTTTATGCTAGGAATTCTTTATCTAGTGTTTCTTTGGAACCTAGCCATGAACTAAATCTATTTGGCTAAGGTTATTGTGTTTTGTGGTTGTGAGAAACAATTGGATTTTGTTTAGGTAATAAGAGTTTGCACTTTTCTATTCAAGGTTTATTCATTCTTGGTTCTTATTCTTGTTTGCGAGTGAATTGGGAGAGGATCTCGTAACTTCATCTATTTATCTAATATCGGGAGTGTTAGATTCAAGAAACGAATGAGTATGACCTTTATTCAATCTTTTGATGGTGAAGATTAATCTGGCTTAGGAATAAGTTAAGGATTTCAACGGCTAAGAAGAGCGCAAGATTGGTTGTTGTTCACCCTTGATTCACGCAGGGATGTATTATCAAGGCATGCACAAGTAGCTAGAGTTTCGACTTAGGGACAAGAAGAAACCATTGAATAACGCTCTGTCGAACCTTGAAGTTGCTGCCCAGATGCCCAAGTAGTTGCCCAGCTAGTCGCCCAGGCAACCATCGATTAGTTGCCAAGGCAACACCGTTGTGCAAGTTGCCAGGCAACTGAGTTACCCTTGCACTCTTTTACCAAGACGATCCAATCAACTATCACACCTCAACTCACGATAACCTGGCCTATTCTCTCTCATTCAATTACATATTCTTTTACTTTATTGCTTTCTAGTTTAGTTATTAGTTAAACTCCTACAATCTTCTACTTGTGTTTCTTTTACTTTTTACAGTGCAAGAGATTAAATTCTTGAAGTGGCACCAATCCCTCTGGAGACGATATCTTTTATACTATAACTTGCGACGTGTACACTTGCACAATTACGGAGCACTTATTACGCGCAACAGTCACCGTTTTAGTTTACCCTATAAAATCTCTAATGTACTTACTAAAATAAGGATTAAAAAATATTTTTTCATTATAGCCATCTCAATTTAGTTTCGTCCTCGTAGTCTTCCAAAACAGTAATGTTGTCTCTCATTTATAGTTTCATCAATTTAGTTCTCAAACTTCTGAATTATATCAATCTCGCCCTTAGGTTGTCATTGACTGAAAGAGTCATTAAATTATGTACATGTGATCGCTATCTGCTTCCGCAGTAGTTGTTAAATTATATCAATCTTGCCATGTCGATGATGATAAAAAGTCAGTTTTGATGTTGTGACAGTACGAATGAAGAATTTTAGAAATACTTATTTATTTTTAAATTATAATTTTCTTTTAAATCCACATCAAATGTATTGTCACATCATTAAAATTGACTCATCATAACCTTATTAGAAGAAATTAATTTATTAAAAAAATGACATATAGACATGCTAACTCAAAAGATGTTAATTATTTAATGACTAAGTGTCTGACATGGCAAAAGACGACTGGTGATAACTATTTTGTTAGTCAACAATAGTCAAGGGGCTAGATCAATGCAATCATGAGCTTGAAGGCTAAATTGATGAAATTAAAAAGAATGGACAACATTGCTGGTTTTGGAGATGCAATTAAAAAGGAGGACAACATTGTTGATTTGAGATTCTACGTGGGCAAAATTAGCCTTAAGCCTTAAAATAAAATAAAATCTAATGTACTATGAATGTTTGTGAGAAGTTTTGCTGTAAGGCAGCCTAAAAAAGACTAAAAAAGGCATACCTGTTATACCGGTATCCAGTTCTAACATAAACTCTTACGATCCGGTAACATAAATTATTACAGCAACTGTAAGAAAAACGGTAGTTACACGGATGCTTATCATGATAAAAAAAATTATGTGATAACCTAGACGGTTACCCGATAACATTAATTCTTACACATCACATAAGATTTTGAGTTGTTACATAAGTTCTTACGGAACCTACTTAAACTATTACAGAAAATGTTAGAAAAAATGTTATAACACAACTTCTTACTGAAGAACACCAAATCCAAAACCCTTTCAACTTATGGTAAAATATTGTGGTATAACCTAAACTCTTAGTGGACAACATTATTTCTTACCCAACTCATTAGATATTGGGTAAGTACACAAATTTTTCAGTAACCAACATAAAACCATACACAAATGTTAATAATATATGTGATAACACAAATTCTTACACGTAAGAAATTGTGTTATGACATAAAATTGTAGAAGATAACATTCTTTGTTACCAAACTCATAAGAAATAGGGTAGCTACACAAATTGTTACAACACCTACATTAGTTATTACAGAACCGATAAGAAAAAAAAGTAATAACACAAATTCCTACCCCATATCACCAAATCTAAAACCAGCGAAACTTATGGTAGGAAATTGTGTTATAATATAAACTCTTGAAGGATGACTTTATATCTTACCAAACTCATAAGAAATAGGGTACCTACACAAATTTTTACGAAACCTACATATATTTTCATAGAACCGGTAAGGAAAAAGGTAATAACAAAATTCTTACCCCATATAACGAAATCTAAAACCAACCAAACTTATGGTAAGAAATTTTGTTATAACATAAAATCTTAAAGGATAACTTTATATCTTACCAAACTCATAAGAAAAATGGTACCTACAAAAAGTTTTACGAAACCTACATAAATTTTTATAGAACCGGTAAGAAAAATTGGTAATAACACAAATTATTACCCAATGTCACCAAATCTAAAACCAGCCAAACTTATGGTAAGAAATTGTGTTATAACATAAAATCTTAAAGGATAACTTTATATCTTACCAAACTCATAAGAAATATGTTACCTACAAAAAGTTTTACGAAACCTACATAATTTTTTATAGAACCGGTAAAAATGTAATAATACAAATTCTTACCCCATATCACCTAATCTAAAACCAGTAATCGTAATGAAGAATCAGTATTGTTCATGTAGAATCGGTACTATTCTAGTAACATTGTTGGAGAAACTGTAAACGATTTCAAAAAAATAATACATTATAATATGGTAGAAAATTGTGTTATTACATAAACTCTTAAAAGGATAACTCTATATGTTACCAAACTCATAACAAATAAGGTACCTACACAAATTTGTACTAACCCTACAAAAATGTTTATGGAACTGGTAAGAAAAAAGGTAACAACACAAATTCTTACTCCATATCACCTAATCTAAAACCAGCCTAATTTATGGTAGGAAATTGTGTTATTACATAAACTCTTAGAGGATAACTCTATATGTTACCGAACACGTAACAAATAGGGTACCTACACAAATTTGTACTAAACCTACATAAATGTTTATGGCATTCGTAAGAAAAAAAATAACAACATAAATTCTTACCCCATATCACCTAATCTAAGACCAACTGAATTTATGGTAGGAAATTGTGTTAGTATTACATAAACTCTTAAAGGATAACTCCATATGTGACCAAACTCATAAGAAATAGGGTACATACACAAATTGTTACGTAACCTACGTAAATTATTATAAAAACGATACGAAAAAGGTAATAACACAAAATCTTACCCCATATCACCAAATCTTAAACCGATGAAAGTTATTGTACGAAATTGTGTTATAACATAAACTCTTAAAGGATAACTCTATATCATATCAAACTCATAAAAAATAGAGTACCTACTCAAATTGTTACCGAACCAACATAAACTATTACAAGAACATTAAGGAAAAAGGTAATAACACAAATTATTACCTCATTTCACCAAATCTAAAACTAGCAAAACTTATGGTAAGAAATTGTGTTATAACATAAAATCTTAAAGGATAACTCTATTTATTACCAAACTCATAAGAAATAGGGTACCTACACATATTGTTACGAAACCTACATAAATTTTTATAGAACCAGTAAGAAAAAAAGGTAATAACACAAATGCTTACCCCATATCACCAAATTTAAGACCCTTCAAACGAATGGTAAGAATTTATGTTATATCACCAAATTTATGTTGTAACCCAAGACCCTTAGCCCAACAACCAAAGGAAGCCCACAAGGGAGCTCTTGAGCCTCTAATGGCCCAACACGCGGGGCCCAAGATTCGAGTTAAATTGACCTACAGATTTTGAAATTCGGGTAGTTACAACTCTCCCCTCCTTAAAGAAATTTTGTCCTTGAAATTTACTTGATTGGAAAAATATGACGCTAATGCAACCTCGTATCTTCCTCGGTCTCCCTTGTAGCCACCTCGTCTCTATGGTTCCTTCATAGCATCTTTACTAAAGGTATGTACTTGTTGCGAAGCTCATTGACTCCTTTATCCAAAACTCTTATAAGTTCTTTTTCATAGGTCACATCAGTATTGATCTCAATCTCCTCAAGCGGGATAACATGCGAAGGGTCAGAACGGTAACGCCTCAACATGGAAACATGAAAAACTTTATGGATGTGCGCCATTTTTGGAGGCAAAGCCGAATGATATGCTACAGGTCTAACCCTCTCCAAAATCTCATACGGTCGAATAAACCTCGGGCTCAACTTGCCTTTTCACCCAAAACGCATTACTCTCTTCTATGGCGACAATTTGAGAAACAGTTTATCCCAACCTTATACTCAATGTGCTTATACTTCTGATGCGCATAAGCTTTTTGACAATCAAAGGCCGCTTGCAATCTTTCTTTGATAATCTGAATCTTCCCCTTGATTTGCCTAATCAATTTTGATCCCACAGTCATCATCTCGTTAAGCTCGTTCCAACACATCAGTGTTCTATACTTACGTCCATACAAGGCTTCGAAGGTGGAGACAATATGAGGTCATCCTCAAGCCCTTTTTCTGCAGATCATTAAAGGAAAACAAGCCATTTTCCTCCTTTGTTTAAAAGAAAAGAATTTACCTTCAAGCCATCCTTTCATCTTCCCATCAACTTAGTAACCCAAGGCTCTTAGCCCAACAACCAAAGAAAGCCCACAAGGGAGCTCTTGAGCCTCTCACGGCCCAACCTCATGGCCTAATATGTGGGGTCCATGACTCGGGTTAAACTGGCATACGATAATGTAACTTTATACATTTTTCAGTCTTACACGTAGCCTAATCGGCTCCGTGGTTCCTCTATAGCATCTTTACTAAGGGTATGCACTTGTTGCGAAGCTCCTTAACTCTTTTATCCAAAACTCTTATTGGTTCTTCTTCATGGGTCAAGTCGGTATTGATCTCAATCTCATCAAACAGGATAACATGTGAAGGGTCAGAACGATAACGTTTTAACATGGAAACATGAAAAACATTATGGATGCACGCCATCTTTGGAGGCAAAGCCAAACTATATGCAACTGGTCTAACCCTTTCCAAAATTGCATACGATCCATTAAACATCGGGCCTAATGTTGACTCCTCAATAGTACTAATTTTATGATTATTTTACAATGCCTTTGCTTGCCTTTTTAGTACATTTAGTTGCATTTGGATGTTAAAATCATGCATTTCCATTAAGGAGTTAAGAGTTGTTTATTTTGCCAGTGTGAAGGGTTATATTTCTATTTTTAATACAGGAGACAGGCCGACAGACATGGCAGAGAAGCGTAGGAGCAGAAAATAAGAGGACCAGAAGAGAAATGTAGAGCTTCTTTGGCAATAGATCGCCAGAAGAGTTATGCCAAGAACCCTTAGCAAAACCAGCCCAAGAAAATAGGACCAGATCAGATTGCAAAAAAATAGCATTTGATCAAACTCTGAAAAAATAGGATGGCAAAAAATAGGATGCCAAGTTTGTCTAGCATATATGAACCAAACGATACCGAGCTCGGCGGGAAAAGAATCATCGGCAGATGACGCCAGCCCTAGTGAAAGCCTGATCATCTTATCACTTCAAATACGGATAAGATGATCACATCCCTTATCCCTTGCGCATTGAAAATTCAAATTCAAGGCTTATCCTAGGTCATTCACGCATGCCTATTTAAAGGAAGAGATGAGATCGATCAAAATGGGGAACTTGGAAAAGGATTAAAGAGAGCACGACGGTGGTGGAAGAGGAAGGCTGCATGGTTCAACCAGCTAGACCGAGGGCTTGGAGCCATTGAAGGCCTGCATCGACAGATTTCCTTCTTGTCCATTCTTTTTGTTTAGTTATTTTTATTTTTAAATGATGATGTTGTTAAGAAACGATACAGGTTTTTTGGTTGAGACCCTCACCATGAACTAATTTAAAAGTTGGTGGGGGGGGTGCTTGAGTTTGAACGCTATTTTTATGTTTAGTTTTTGATAATCAAAATGTCTTGGCATTGTTTTCCCTATCTGGCATGTTTTACAATTTTCTAAATACTGTGCCAAGCAACCACTGGCATAGTTTGCCTATTGCACCTCAATATCTTAACAGACTTGGGTGGCAATGATTAGTTGTCAGATTCTAAGGTGAGAAACTTCGACAGACGATGTTCAAGTAGATGAACTTACTTGTGGAGTGAGTCTACCCCTTAGGAGTATAGATTGGGACTTAATCAAATTAATTTATTTTAAACTACACTATAGACATATAGGGGTTTAACATGGTTAATTTCGGGCATTGCCATCGACAGAGGCAATACCAACTTTGAATTTGCTCAGTAAATAATGCCAAGGCAGAACATTGTTAAAGGCTGGCATGGCATGAATAGCGTGAAAACCAGGCATCCCTTGCCAACGCTCATCACACATTTGAAAACACTTCCTTGCCAACACTATTTTACTTTACCTTGCATTCTTTTAAGTTATTATTTCAAAATCACTTAAAACAAATCAACATTTTTACCTTGACAAGTAAACAATCAATGCGGTCAAATTTCTAGGCAATCCCTGTGGAGACGATACTCAACTCACTACTTTATTACTTGCTGACCGTGTATACTTGCACGCAATAGACTTAGTCTTGGCAGTGTTTTCATACATTTCCAATACATTTTTCTACCCTTTTGCCAAGCGCTCACACAGTTCGAACAAGTTTTTGGCGTCGTTGTCGGGGATTGCAACAGAATTATTGTTTTGATTTTTACTTGTCTTTGTTTTAGTTTATGATTATTTTCCTTTTATCATTTATTTTTCTAACATTATTTTTAGTTTCATTAATTTTAGGTACTTCTAGGAACATGGAGGATCGGTGAATGAGCATTAGAGACCATATTGGAGCTTACAACCGATGGCATTACTAGCAAAATTTTCCATGGTATGATCAAGGAGCTGAAATTTGTGCTTACGATAATAGCATTGCTGTTGCAATACATATGCCATGGCAAAACAGACCTCAACAACAGCCAAGCTACTCGTGCGAAGATCAAGGAGATTTCTATGATGATTATAGCTTTGCTGCTATAAAACACATGTCTTGGCAAGAGAACTTACAACCCAGGGAGACTATGAAAGCTAGGATGGATGCCCAACGTCAATATATTAAAGAAATAAGCAAAAAATTGAAAATCATACAACACTAATTTTGAACATCCTAAACAGCACGTCACAACAACTAGTTCAAAGGGATTATGAAGTTCCAAACCAAGAAGACGAAGGCAAGCAGCCGATTATTTGCCAGAAAAAGAAATCAGTGCTAGTAGGTGAACCCAAGGAAGTAGAGAAAGAAGAGGCAAAGGCTGGTGATGCCATACCAATATTTAATGCCAGACCGCTATCCGATGAGAGACAGCAGTCGGATGCCAACACCTCCTCGACAAAACCAGTGGAGCCATCATTTGCCAACCCTACCTTGGTAAAACAAGTAGGTATTACTGTTGACATTTTTAAAGCTCTTAAATGTGCAGAAAAAATTGAAGAATGACATGCAATAAAAAGCTAATGGAATCCATTTTGGATGAGAACCTGGCGTTGAATTGCCAAGGAATAAAAGCTGATGCCATAAAACAAAAGTGCGATGGCAAAACAATTGAGCCGCAAAAAAGATCGATTCTGGTCAGGACTGATGTCATGAAGCGAGGTGTGCTAAAATGGCTTATTGCTAGAAGGAAAAGTGGATGCCAAATGATTGAGAATGAAGAGCTGTAGTAGGAAAATTTTGCCGTAACAAAAATGCCAGAGATGCTGTGGCTCAAAACTGAAGATTTCATGAAGATTCTGGAACAAGATGATGATGACTATGCCTCGACAACAAAGAGATTCTTCAGTTTTATAAGGTGGTTGTTCAAAGCCACCATGATAAAATATTTTCTTTCATTGAGTAATCAAGAATTTGGCATGATCAAAGGAAAGCAATTCTTTGGCTTTCTATGTTGGTTATTTAAACCAAATATTGCCATAGCCTACCATCAACCAACCAAGGGCCAAAGACTAAAGCACTATTGGGAAGGAAATCAAATTAATGCTAAGGAGACCATTCTCCTTGTAGATATTCAGTAACATTTTGCCAACCCAGTATGGTCATTGTAAATAAATTAGGATAGTCATTTTCTTTTTAGTACTTAGTATATCTCATTTTTAATTTTTTTAGTTTTTTTTGTTTTGAAAGGTTTCTTTGATTTTTAGCACAGGAAATTATGCCAAGAGACATTGCCGAGTTCTGATGCCAAGACACCCAAGGCTAAATAGACAACATAATTTCCAGTCGGTTCAGTGGCAGTGCTCTCTCAGATATATCAACGCCATGAGGTCATACTCCAGAAGTTGGAGAAAGTCGAAGAGCAAAACTTGATGCTTTGGCAGTATATTCATGCCAGAGATCGTGGCATGAAGAAAATACTCGCAGACATGTCTTTCCATACATTGCCAGCATTCTTTGAGTTCCCTGCTGACCCCTTTGCCAAAGATGAAATGCCAGCCAGTCCATACTCTGACCTAATCTGATACCACCGTTCCAATCTCGCAAGTACAAGTTGAATGTGCCAGAACTGACACACCACCTGAAAATCCGAAGATAAAGGAATCTAGAAACAAGTCAAGGTTGCTGCCAAGTCTACAGCACCTGCCTCATCCACTGCCATCAAAGTTCCGGCAGCCTCTAAGCCAGTGAAGATTGTTGAGGAAGTTTTCCGTGACATTGGAGCTTACACTGCTGCATCTAAGCCCAACATGAAAGAAAGGAAACACATGGCTCCTGACCATGGGACCTTTGTCAAGAGAAAGACTCGCGTCACACGCCAAGAAAGCTCCAAAGGGGAGTCCTCTTCCTAAACTCCTTGCATTCGATTCCATTTCATTGCACATGTTCATGCATTTTATTTTCTTTAATTATATATGTATATGTTGTTTTCATGCATTGAGGATAATGCACACCTTTGGTTTGGGGTATGTATTCTCACATTAGTATGCCATGACATTCATGTTTAAATTTTAGTTTGCCATGTAGGATAGTTTGCCATATAGGATTAAAATTTGCATACCAAACCACTAATTTTTTTTTAATTTTTTAGTGCATCGGTTATTTTGGAATGTTGCCAACACTTTGCTAGCTTAGTAGAATATAAACTAGAATAATCTGTTCGATGAAGAGATTTAATCTTTGATAGTATGTGACAGCAGAATAGTAATGCCATGACTACTTGGAAATTGATCTCGAGTTTAGGGAATTGAACTTTCACTTAACACATATTATGCATCTAGATTCCGAAACAAACTTAGAATTCTTGAAACTAAGCTCAGGAAAAAAATGTTTGATGCCTGGGTAAAAAATAATAATAAGGCAACAATGTTTTGCTACGGCAAGAAAAAAATGTAGAACTCTTCTCTACCTTAGGGATAATAAGTAACTTGGGGCTTCGCGGTTTGCTCCCTATTAGTTCTCAAGTCAAAAGCTTTAGGGAATGAGTTGAAGAGTAAAAGCCTAGTAATGTCTGGATTAACGTGGGGGTTCGTGGTATGCTCCCTCTTATTTCTCATGCCAAACAGTGTTACGAAGCAAGCTTAAAATATTGCCAGCAGAAACCCTTGGCAGGAATAAAAGAAAAATAAAAATTTTGTGTTTAGGTAGTAAATTTGACTAAGGGAATAAAAGGATATTTGATGCATATTGCCTGCATATTGTGCACTCTTCGTGACCTTAGACTGGAGTTATATTGCTGCACTTGAATTTTCTTATCTGCTTGGCATTACTGCACTGAGATATCTGAGGAAAGAACTAGGGTCAGATTTTGCTTGCCAGCACTTGTTAGCATTCTAACCAAATTTTTGCTAAGGTACTTTTCTTGTTTTTCTGTTTATATGTATATATATATATATATTAGTTGCATTACTTGAGGACAAGTAATGAGCTAGGTTTAGAGGGTGTTGACTCCTCAAAAATACTAATTTTATGGTTATTTTACAATGCCTTTGCTTGCCTTTGCAGTACATTTAGTTGCATTTAGATGTTAAAATCATGCATTTGCATTAAGGAGTTAAAAGATGTTTGTTTTGCCAGTGTGAAGGGTTATTTTGCTATTTTGATGTAGAAGACAAGCCGACGGACATGGCATAGCAGCGTAGGAGCAGAAAACAAGAGGACCAGAAGAGCAATGCTGAGCTCCTTTGGCAGTAGATCGCCAGAAAAGTTATGCCAAGAACCCTTGGCAATACCAGCCCGATAAAATAGGACCAGATCAAATTGTAAAAAAATAGCATTTGATCAAACTCCAAAAAAATAGGATGGTGAAAAAATAGGATGCCAAGTTTGTATGGCACAGATAGACCAAACGATGCCGAGCTCGATTGGCAAAGGATCGTCGGCAGATAACGTCAGCCCTAGTGAAAACCTGAACAGCTTATCACTTCAAATCCGGATAAGATGATCACATCCCTTATCCCTTGCGTATTCAAAATTCAAATTCAAGGCTTATCCTAGGTCATTCACGCATGGCTATTTAAAGGATGAGAGGAGATCGATCAAAAGGGAACTTGGAAAAAGATTGAAGAAAGCACGATGGTGGTGGAAGAGGAAGGCTGCATGGTTCGACCAGCTAGACCGAGGGCTTGGAGCCATTGAAGGGCTACATCGACGGATCCCCTTCTTGCCCATTCTCTTTGTTTAGTTATTTTTTATTTTTAAATGATGATGTTGTTGAGAAACGATGAAGGTTTTTTGGTTGATACTCTTGCCATGAACTAATTTAATAGTTGGTGGGGGTGTTTGCGTTTGAACGTTGTTTTTATGTTTAGTTTTTGATAATCTAAATGTCTTGGCATTGTTTTCCCTATCTGGCATGTTTTATAGTTTTCTAAATACTGTGCCAAGCGACCACTGACATAGTTTGCCTATTGCACCTCAATATCTTAATAGACTTAGGTGGCAACGGTTAGTTGTCAGATTCTAAGGTAAGAAGCTTCAAAGAAGATGTTCAAGTAGATAAACTTACTTCGGGAGTGAGTCTACCCCTTAGGAGTATAGATTGGGTCTTAATCAAATTAATTTATTTTAAACTACACTATAGACATATAAGGGTTTAACATGGTTAATTTCGGGCATTTCCATCGACAGAGGTAATGCCAACTTTGAATCTGCCCGATAAATAATGCCAAGGCAGAACATTATTAAAGGTTAGCATGGTATGAATAGCGTGAAAACCAGGTATCCCTTGCCAACGCTCATCACTCATTTGAAAACCCTTCCTTGCCAACACTATTTTATTTTACCTTGCATTCTTTTAAGTTATTATTTCAAATCACTTCAAACAAATCAACATTTTTACCTTGACAAGTAAACAATCAAAGCGTCCAAATTCCTAGGCAATCCCTGAGGAGACGATACTCAACTCACTAATTTTTTTTACTTGCCGACCGTGTATACTTGCACGCAAAAGACTTAGTCTTGGCACTATTTTCATGCATTTCCAATACATTTTCCACCCTTTTGCTAAGCACTCAGAACACTTAACTTGCCTTTTCACCCAAAACATATTACTCTCTATCATGGAGACACCTTGAGAAAAACTTTATCCCCAACCTCATAATCAATTTGCTTACACTTCTAATCCGCATAAGATTTTTGACCATCAAAGGTCACTTGTATTCTTTCTTTGATAAACTAAACCTTCTCCTTGATTTGCCTAATCAATTTTGATCTCATGATCTTCTTCTCGTTAAGCTCGGTCCAACACAACGGAGTTCTAAACTTGTGTCCATACAAGGCTTTAAAGGGAGCCATCTTGATACTCGACTAGAAACTATTATTGTAGGCAAATTCGACAATTGATAATTGTTTTTCCCAACTCCTCTCGAAATCAATGATGAAGCAATGAAACATATCCTCAAAAATTTGTATAACTCGCTCCGACTGGATATCAGTCTAAGGATAAAAATTCATTCTGAAATGTAATCTTGTGTCCAAAGCTTCATGGACTTTCTTCCACAGTCTCGCTATGAACCGAGGGTCTCTGTCTAATATGATCGACGATGGCACTCCATGTAGACTCACTACCTCTTGGATGTATAACCTATTCAACCTCTCAAGGGTGAAATCCATGCGTATTGGTAAGAAATAAGCAGACATGGTCAAAAGATCAACTATCACCCATATGGAATCATGCTTCCTTTGGGTTAACGGCAAAACCGTTACAAAATCTATGGTCACTCGATCTCACTTCCACTGTAGAATCTGAATGGGCTAAACCAAGCTCGAAGGAACTTGATGTCCTACTTTAACTTGCTGACAAGCTAAGCATCTGGTCACACACTCTGACACATCTCTTTTCATGCTAGGTCACCAATAGAAGGGATGAAAATCTTGGTACATTTTGTTGTTCCTCGGGTACATAATAAACAGACTACGGTGTACATCACAAAGTTAGGCTCCTCGGATAAAATTTGTTGCTCCTCGGATACAATTTGATCCCTTAGATCCTCTAATGGTAGGACACACAATTGGCCTTTGAAGTTCAAGATCCCACCATCTCGTACCTCAAAAATATACGTCTTGTCTCGCTGGACCATCTCTATCTTTGCCACGAGCTCCTCATCCAACACTTGTGTTCTCTTGATCTCTTGCACTAAGTTAGGCTCCGCACGAAGCTCAGCTAACAAACCGCCATCCTCGGTCATCCTTAAATGGGCAAACATCGCCCTCAAATCTGACATAAACTTCTGACTCAAAGAGTCAGCCACAACATTAGCTTTACCGGAGTGATACTCTATGATGAAATCATTATCATTTAACAGCTCAATCCATCTTTTCTGCCTTAAATTCAACTCTTTTCGGGTGATGAGGTACTTAAGACTCTTATGATCGGTATAGATGTAGCACTTTTATCCGTATAGATAATGCCTCCAAATCTTCAACATGAATATAACTGTCCCTAGCTCCAAATTGTGCATAGGGTAATTTCTTTCATAAGGCTTAAGTTGTCTCGAGGAGTAAGCAACCACCTTACCCTCTCGTATGAGAACACAACCAAGCCTACTCAACGAAGCATCACTGTAGACCATATAATCCTTTCTCAGATCGAGTTGTGTCAAAATCGGGGCATCCGTTAAATAAGCCTTCAATTTCTTGAAGCTTTGTTGTCTTTTCTCATTCTACTCAAACGAAACTCTTTTATGTAACAACTTTGTCATAAGCGTCGTTATGATAGAAAAGTCCTTGATGAATCATCGATAATACCCAGCTAGTCCAAAGAAACTACAGACCTCTAAGAAGTTCCTAGGTGGTTTCCACTCCACCATCGCCTAGATCTTTTGCGAATTAACACGGATCCCATCCGCTACGATAATGTAGCCCAGAAATGCCACCTTAAAAGGCCAAAATTCATACTTACTAAATTTGGCGTAAAGCTGTCTTTCCCTTAAAGTCTAAAGATTAATAAGAAGATGATAGTCGTTTTCATCTCTTGAGCTCGAGTAAACCATGATGGCATCGATGAATACCACCACAAACTAATCTAGGTAGGGCTGAAAAATCTAGTTTATCGGGTCCATAAAAGTTATAGGGCATTGGTAAGCCCAAAAGGCATTACTAAGAACACATAATGGTTGTAACGTGTCCTAAAAGTAATTTTCTGAACATCCTCTTCTACCATCTTTAACTAAAAATAACACGACCTCAAGTCGATCTTTAAAAATACTCGTGCTCCTCTCAACTGGTCAAAGAGATCATCTATCCATAAAAGGGGGTAACGGTTCTTCACTGTTACCTTATTGAGCTGACGATAATCAATGCACATTCACATTGAACCATCCTTCTTCTTGACAAACAAAATTGGTACATCCCAAGGGGAAATACTAGGTTGAATAAACCCTCTTTCCAACAACTCTTGAATCTAATTCTTCAACTTTCTCAACTCCATTGTTGCCATGCGATATGGTGCAATAGACACTGGTGTCGTGCCTGGCATCACTTCTATCTGAAACTCTTACTCACAATCTAGAGGTATCCCTAGTAACTCTTCTAGAAACATATCGGCGAACTCTCTAACAGTCTGAAGGCGCTCAAGCATCAGACTCTCAACTCTTGTATCAACAATATGAGCCAAGAAAGCCTCACAACATTGTTGAATCAATCTTTGTGCCGCTAAGACTGACACTATATTGGGAAGACAATGGTTTCTTTCACCTCTCACAACAAGCTTGGATCCGTTTGAACCTCGAAGCTTAAGACTCTTTTCTCTACAACCCAAACTCGCATCATGCTCGAACAACCAATCCATCCCTAATATAGCATTAAACTCTTAAAATGGTAATACCATTAAATCCGCAGGGAATATCGAACCCTAGACCTCTATTGGATACCTCCAATAAACTTTATCTACCAAGACATCGTACCCCAAAGGACTGGTTACACGTACCCCAACCTCAAGATCCTCGGTCAGAATACCCCCAAAAAATGAGATATCATACTACAAATATAGGAGAAGGTAGACCCCAAGTCTCTAAAGCAATAATAGAAACTGAAAACAACGTAAATGTACCTGAGATGACGTCGGTAGCCTCGCAATCCTCTTGTGCATTGACTACGTACTGCCTCGCTGGTGAACTAGCGGTAGACTAGAAGGTACCCCCACTCTGATGTCTCAACGTGTGGCTCGCTCCTCCTCTAGCGAAGCCCTAACCACTAAATGTAACACCCTTGACTCAAATGTTACATTTGGGCCTCAAACCCAACTCGCTACCATATAATTTTTTACCTAGTTTAGCCAAATCCACAACCATTTCTATAAAGTCCATTACAATCAAAATGATTCAACCAAAATAAGTATTTAAACGTTCACGCGGGAGCTCTAATTTTAAAACAAGTATTTAAATTAATCAACTTACACAACATAAATCCAAAATAAGAGTTACAATATAAAACATAGGGTCCTACAAATACATAGCCCATTACATCTAAGAATTGTACTCTGAAAAAATTTGACGCTAAAATCCTACATCCGATGGTACTCCTTCGATGCAACAATCAACCTACTGACCTACGAAGAGAAACAACGATTCTGAGCACTTAGTTAACGAAGCTCGGTGGGTACACTTCCACTCAACCATGCTTCATGCAAATCATAAATAAGAGCATGCGGCTAGATATGATATCATGGCATATAATACAATTGGAGCTACCATGATCGCCCAAACACATAGCAATCAACAAGTACATATACTCACAAAGCATCATATGTACAACTACAAACCTGGAGTGAGTCTCGGAGTTACGTAGCCTTAGGATTATACACTCGGGATAAGACTCGATACCATATAGCCTCAGATCAAACACTCATACTCAAAATTTCCCATTGAGTATCAAGAATGAGGTCTAGAGTCACACAGCCTCGGATCACACATTCATGCCACTTACCATGGTGTTGCAACACGCTCTCTGGGTATCTGAATCCCATCAAACAAAGGTGACTCATCCACACATTTGCCCTTACTTGGTACGTAACACCACATGATCCACCAAGGATTCGTATGGTTGCTATTATAGTCAAGTCACCCAAAATTTACCAAGATATTAATCATTATGCTCATACATGAGGATTAAATATTGGTTTCTCAGTTTTACTATTTATTTTATCACATTAGATGCCCCTCGAGCCTTAGTCCTCGAATTACCAGCCCCTTGAACTAAAAATATATTTTTCGGGCATATTGTCCAGTGGGTACCGGTACTGGTCCTCGCGTACCAATAAGGTACCTTGGGTATCGGTACTCACAGCATACCGATACAATTTGAGCTTACTAAAATTTCAATAAAATAGGGCATACCGGTACAAGTCGACCCATACCGGTACGGCTTGCATCGTGTACCGATACAGGTTTATTACTATACCAGTACCCCTCTAATAGTTCATATAATGAACAATGTTCTTCAAACCCAGAACACTAAGGTACCGATACCGGCTCCCCTTGTATCGGTATCGAAGCCAAAAATAGCTTCATAGGCTCAGAAAATCACTTTCCAGGCCTCTAAAACACAACCTTTAACCCTTTTAACTCGAACCTACAACTTTTGGAAGTATTTATGGTGATTTACTACCATATTTACAAGCTTTTAACATGAATCCCGAATTATACCATTAAAGGGTCTCTAAACACCCAAGAAATTAAAACATCAAAATCAAGCACAAAGCAATCAAATTTATGATGCCCATGAAGACATAGGAGTCAGTAGTGTACTAACCCTGATATTACCATTAGAAAAAAAGCCAAGCCCTCAAGCTTTCTCCGTTCCAAGCTCTTTAGAAGATCCTCCAAATTTTTTCATTACACGAAGAGTTGTAATTTCAGATTACAACTTTGAATAAGATAAAGACTAACAAGAACTTTCTCACAAGGCTGTAAAAAGGGGATTAAATCCTCGCTTCTCCCATTTTTACAACCCCCCCCCCACAAAACCCACCATTTTCACTTCACCGCCAAACTTGATGATTCTTACCTCAAAAGATAGATCCTTGAATGTTGAGTTTACTTCCCTCAAAAACAAATCCGAGAATACTACTCTAAAAGGTAAAGATTAGACCTTTGTTTGTGGGCTACAAGGAAGAATGAAGGTGAGAGATATAAGGTGAAGGTGGAGACAATATAAGGTCATCCTCAAGCCCTTTTTTCTGCAGATCATTAAAGGAAAACTAGCCATCTTAGTCTTTTTTTTAAAAGAAAGGAATTTACCTCCAAACTCTTCTTCGATCTTCCCATCAGCTTAGTAACCCAAGACCTTTAGCCCAACAACCAAAGGACGCCCACAAGGGAGCTCTTGAGCCTCCAACGGCCTAACACATAGAGCCCAAAACTCGGGTTAAATTGACCTACAGATTTTGAAATTTGGGTAGTTAAAACTCTCCCCTCCTTAAAGATATTTTGTCCTTGAAATTTACCTAATTGGAAAAAGATGACGACAATGCAACCTCATGTCTTCCTCGGTCTCCCATATAGCCTCATCGGCTCTATGGTTCCTCCATAGCATCATTACTAAAGGAATTTACCTCCAAGCCCTTCTTCGATCTTCCCATCAACTTAGTAACTCAAGACCCTTAGCCCAACAACCAAAGAAATCCCACAAGGGAGCTCTTGAGCCTCCAACGGCCCAACACGCGGGGCCTAAGACTCGGGTTAAATTCACCTACAGATTTTGAAATCTGGGTAGTTACAACTCTCCCCTCCTTAAAGAAATTTTGTCCTTAAAATTTACCCGATTGGAAAAAGATGACGGTAATGCAACCTCATGTCTTCCTCGGTCTTCCATGTAGCCTCTTCGGCTCTGTGGTTCCTCCATAGCATCTTTACTAAAGGTATGTACTTGTTGCGAAGCTCATTGACTCTTTTATCCAAAACTCTTATCAGTTCTTTTTCATAGGTCAAGTCGGTATTGATCTCAATCTCCTCAAGTGGGATAACATGCGAAGGGTCAGAACGGTAACGCATCAACATGGAAACATGAAAAACTTTATGGACGTGCGCCATTTCTGGAGGCAAAGCCAAATGATATGCTACAAGTCCAACCTTCTCCAAAATCTCATACGGTCGAATAAACCTCGGGCTCAACTTGCCTTTTCGCCCAAAACGGATTACTATCTTCTATGGCGACACCTTGAGAAGCACTTTATCCCCAACCTCATACTCAATGTTCTTACACTTCTGATCCGCATAAGCTTTTTAACAATCAAAGGCCGCTTGCAATCTTTCTTTGATAATCTGAATCTTCTCCTCGATTTGCCTAATCAATTCTGATCCCACGATCTTCATCTCGTTAAGCTCGTTCCAACACATCGGTGTTCTATACTTGCGTCCATACAAGGCTTCAAAGGGAGCCATCTTGATACTCGATTGGAAACTGTTGTTGTAGGCAAATTTAACAAGCGATAATTGCTCTTCCCAACTCCCCTCGAAGTCGATGATGCAACAACAAAGCATATCCTCCAAAATCTGTATGACTCGCTCCGACTGACCATCAGTCTGAGGATAAAAATGATTATGAAATGTAATCTTGTGTCCAAAGCTTCATGAACTTTCTTCCACAGTCTCGCTGTGAACCGAGGGTCTCTGTCCGATATGATCGACGATATGCAGCCTCACTATCTCTTGGATGTATTACCTTGCCAACCTCTCGAGGGTGAAATCCATGCGCACAAGTAAGAAATGAGCAGACTTTGTCAAATGATCCACTATCACCCATATGGCATCATGCTTCCTTTGGGTTAACAGCAAACCCTTTACAAAGTCCATGGTCACTCGATCCCAATTCCACTGTGGAATCTAAATTGGCTGAAGCAAGCTCGAAGGAACTTGATATTCGGCTTTAACTTGCTGACAAGCTAAGCATCTGGTCACGAACTCTGACACATCTCTTTTTATACTAGGCCACCAATAGAAGGGACGAAGATCTTGATACATTTTGTTGCTCTATGGATGCATAGCAAACGGACTACGGCATGCCTCATGAAGAATCTGACCCCAAAGTTTTTAAACAAAGACCCGATCCGACTTGACCCAAAACACGATTTTAATACTTAAAAACCTACCCCGATCGGGTCAAGACCCACCGAGGACGGGTATTATTGTCATCCCTATTTAGGAGTGTAAAAAAATAACCCGACCTGAAAACCCGATTAAAAATGATCGATCTCTTATTGACCCGACCAAAAATCAATCGATCTGATATGACCCAACCCGACACCTAAAAAGAATCACCACATACCCGAACCAAATTCGAACCTAAATCAAAAGTAGTCATACCCGAAATAACATGAACCGAATCTAAATGACCGGGCAATAAGATGCACAACAAAAAATAGGTAGTCAACTCGTGCCCTTTATTGACGGGACGAATAACCCCGACTTTATTCCAAAAAAAAACCTGACTAATGTTGTTCTCTATGCAATACCGTATTTATCTTTCAACAAAAAAAAAAAAAACTCTATGCAATATCGATTTATTTTATGCAAACATAATGTGACTTAATTGCAGACCGAGGCTGATATGCAAATTGTGAATATTTTTCATTTCAAGGGTAATATATATTAAGCACTGTTCGCAATGCTCTCTTTTCTACCAATTGCCGGTCATTTGGAAAACCTTGCATGTATTTAAGGCTTAAATGAAAAATAATTGTTTAAACTATATAATTTTTCTTTAGATGCTTAAAGTATTTTTTGTTAAAAATATGTCTAAAGTTTACACCGTTATAATTTTAGATGCCCGATAGTTAACTATCGTTAAAAGAATCGGTAACCAATCAATGCTTGACACGTAGAATGTTCATTTTTCTAAATAAAAAATTTAAAATATTTTTTCACCCCTTCGATCATCAGACTTAGTCAGTCATTTCCTCTAATATGGCAACGCCGAAAACAACAAATGGCATGCCAACCAAACGTCAAACGCGAAATCGATATTCGTCTGGCACGCCGTTCGCCGTTTCCGACATCATATTGGGAGAAATGACCAAGTAGGTCCGACGATCGAAAGGGTATACTCAAAGGACGGCGAAAGCATCGACGATTTGAGGGTTTGTGTCTAAGAATTTTTATGAATTTAGAGACTGATTTATAAAAAATTAAAAAAATTTAGATTTTCTAAAATATTAAAAAAAATGATTTTTTTTCTTCACAAATTTTAAAAATATCAAATAAACATGTCACATGTCGAGCATTGATTGGTTAACAAATTTTTTTAACGATAATTAACTACCAAACATCCAATATTATAGCGGTGTAAACTTTAAGCACTTATTTTTAACAAAAAATAATTTAGACACCTAAGTTCAAAAGTCATAATTTAGACACTTATTTTTCATTTATGCCTTAATTTAATCCCTCGGTTAATTACAGATTCTCTTCCCTCTACCCAGCATAAAAAATTCTAAAAACAAGAGAAAAAACATACAAAAAAAAACAAAAATAAATTAATTAATAAGCAAATAATTTAAGGAGTAGCCACTTGGTAAAAAGGATGTTGAGCTCTTAAGGACGTATACGTATAATACAATGCATGTCAGTGTTACTTTTACCGGTCAACTTATGAATATCATGATGCTGAACGGCTACTACTACGTCCACGTCCGAGTCCGATTCCCAACCCCATTGGCACACTCTCATTTTTCGGCTTGCTGCTGGGCTGACTATGGTTGCACTGAGAAGACTGAACATTGTTCTGGCCATGCTCGTGAATGTGGCTGTGGCTGTGGCTGTGGCTGTGCCGCCCGTGGCTGTGTGCGTGCCCGTGGCTGTGGCCGTGATGATGTGCATTGGCATCGCTAGAGTTCACATTTATTGCAATATGGCCATTTCCATTAGCCGGTGTTTGCACATCACCTTTTTCCAAGCTCAAATCCCTCCCCATCTGTACCATCCTAATACCTTCAGATTGTGCTGGTTCTTCACTGATCTGCACATCTTCATTGAAGCCGTTGATCAGGAAATCTGAGCAGTTCTTACGGCATCCATGATCATATGGGTTTCTAAATCGACCAGCTGCACCCCTGAGGTAGGTATAGCGCATCACGTTCGCCATTTCATTTGTTGTTATATTGCGAGCTATCTGTGGCAAGGAAAGAAAGAAATGAGTATCCGACCAAAAACTGGCACTTCTTACTCTAGTTTTGAAAATCATTCTTGTTCCATGCAAATGAGTTTTGTGCAAACATTAACCATAAGCACCGTACCAGGAACAACAAACATCACAATTTTGTGCCCCCCCCCCCCCAAAAAAAAAAAAAAAAAGGAGCTTGCGATAACGTGAGAAAACCATAAAAGCATGTATACGAAACTGTGCAAATCATGTGTAAAGACAAGCGTCCGGATCAAGTCTCAAAAAATGTTGTGTCAAGAAAAATATCACGTGAAGGCTATATACATTAATTGCAGATGGTTGCTTGAGAATTAACCTTCGGGTAAAGGTGCCTTGATCATAACTATCATTGCAGTAGTAATATGTGGTGGTGCTTAAATTCACATGGTTAACATGGAGAAAGTGAATCAATTTAAACAATACCTCAAAAGAGTTATAATGCAAGATATCACTAATAAACTCCTATAACAGAGACTAATATATATGATGAAGCAGATGGAACTTGCATTTTCGTCACCAGCCCTAATCTGGTTTAGGACAACAAATTTACCCACAAAAACTCAACCGTGCATCAAAGTAGCCAAGAGGTAAGTGCATTGGTAAAACACACAATTTTCTGTTATGGCCCGGGTCACAACAGTAAAAAACTGACCCCAAAAAAGAACAAAATACAACTCTGGATCACAAAATTTAAAGTCATACCTGAGAAGCTTGTACAACAGTTAAAGCTGCCACACCAAAGAAGAGGAAAAACTCCACAATCAAAAATGATATAGCACCGATATGATGAGTACAAGCATGGTTAATCCATGGGAAAAATGTAGGAGGAGCCAGAGGATCTGTTACTATTCCTGTACATTATAAAACACAGTCCCAGAACATTAAGGGTGGAAAAAAGTTTGCTAACTTTGGAATATAGTTCGAACTTGGAACTGATTAAACCACATACTTGTAATAGCCACTCCACCAGTAACCATCATTGCTGAAACTTCTAAAACAAGGAAAAGAAAAAAATCCCATTTGTTTCTCTGCATGTCAAGATACACATATTTAGTTAATCAACAGATACCACACCTACTCATCAAATAAATCAATATTGTTCTCTTTCCACATAGGAAACTAACCTATAAATATAACTGTAACCAACCACACATCACCCATATTTGTCTATATTTTCAAAAAGCGAAGTCATGTATAAAAGCATTCAAGTCACTTAATTTGATTGTATAATTGGAGTACATGGTGATAAACATGTAATGTCCAAATGAAACATTAAAATAATAACATAAAAAGAGAAAAATCATGTAAATCATCAGTAAGAAAAGCACCTTGCCAATACAATTTGATACCCAAGGGCAATGATGGTCAAATTGTTCAACACAGCGATCACAAGTGGAGCAATGTTTTGCACGAAGAGGCCTGACAATCTGATGTTTTAAAATAAAATGGCAAAACAATTAGAATAAACAAATTATAAAATGAGTAACATACAGGCAATATCAGCTAGTTAGGTGAGCACCTTGCATGTTGCACAAAGCTGAGACCAATTTCCAGCTAGCAAAATAGGATTATTTATTTCAATCTTCAATAACGGTTCCTGGCAGAACATACAGGATACATATGCTATATGGTGAGCAACTACACCAACCATTTAAAAGATACATGTAGAATTGAAGGGGGGGAAATAAGGGACCGACAACAATAAAATTTCCGCAAAACTAAGACAAATCAAACAAAAATCAGTTAGGCTTTATAAGGAAAAACAACGCACACTATCTTTCATATTTTGAGGATCAAGAGCATTCATCTTGATATAACCTGGATCCTTTCTGCAAAGAAATTTGAAAAGGATATAGATAAGTATACTCTTCAAGAGATCTTATTACTAGCAAATACATGCAACACAAGAATAGATCCTGCCTAGAGCACAACAAGGGATGATATACAGACACTCAGCCTGCTTCTCATACAGAGAACCACCCAATTTAAACTGGAAAACAAAAAGAAAGAATGCTAAAATGTACTTTAATTTTGATGATGTATTTTGTATTAAGTTAAAGATTCAAAGACACTGTCATTGTAAATATTTGAGTACAAGTCAGTATGCTCTCTCCTGAAGAATACAATAACTCATTAGCACTACCGTAAACCAACACTTTCCAACTCCTTCAAAAGAAGATTCCCCGCCTTCTAACATAAATGACCATGAGAAAACATCAATGATCTATTTGCTAGATAGTTGAAAATACCACAAGAAAAAAACAAACATTAAAGGTATCAAAGCCATATTTCCATCCTTAAAATTGTTTCTGCAAACGGAAAAGGAAACTATCAAATGTTACATAAAATCCCTTCATTATGATTCCAACCAACACTATGTGATAATGCCAAAAAAATGTTGATAGCTGCTATACTCTGAAATTTTCCCAAAGGGAAAATGGGGATAATAAACTTGATAAATAGACAGCTTGGCATTGTCCAACCAAATGTATTCGGTGGCCCAAACCAAACAGACTTTCTAAATAATAACAACAACAATAATAACAAATCCATGTCGAAGTGTATACCTGCTACACCTATAAAACATAACCAAACCAGCCGATGCTAGGAAAACACCCATCCATGCCAGAAGGCCAAAACCAGCTGTCAACCTTGGAAGATTTGATGCTGCCGCAAAGAATGTCCACAAATAAACTGATGATAAAGGGACAGATATAGTGCTTCTTGAGGGTATCACACAATTAACTTTCAGGAAGAGATCAAGAGACACACCCGTTATGACAGATTGAGTATAGGTCCCCAGCAGTACCAAGATAATAAACCAAAGAACCGGTGCAAGGCTTAATTTTGAAAAGCGTCCAAGACGGCTATTCCCATCACATTTCTTTTCAAGCAATTTTCTAGCATTACCCTACAGAACCAGGTGCATAAATAGGTGGGGGGATAACACAGCTGATGTTATAATTAGAATATTACATCATCTTAACCATTAAAAGAGAATAAAAGCTAGGAGACAAATATGCCACTTGTGAAAAATTTTACAGCTACTAAGTAGACACTAAATAGACAAGCAAAAATCAATTATACTGTTACCCTAAATATTTCTCATGGTAAAGTCACAAATTTTAAGAACATACTAAGCCTATACAAGGAAAGATAAAAGGTTGGGCTATCCAATAACAAAAATACCAGTTATTTAACACAACCCCCCCCCCCCGGTTCATAAACCTAAATGTAGCATAAGCATAGGGAAAAGTAGCTTGATTTGCAAATACATCAGGCTTTAACTATTTCAATATGTTCCCAAAAAAATTTAAAATACATTTTCAACCTTTTATGCAATGTTTGAATTCAAGTGTTTTTTAATTGTATTCTTATCAGTAGTTAACAATCTTAATGCGTGACAGAATAGGAAGCAAAAAAAAAAACAATTTTCATTTAGCCAAAGGCATTCATCAGTTATATCTAAAATAAAGAGCTTGAACTGTATAATATTGAATAGAAATATATATATACATATATATATATAATTATTCACCAAAGAATATGTAGGTTAATATGTAAATAATAAGAGTTGTAAGTCAATTCGAACTAAGTAGTTTAGAAGAGTTGTAAGACTATCCTAACTAAGTAGTTTAGTTAGAGTCTAACTCTATCCATATAAGGGATAAGAGTCTTAGCCGAGAGAATTCTACTCAATGTAAAACTCCTTGTAAAAGTCTATAAGTAGACTTTATTTTTCTGTAAATCAAAATAACAAGAGTAGAAAAAACTTCTCTAACCCTATTTTCTACAGAATAATCATTAACCAAGTTAAATGCAATGGAGCCTACAAGGAAAAAAGCAAATTGTCTGTGGTATTTTTTCAGAAGCAAGCTGTATATATAAAAGTATTCACCAAAGAATAATCATTAACCAAGTTAAATGCTATGGAACCTACAAGGAAAAAAGCAACTTGTCTGTGGTTTTTTTCAGAAGCAAGTTGTGCAGGTGTAAGGCCAGAATTATCAGTGACCATCAAGTCCTCCATCTTGCCAGCCTGCACTAATACTGTGCAGGCTTCTAGATTTCCCTTAATAGCCGCCCAATGGAGAGGAGTGCAACCTGATGTAACAGATGAAACATGCAAAATTATGCATGCAATTAAATATTTCACAGGTAAATAGACTATACTAGATTAACCAGATGAAATTCCATAGAAATGACACTTTAAATCTAAGAATAAGAAAATTACCCTCTTTGTCTTGACGCCCTCTATCAGCATCGAGAAATAAAAGAAGACGTATGCAATCGGCAAAACCTTTGTAAGCGGCCCTAGTATTATCCATATTGCAACAAAGTTAGAATAAACATAACAGGTCTGATTAATAAAAAAAACGTAACAGGTCTGATCTTGTAAACTTCATTTTACAATCAAGCAAATTTTAGGAAACAAATGAATAAAATAATGACAATATTTAAGGAATCTAGTAGAATGTAAGAGCCTAAACAAGGGATTTCAAAGAAAAAACTTGAACACAAATCTTAAAAAAAAAATCCCTAAAAAGAATAAGCATAAACTATCACAAATACGGGGTTTTCTTCAAAAGTAGTGGTACCAGAAAATGCATCAGACAACATTTTTACTAAAACAATAAATTGTCATTTGGTTCTAAAATAACTTGAAGTGGCAAATAATTGAAGGTAGTTAAAGTTTGAAGCTAATGCTATAGCCTCACAAATAAGCAACACAAAATGCAGACTTATCTCGGACTATTCAAGTGAATAAGAGTACGGTAAATGAAATTCTTACATACCAGTGCAAAGGACTTCGCCCACTATAATCAGGAATATCAGGGTCAGCATTCCAATTACAAACAATATGATATAGAAAGGCAGTCTGACCATATTGGGTAGCAACATGAGTTACCTGCATCAAATTACATAAAATAAGTATGCATCCATCTGGAGGATGAAGTAAAAGCTAAAATGAGGCAGGAGCTTATATTATTATAATATTTTTTTATTTCAGTTTTATTAAATATTAGATATATTTTGGATGTCTAGGATTATAAGATTCCTTTATGTTTTAAATCTAGGGCTAGGATTAAATTATCTTTGTAACCCTAGTTTAAAAGCTGTAAAAAAATTACAACCACAACTTATCATTATTATTTTCTTTGAATTAAAAGAAAACTACAAGTTTCCTTTAACCCTAAGTTTTTCTTGAGTTCCATCTTTCCTACTTATTTGTTCAGCCTAATTTATTTTGATTATTGTTGTTTCTCTTCTTACCCACATCAATATTGGTAATCAGAGGCTGTCCAAGAGGAAGTCAGGGTCAAGAGACGGATTTGGCTGCAATTCAACGTGTGATAGAAGAATTATCAAGTGCAATTCATGATAGGCCGCGACAGAAACCGGCGGGAGCTCATATGGACATTCTGAAAGGTGCTCACAATCAGTTTGAAATATCGGAAAGTAGTCAAACTAAGGAATCTGATCTAGGAGGCGAAGTAAACCCCTTCCACGATATTGGACCCATCAATAAGGGGAAAAGGGGAGAACTGGAGGAACGACTGGCATATATCCTTAAGTTAATTGGGGGAGGAATTAGAATCGAAGTTGCTGACTTTCATCGTAAGATGCATGTTGGAGATTATTTGGATTGGGAAGCTAGTTTGGACAATTATTTTGAGTGGAAGCCTATGGAAAGGCTAAGAAGGTGTTGTTTGTGAAGCTGAAATTGGAAGGCATTGTTCTTCAATGGTGGAAAAGAGTTGAAGAGCAGCATGCAACGCCAAGGCAAGCCAAAAATTAGCACATGGTAACACATTAAGGCAAAATTGCATAAAAAATTCCTCCCCACTGTTTATGCAATGGAGTTATATGAAGAGCTTTATATGAATTTAAAGAAGTGCATTTTTTTGTGAAGAAGTCTTTTTGGGGTTTGCTGTCTCTGCTGATGGCATCAAGCCAAATTTAGAGAAGGTCAATGCAATTAAAGAATGGCCGACACCGCAAAATTTTAAAGATATTTGAAGCTTTCATGGGTTAGACTCATTTTATAGGTGTATCAAGAATATCAGCACTATCATGAGCCTTGTCACCGAATGTTTGAAGATGGATAACTTTGGATGTCCAAAAAATGCCTTTGAAACAGTTAAGATTTTGATGATGAAAGAACATGTCCTTGCACTTCCAGATTTTGAGAAGTTTTCTTTCATCAAATGTAATGCATCTCTGGTGAGGATTGGGGCTGTTCAGCCAAGAAGGAAAACCCATTGATTTTTTTCCGTGAGAAGCTATCGAATGCTATACAACCTATTTGACTTATGACCTAGAGTTCTATGCTTCGGTAAGGGCAGTTCAACATTAAGAGCAATACGTGGCTTATCAAGGATTTGTGGTTTACTCGGATCATCAAGCATTGGAATTTGAGTTAGAAAAAAAAACTCAAAGCTAAATTTTCGGTGAAGTACAAGACCGGGTCGACTAGTGTTGTGGCAGATGAACGTAGTAGATGATCTTCAGTATTGACATCTACGAGTGTTGAACTGGCGAACTTCAAAGAATTGAGGAACCAATACAAAATTGAAACATATTTTGGCCCCATAATTGTTGAATTGGAAGGGTCAAGTAAACGTGAACAATTTCCTTACATGATGTGTATGTGATTAGAGGTAACCGTTTGTGAATTACGAACTTCAAGGAAATTGCTTGAGTTAACACTTTGGAAGAGACAAGACCATGAAGTTAGTTGAGGATTGATATTTTTGGCAGAAAATGTAGAAGGATGTGGAGAGATTGGGGAAACAGTGTCATTCTTGTCAATTTGGCAAGGGTATTGCACAAAATATGAGGTTATATACAGTGCTACCTATTCCAGGAGTACCAGAGAGTCATTTGAGCAAGGATTTTGTGTTGGCATTACCCCAAACCACAAAGTGTTATGATTCGATTTTTGTTGTGGACCATTTCTCAAAGACGACGTACCATGGAGTCATTTAAGCATGGATTTTGTGTTGGGATTACCCCAAACCACAAAGGGTTATGATTCAATTTTTTGCGGTGGACCATTTCTCAAAGATGGCGTATTTCATTCCTTGTTCTAAAACTTCTGATGTTACTCATATTGCTGATTTGTTTTTCAAGGAAGAGGTGAGGCTACAACATGGTGTTCCTACATCTATTGTTTTTGATAGAGATGTCAAATTTGTTGGAGGACTGTGCGGAAGAAAATGGGAACTCAATTGCTATTTTCTAGCACTTGTCATCCACAAACACATGGGCAAACGAAAGTTGTTAATCAAAGCTTAGGAAATATGCTTCAGTATTTCACAAGTTGAAGTCAAAGTTTTTTGGGCCATGTAACGTGTTAAAGAAACTAAGCTCTAGCGCCTAAGTGATTGAGTTGCCTTCAGATTTGCATATCAGTCTAGTTTTTAATGTTTCAAACTTGAATCCTTTAGGGTTTCAATGGGGACGTTGAACTTTCAGATCAGCTACAACAACTTCCTAAAGCAAAGACTGAGGTTATTGAAGATGTGTTGGATGTTAAAGAAGTGAGGTCTAGAAGGGGTAATCAATGTAGAATATTTTCGGAGAAGTGGTTGGGCAAAACAGTTAGTGAAAGTGTTTACAATGCAGAAGAAGAGCTGCAGCGAGTTGATCCCAAAATTTATGCTGAAGTCGTGAAAGTTTTCTCATCGAAATCAAGTTTTCCAAGCCAGGGAGAATGATGCAGGAGCTTATATTATTATATTATTTCTTTATTTCAGTTTTATTAGATATGAAAAATATTTTGGATGGCTAGGATTATGAGTTTCCTTTATGTTTTAAATCTAGGGCTAGGATTAAATTATCTTTGTAACCCTGGTATAAATAAGCTGTAAAAATATTACAGCCGCAACTTATCAGTATTATTTTCTTTTAATTAAAAGAAAACTAAAGATTCCCTTTAACCCTAAGTTTTTCCTGAGTTCCATCTTTTTCCTACTCGTTTATTCAGCCTTATTTCTTTTGATTATTGCTGTTTTTCTTCCTACCCACATCATCAAAGTACATCAATTCAATTATTATCCCGCAATGAAATTGTAGAATCACTAAGTGTAAGCATAAGTTTGAGCATCAAATTAAGAAATAGAAACCCACAGTTGTGTTCTAGACTTCAAAACAAAATAAAAAATCCAAACAAGGGAAAAAAGAATTGTATCAGTAGCAGCAGTGAAGAAAATTTGTGTAAAAT
The DNA here is from genome assembly GCA_019671005.1 of Hibiscus mutabilis. Classification (NCBI taxonomy): domain Eukaryota; kingdom Viridiplantae; phylum Streptophyta; class Magnoliopsida; order Malvales; family Malvaceae; genus Hibiscus; species Hibiscus mutabilis. The sequence goes on from CM033748.1 coordinate 44,259,729, forward strand.
TGCATCGGATTGAGATGGTACTAGGAGAAAAGTTAGGGAAGAGGGAGTTAATAGGTTAGCAAGACAGAGTAAAAATGAAAGCATAGCACTTCAACTGCCTTTGAGGTCCTAACCAAGTATGAGAAGATGGAAGGGGATATCATCTGCAGCAAACATAGTCTTAACTAAAATACATAGCAAGAATATAACTTCTTTAAGCCTCAAAATATCAATATGATATAATGGAAAACCGTATATTGTTGAGTTTCTAATGCTCATACATAAATGATGCTTATGCAGATATAACTATATAAAATCAACTTCAGGCAGAGAAGAAAGACAAACAGCTCGCTCATTTAGACATTTATTTACATCACTAATCACAGTCGCAAATCCATATTGTAGGGAACCATATAATTTCACCTGGTAGCCATAGATGTCAGCAGCATGCACCCGAGCACCCTCCTGGAGTAAAATATCAGCAACTTGTATCGCACCTCGGACTGCACTCCAGTGCAAGGCCGTCTGCCCATTGTGATCTGCGGCATGTATATCTCCGCCATGCTAGCAAATAAATACAATCCAAATACTAGTCACTTTTTCATCCAATGAAATTCAACACCAACAACATGACACGACTAAACCTTAAAATTCAAGCTCGTTCAAGAATCATTTCCAAAACTCTGTTCCCAAAATCCAGATGAGTTTAAACCCAATTAAGTAAACCTTATAAAGATAAGGAATCTCATAAAACCAGATACCAAATAAACCCAGTTCTGACAATAAAGGCAATTCAGAAGATCCATCAAAATAAATACAAAAGGAAGATAAAAGAAAACGATAATACAAGAAAAAAAAAAACCTCGATAATGTACTGAGCAGCGGCTGTTCTATTATTCAAAGCAGCCCACTGGAGGGCGTAGTAACCGAGGCCATCGGGCTCGGAAACGGAGCGACCCTCGTACTCAACCAACTTTCGGAGCTTCTCCAAATCCCCATAAGCAGCAGCCGTGTAGACGTCGTTCCTCAAGCTCTCATCATCAACAATAGCATTGTCCCCTCCCCCATAATATCCATTTCCACTAGCTACAACGCCATCCGATTGCTTCAAGGGTTGGGCCTCTTCCACAATCTCGATCTCCGACGACATCTTTCAAAACCCAACAATCAAAAAAATCAAACCTAAAAAAAAAAAAAGAAATCCCCTTTTTCAATTATCTCCGGTTGACTTAGTTCCTCAATAATTTTTGTTTTGTTTTTTTTTTTAATGGGAATATAAGAACGTGGGTGGGGGGGCGTTTAGGGTTTTTTGAGGAAAGCAGGGCCGGAGGGGAGGAATGTGATTGGGGGGTCGTCGCGCTTTGGCGTCCTTTCCGTTCTGACTGAAAGGCCGAAACCAAATCGAAAGCCAAAGCGATTATTCGTAGGAATTAAACTCAAATTCAGAGGAAAAGAGAAGAATCCATTGCCGAATGTATTTTTTTTTTCTAATGTTTGCTCATTGACCCCGTCAACTTTGCCTATTTACATCAATTCAAAATGTCGCTTTCCCTTTGTATTTATCAACCATGGACGTCAATTTTATCCGAACCCTATATAGGTCTTGACCAACAAAATTTTGTGAGGATATTTTCTTTTTAATTTGAGTTCGGGTTAGTGTTGTGTATCAAATAATCAAAATTTAATATCAAATTTTTGCGTTATAAATGAAAAAATTTGAGTTAGAAAGATCGTCCACATAATGAACCTCTGCAAAATGTGAACTGAATTAGTTGGTCAGTAGATCTAGGGATAGGCATGGGTCGGGACTTTGGCCAACTCGAACCCGACCCGAAAATAATTGTAATATCCAAATTTTTGGACTAGTGACCAAATTATAATTTTTGAAAGTTTAGGGGTTAAAGTACAAACTTTAGAAAAGTTCAGGGACTAAAGTGTAATTTTCAAAAGTTATGTAAGTTAACCCCGTAAATGAATAGTTCACCCCCGAAAGTGGCATTTTCGTGTTACTCGAATTTTTCATACGAGGCTTATATTATTAGCATTTTTGAATCGAATGAAATTGTTAAGTGTACTCAAGTCAGAGTAGTATAGGGATGGGTAACCTAATGGAAAGATCCCATATTCAATATTTTGGCTGATAAAAAGGACTCAGTTTAAGTCAATAATATTCGAAATGGATTGTGGAGATAAGATTTCTAAGAGGAAAGGTATCCGGTAAAATTTCCCGGTAATTATCGGTATATCGGATCGAACTGAAATTTTAAAGACAGTTCCAAGAAATTATGGAAAGTTCATAAAATAATATTTTATGAATATTTTATTATATTTGGTTGGATTCTAACTAGATTTAGTTAGATGGTGATGGAATGGCAATTTTCAAGACTTGTTGTAAATAAAGTCTAGTTAGAGGGCAAATTGGACATTTTCCATGGATGGCATTTTTGAAATATTTTGAAACTTTGAGGGTAAATTAGAAAGATGAAAAACATATGGATTTGATCTTGGCCATTGATTTTGATGAGATTAAATCATGGCCATTATAATAAAACCATTATAATAAAAGGGCAAAAAGATAATTTCACTATTTAAATGAATTTTAAATTCATTTAATTTTACACATGGATTAAATATGTTAAGAGATGATAAAAAATCATCTTCACCACCAGCTGCTGTTCGAACATAAGAAAAACAAATGGGGAAAGGATTTTTCAAATTTTCAAGCCAAATTTGGAAGAAATCAAGGCTAGTTTCAAGCAAAGTTCATTTAGGTAAATTGTTCTACACTTGATTCTCTTCAATTTGATAGTATTTTTGCATGATAGGAATCAAGTATGAGTTATGTTTGGATGAAGATTGATTATGGAGATTGAAATAGATGATGGAATTAGACTTGTAGTTAATTAATTTGATGATTTAAACTTGGAATTAAGGTTGGAATTGGATAAATTCCATGTTAGAGATTATAAACCGTAACCCAAAAATTTAGGGATTTTGGTTAGGAAGTCAATTTAAGGACGAAATTGATTGAATTATGATGTTTGGAGACCTATTTTGATGAAATATTGAATAATTTCCCCGAGTTGTAAATTAGGGACTATTTCAAAATTTTGGGAAAAATTAGGGGAAATTATTGTGAATTTTATTTTAGCATGGGAATCATTGAATTATGGTGAAAATAGCTTGAATTGGTGATTAGGGACCAAAATGAAAATCTTTGGAAATTTAATGACCAATTCAGCAATTTAGTAAAAGTTAGGGTTTGGTCTTGAATTTATGGAAAATTGATAGAATTGAAGATTTAAGCATGTTATGAAAGTTGAAGGATTAAAATGTCAAGAAAAGAAATATAAGGGACCAAATTTGAAAAGAAAGTTTGGTTAGGGACTAAAGTGAATAAAGTTTGGAAGTTAAAGGAAAATGTATAAGAATGTTAGAATTAAGAAAAGGTTTAATTGTACATTAATTTAATGTACAAAGGCAACATAGTGACCAAAATGTCACTTTTATAAGTTTGAGGAGTAAAAAGAAAATAGTCCAAAATAAGTAAATAATTATGGGAATTGTTTAAACATGGGTTTGAACAATTGTTAATGTCCAAATTAGTCACTAAAGACCCAGGGACTAATTCGGCAATTTGCAAAGTATTTGGGAAAATTTCCAGAAAATTTTTATATTCGAATAGTTATGTTCAAGAATTTAAATTAGCAGTATTATTTAAATCGAACACAAGAATGGTGATGTATATGTCGGTTGGTTTATACAGTTTCAAAAGAAAACGAAGGAGAACCAAGTGACAAAAAGAAAGATAAGATTCGTGGGTAAAGCTTAGTGAGGTTGTACTGCACTAAAACAGGTGAGTGCATTTACATGTTTAATTTATAAATAAGAAAACTAGCGAATAGTCAACCTTAATTATAAATAATATTTCATGATATGTACATATGTTAATTTATGTTGCCATGAATTTACATATATATGATAAAACATGAGATACAAATGATTATTTATATGATTAATCATGATAATGGATTGAAAAAAATGCCCAAGTATTATGTATGAGAGTCCATGGTATAGTTGGCATGCCATAGAGTGTTTAGCAGCTGCACCCTTATGTTTATGTTATCAAACAGGCATTGTGACAAAATGATTGTGTCACATACACCTTGAGGACCTAAGCCCTTGTTGTGCACCCTGGGGATCTACGCCCATTGTGCCCGAGTGCACTGTCGAGGTGCTTTATGTTATGGGGAGCAAAGAGCGTCCCCGAGTACATACTCATCTTTACGTTATGTTTGACACTACGGTGTCATTTAAAGATGACTCGCGTACCTAGGTCTTATATAGTGTACTTTGGGCAACAATAAATGAATTATGTCATGTATACGAATAATATCACGTATGTGAAATATGCTATGTATGAAAATTATGTCATGCAAATGAAGTATGCTACCTATGAGAATCATGTTATATAAATGGATCATGTTATGTATATGAGAAATTTATATATATGATCTATGCTATGCATATAAATTACTTGATGATGATAGAGTATTGGAATCATGATTAAGTTAGAAATTTGGACACGCCATTAATATTTAGTGAGTATGGAAACTTTGATAGTACTATCCTATTTTAGGTAGAAAACTTAGTAAAATAGCCTGAGATAAGTATTATTTTACCTTGTGTTTGTTAAATGAAATTATGCCTCACTAAGTTCGTACTTAGCGTGTGTTATTTCACACGTAGGTTCTCCGAAGTAAAATAGCAAGAAGGAACAGTATTTTGGGATATATCAAGTTACAATAGTAGCTCACGGTATGTGCATTTTAAGTTATAATTTTGATGTCTAGTGGGCATGTATTCGAACATATGTGAGTTCAAATTGTGACTGTTTGTAAACTATGTTTTAATGTGTTTACGTACTAATATGAATGTATGGACCTAGAATGTGGTTTAATATAAATGGTTATGATTTATAACATAGCTAAATATTGTTTAACTCTATTCTCGTAATAATTTTTAAAACCAAGAAAGGGCCTAGACAGAGTACCTAGTTTTCACCCTGAATAATATTTTTATTTCAAAAACATATTTATAAATTTTATAAAATAATTAAGGGTTGAAACTAGCTGTTATAGGTCGATGTAGTTTTCAATTTAAACTGAGAAAAGGGTTAAACAACAGAATAAAGTTTGATAAAAAAAATTAGACAAGTTTTCTAATTAATTCAGTAACATTTTTCGTGTATATTTGGCTACGAGTATACGTTAAGGGTGTTACATTTATTGGTATCAGAGCATAGGTTTAGCCAATTTTGGAGGTTAAACCGAGTCAAAAGTGATTTGTTATTAAATACATGCCCCTAGGATGTCAATATTATTGGTGTACTATCGGTGTAACTTGATTTTGCTCCTTATATATATGAATAGGTTATCATAGTATACGATAATGTCGAGTATTGTTGGGTCACGTCAAGCTAGAGATCGTGGGGATCAAGATGAGGTTCAAAGTGGGAGCAATGATGTTCCACAGGCTCCATCTCCTTCTCCTGCCCCAGCTGAACTACCGGTGCAACAAAGAGCTCCGGCACAAGAATATGGGGCATTAGTACAAGTTGTTGAAGCTATGGTAAATAGACTTCAGCCATCAGCACCAGTACCAGCTCCGACACCCGTGCCAGCTAGAGCATCAACAGCGAAGGAACTTAAAAAGTTCGGAGCCCCAGAATTTCATGGAGAACGTGGGCCGATGACTACCGGCCTATGGTTAAATGATGTTAAGATTTTAATGGAAGGGCTTGGGTGCACCAACGCAGAGAAGTTGGAAGGAGCTGTTTCTTTATTGAGAGGACATGTTCGTATATGGTGGTCCAATGCCACGGTGTTAGTAACCGCTGCTAAAGTAAATTGGACATTTTTCTAGGAGGCATTCGAAGCTAAGTATATTGGGGAACAGTTCAAAAGAGAAATGTTGCAACAGTTCCTGGATCTTAAACAAGATACTCGTACAGTTTATGAGTACGAGTTAGATTTTAATAGACTGAGTCGGTATGCAGCTGGGTTGATGCCGATTGAAAAGTCTAGATATGATTGGTTTATAGAAAAGCTGCATCCAAGGCCCAAGGAGATTTTATTGGGCATGAATCTGTCAAACTTTTAAGAAGTTGTAAATAGAGGGAAGGCTATGGAAAGAGCCTATATGGAACGAGTTAAAGCTCAGTCTTCTCGAGGTTCCAAGAGGTCTAGTGAGACTTTTACCTCGACATAATCTAAACGAGGTAGAGGTAATCGCTCTCAGGGCAGAAATGAGTCAGGATTCACTCGAAAGAATTCTTCATCAAAGAAATGGCAGGGTGCTCAAACGTCAACTGTTGGGTCGAGCAGACCTTTGTTTCCAAGAGTGTGAAACTTGTGGGAAACGACATTTGGGAGTTTATAGAATGGGTTCAGGTGGTTGTTACAGATGTGGCAGCACTGAACACTTTATTAGAGATTGTCCAGAGGAGCCGGTAAAAAAATCGAACCAGTCTGAAAGATCTGTAGTTGCTTATCCCCGAGGTCGAGGTCGAGGTGGTGGACAACACAGGCCATCGACTCAGGGAGCTTTTGAAGTGGCATCAAACAGAGAATTTCGGACTCCAGCTCGAGTGTACAATATTCGCACAGATGAAGAAAATCATCACTCGAACATTATTGTAGGTGCGCTCCGACTCTTGGATGAACCAGTATTTACTTTAATTGATCCGGGTTCGACTCATTCATATATTAGCACTAAAATAGTAGAACAAAGAAATATTCATATGGAGAAAATATCTAGTGATGTGATTTCTAATAATCCTCTTGGACATAGTGCACGAGTGACTATAATATGTAAGAATTGTCTTTTAGAAATTCAAGGGATTAAGTTCCCAGCAGACTTAATGGAACTTCCGTTCTATGAATTTGAAGTCATTTTTGGAATGGATTGGCTATCTGCATATGATGCAGATGTAAAATGTAAGAAGAAAAGGTTGACACTTCAGGGACCCAATGGTACTAAAGTAATCTTTGTGGGAGAAAGAACTGGCTGTTTAGAGTCAGTAATTTCTGCAACAACAGCTCAAAGGCTGTTAAACAATGAATGTGAAGCATGTTTGATTTATGTGGTGGATACCCAAAAGTCACCTAAGAAGATTGAAGATATCACAACCGTGAGGGCATTTCCTGATGTATTTCCAGACGAGCTACTAGGGTTGACTCCAGACAGAGAAATACAGTTTGGGATTGATGTTTATCCCGAAACTGAGCCGGTATCAATGGCACCGTATAGAATAGCGCCTACGGAGTTAAGGGAACTAAAGGCTCAATTACAAGAATTGCTAGACCGGGGTTACATTCGACCGAGTGTATCACCATGGGGTGCTCCAGTGCTATTTGTGAAGAAGAATGATGGTTCCCTACGATTGTGTATAGATTACTGACAGTTGAATAAAGTAACCATTAAGAACAAGTATCCCCTAGCAAGAATTGAAGATCTATTTGATCAGCTTAGAGGTTCAGTAGTATTTTCAAAGATAGATCTTCGATTGGGATATTATTAGCTCAAAGTTAAGGAAGAAGATGTACCAAAGACAACATTCAGAACTCGTTATGGACACTATGAATTTCTGGTGATGCCTTTTGGATTGACAAATGCTCCTACTGCGTTTATGGACCTTATGAATAGTATATTCCAACCCTATCTAGATCAGTTTATTATGATTCTCATAGATGATATTTTAGTATATTCGAAGACAGAAGCTAAACATGATCATCATCTTCGAGTGGTGTTGCAAACTTTAAGAGATAAGCAACTTTATGCCAAGTTTTCCAAATGTGAGTTCTGGTTGTCAGAAGTAACTTTCCTTGGACATGTAGTGTCATCAAAAGGAATAAGAGTTGATCCCAAGAAAATACAAGTTATTCTTGAATGAGAAACACCGAAAAATGTCTCTGAAGGTTGAAGTTTCTTGGGATTAGCTGGATATTACAGGCACTTTGTGCAAAATTTTTCCATCATTGCTATGCCCCTTACCCAGCTGCTACGAAAGGGTATTCCATTTGTATGGACAAATAGGTGCCATGAAAGTTTCAAAAGATTAAAGAAAGTCCTGACTGAAGCACCAGTTCTAATCCAGCCAGAACTAAGAAAAGAATATACTCTGTACAGTGATGCATCTCATTGTGGATTAGGTTGCGTGCTGATGCTAGAAGGTCATGTGGTAGCCTATGCATCAAGGTAGCTCAAAACTCATGAAAAGAATTATCCAACACATGATTTGGTAATGGCAGCTGTGATTTTCGCTTTGAAAATCTGGCGACATTATCTGTATGGTGAAAAGTGTCACATTTACACGGATCATAAGAGCTTAAAGTATTTGATGACGCAAAAGGATATGAATCTGCGTCAACGAAGGTGGGTTAAATTTTTAAAGGATTATGATGTGGTTATTGAATACCACCCTAGAAAGGCTAAAAAACGTGGTTATTCGAATCAAATCAAATCTAAATTTTTGTTTGATTATTCAAAAAAAATTGTTTAATTACAGATAGTACCTTGTAATCACCTTTAGATTATTCAAAAAAACTATTTGATTTCTAATTATTTGTAAATATTTTATTATATGGAAACAAGTATTTTATATCTAAACATAGTGAAAGAAATTAAAAATATTATATATAAATTATTAAATATTTTTTATTTACTTGAAAATTTAATTTTTTAAGAAATATTTATAAAAAATTGTAATAACCCGAGTTTTGAGATCCGAGCGTCGGGCTAACCCGAGGCACGGGCCTCGCGTTTGGGTTATGGAGTTGGGCCTTATAAACCTTTATGGAGTTGAGAATTCCAGTGGCGAGTTAGCGTACCGGTACGTACGACGCGTATCGATACTCATTGTTATATTTCTTGAGAAGGCTTCCGAGTATCGGTAAGCAAGGTTGGCGTATTTGTACGAGTGAGGATCGGTACATGACGATCCAAGTACCGATAACGGGTATCGATACGACGTGGGGCGTATCGGTACGACTTGAAGGTTCTATTCTTTCGAACCTAATGCGGGTATCGGTACTCGTATAAGAGTACCGGTACGGTAGGGGAAGTATCGATACCCACATAGGTGTATCGATACTCACTGGGCAATCTGCCCAAGAAATCGAGTTTATGTTCGGGAGTTCTATAAACTGTGGCTAAGGTCTTAATGGGTCTCTTATAACATAAAATGAATGGTAAAATCGAGAAAGTGTGCCTCTAATATTTGATGTGAATTAATTGGCTAAATGAGAGTCTAAACAGAAGTGAATTGTTTATGTTAGCAAATTTTAGGGATCCATGGTAAATCGATTGTGGTTGTATGCTAGGTAGGGCACTTGTATGGATCCGTGGTGGATCATGTTTTGGTTACGTGCCAGGTAGGGTACATGTTCGGTTACGTGTCTTTGTTTGGTGGGATCCGAATACCTAGTGAGTGAGTGTTTCAACACAAGAAGACCACTCGATATGAGATTCCGAGTGACAAAATGAAGGCCATCCAATGCGAGGTTTCGGATGATGATATTTGCTTGATGCGAGATTCCGAGCCCCGCTCGATGCGAGATTCCGAGCAAAGACTCGATGCGAGATTCCAAGTATATCGCTCGATGTGAGATTCCGAGTAGCTCGATGTGAGATTTCGAGCATGGGTGGGTCTCCCAGTGTCGGGTGACATTGGACCTCACTCTTGGTTTGTTTATTGACGTATTTATGTTGTTGATATGCGGTTGTGCATATCATATGTTTAGGCGGTTATGGTAGCGCCATTGCTTTATCTTATCTTGATATCATGTCTCATAGCATGCTTTTAATTATGATTCACCTGAAGCATGGTCGAACCGTTGTGTATCCACTAAGCTTTGTTAGCTCAGTGTTCGGAATCGTTGTTTCCGTTCGCAAGTTTGTAGGTTTGGCTTGTCTGCTTGGGGGAGCACCATCAGTGACAAATTCCATCACCTCGTCTCCATAGAGTACAGTACTTAGGTCTTTGGGCTACGTATTCGTAGGAACCTATTGTATTTTGTAACTCGTATTTGGATTTTAAAATAATCGAGTAAATATTTTATTTATGTAATTTCAAAGGAGCTCCACTTTATATGTTTTAAATTTTCATTATGTATTTTGGGTTTGAAATCTAATGGGTTATTTGATTTGTGGATTAGGCTAAACAATGTCAAAATTCTATGGTAATAGGTTGGGCTTGAGGCCCAGATATGACATCCGGGTCGAGGGTGTTACAAAATTACTTTAAAATTTTATCAAATAATATTTAAAAAATCATAAAATAAAGTTATTATGTCAAATTAAAATATAATTCATAAGTGGGTTGAAACTCGATCGGGCCCGGTGAAATGTCCTTCCTTAAGTGAGCCGAAAACTAGTGGTTAAAAAATCAAAACTTGATATGTACTTAGTATTTGAACGATTTAAGATTCCCAAGTTTAAAAATTGTGGTTATTCGAATCAAATCAAATCTAAATTTTTGTTTGATTATTCAAAAAATATTGTTTGATTACAGATACTACCTTGTAATCACCTTTAGATTATTCAAAAAATTTGTTTGATTTATAATTATTTTTAAATATTTTATTATATAAAAACAAGTATTTTATATTTAAACATAGTGAAAGAAATTAAAAATATTTTATATAAATTATTAAATACTTTTTTATTTACTTGAAAAATTAATTTTTAAGAAATATTTATAAAAAATTACTTTAAAATTTTATCAAATAAAATTTAAAAATCATAAAATAAAGTTATTATGTCAAAATAAAACGCAAAATCTCAAAATTCAAAGTTAATAAAAAACTAATAATCGAAGTTAGATGAATTGAAAACTGATGGATTTTTCAAAAATATCTACTGAATTGAGCTGTATACACCCCTAATACGGAGTGGATTATGACGAGTTTTGAGAGGAAGTGAGTTGAAGTTGGATGGGTTCAGATTTAGGTTATAAAATTTTCGACTAATCTCGACCCGAAATACTTAGGTTAAATTCCAACATATTTATGAAAATGACATTATTTATATATGCTATTAAAGGTTTATTTTCCTTTCATTTTTTTCAAAAAAAAACTTTTTCGATTATCTTTGTTTTACATTGCCTCTACTTCTTCTTCAATCATGAGCTCCTTCGAATCATTGTTCGATTGTTATTGTTTCAATTGACAAAGGACTTCTCTTCGTCGCTCTTCGATTCTGTTCCTTCTCGCAATTTTCAACTTTATTTTGAGGATTGCTTCTTTGAATTCTCCTGCAGTTTTCATAAAATTGTTCTTCCATTTCTCCACATTTTCTTTGATTAATTCTTTCTTTTATGTTGAATTCGAGTTAATTTTAGGGGGAAATAGACATTTTCCCCTCGTCCCTCTTAAATTGTTCTTTTTTAATTTTTATGTAATTTTAGAAAGAAAAAATTTATGTGAGGGATGGTTGTAAAATGATTAGAATGTCAATTTCATCATTTAAAAGTTAAAGTTTGTTTGTTCGAGAATTATTTTTTTTAAAAAAAAGAAAATGTATGTAGTAAAAATTGTTGAATTTTTAAAATGGACAATTTAAGTGGGACAATTTTAAAACACAAAAACAACAAGTTTAATAGTACATGGGGAGTACAATTTTAGATTATTTCTCCTTTAAAAATCAAATATTTTTGCTAAATTTCACTTAAAATAGTTTTTTTTCAAACCCAAGGATAAGCCTAGGTTTGGTGAATCCATGAACTCGATTCACTCGGATATGAGTAGCACAAAAAGTGCTTCAATTAAGAAAGTTTTCAAAGTATTACTTGGAATGGGCAACCAGAAACCAGATAGATTCATGTTTGATCATGTGGCATGCAAAACCATAGACCAAGTTTGCTCAAAGACAAATTTAACATTCGTGTGAAAAAAAAAAGATTTTCCTTATGTGGCATCTTCAGTGTTGTAACAATGCTAATGTTATAGCATCAACAACACTGTAGCAATACTTTGACATTTTTACACAAGAACCACAATTGCATCAAAAATAAACAAACTCTTAAATGATTCGAATTGCAAAGATAAAACATAAACTAAATATCTAAAACATCCAAATTCGCAAGTAAAAAGGTACAAAAGGTAACTTGTTTGGAGAGTTACCACAAAACAGGGTATCACCGAGTGAGAGTCGCTGAAGGAGGTGAACCGAAAACAACATGTGTAACTCGATATGGTACATTTAAATTACTTGTAATGTCATTTGGGCCTACGGTTTCACGACTACCTTGATAAATTTGTAGTCATTTCTTTGAACGAGATTATGGTTTACGGTTCTTCTTTGAAAAAACATGAGGAATAGTTTTGATTTGTGATGGAGAGACTTGGAGAAAACGAATTGTTTGTGAAAAAGAGAGAAGTGTGCTGTTACCTAAGACAAATATTTAATTCTTGGGACACAATATATATATATATGGATAAGGAAAGATAAATGCAATCCAAGATTGACCAACCCAAAGACTGTTACTAGTTTAAATCTTTTTTTGGTTTGGCTAATTACTATAGACAGTTTGTGGAAGGTTACTATTGAAGGGTAACAACACTCATTGATTTGTTAAAGAAAGAAAAGAAGTAAGTGTAGTCTAATGAATGGTATGCAGATTTTGAAGAATTGAAAGACATCATGATGAGGGATCTAGTTCTAACTTTGTCAGATATTGAAAATCCTCTAAAAGTGGAAATTGATATGTCTCAATATACAATAGGGGATGTTTCTACAAAATAGTCATCTGGTTGCCTCTGATAGTTAGAAGATGAATGAGGTAGAGACGAGATATACAACACATGGTGTTAGAGTTGTGATCCAAATTCTTTTGAGATTTGGTTTCAAGTTAGAATCCTACTTTTAGTAGATCTTGTTTACTTTTATATTAATTAAAGGTAGAAAACTCAGTTTGAGTAGAATTTGTTTCTATGCAAGTTTCCTCTGTAAACAAGGAACCTATCCCTATAAATAGTTACTAGGGATTAGGGGTTTTGACAGGACATTATAAATTAATTGTAATCTCTTTCTCCATCATAGTGAAAGTTCTCATCTTCTGCCTGTGGTTTTTCCCTTTTGGGTTTTCTACGTAAATTATTGGTGTTATTTTTCTTTTCTGCGTTTGCGCTTATTTACTTGTCTTATCATTATCGTCCTGGTAGTATAACAAATTGACATCAGAGCTTTTCAGGTTACTCAAGATAATGACGACGGTGAAGTATGAAATTTTGCTGCTGGATGCAACGTCAGGTTTTCGCTATGGCAGGTGAAGGTTCGAGATGTTCTTGTTCAGATGGATTTAGATGAGGCATTAGATGGGTTTGATAATATGCCGAAAGAATGGTCGGATACAGAGAAGCGCCGCAAGGATAGGAAAGCTGTTTCCTAGATCCGTTTGCACTTATCAAACAATATTTTGCAAGATGTTCACAAAGAGAATATACCTGTCGACTTATGGGTAAAATTGAAACAAATTTGCATGAAAAAAACTTTGACCAGCAAGTTGCTCCTGAAGCAACGCCTATACTCCCACAAGTTAGCAGAAGGTTCGTGTCTTGACGACCACCTAACTGATTTCAAGGAGATCGTCTCAGATTTGGAAACGATGGAGGTAAAGTACAATGAGGAAGACTTATGTTTGATTTTACTTTGCTTATTGCCTACTTCATATTCTTCTGTTAAAAGCACCCTCCTACACAGCCGTGATACCCTTACTATTGAAGAGGTATATGATAATTTGAATTCACATGACAAGATGCAACATCTTACCGGCTCCGAGTTCCAAGCAGAAGGGTCTCATGGTGCATGGATCGACTAGTTTAAACTACAGAAGAAAAGGTGATCGTAATTCTAACAGTCAAAATAGAGGTAGGTCCAAGTCATCAAATCGAGGTAAAACATGTTATTTTTGCAAAAAGAAATGTCATATTAAATCTGAGTGTTATAGATTACAAAATAAGATAAAGAGGGAATCTGAGAATCAGAATTCCAGTGAAGATGAAGCTAATATTACAGAGGAGTATAATGATGGTGAACTTTTAGTTGTTTCCGGCGAAGACTCTATAGTGAGTGAGGAGTAAATTCTTGACTCTGGTAGTAGTTTTCATATGAGTCCAAATCGTGATTGGTTTGCAACGTATAAACATGTGTCTACAGGTGCTGTCTTGTTGAGAAATAATGTATCTTATAAAGTTGCAAGTATTGGTACAATCAAGATTAAGATGTTCGATGGGATTGTTCGAACACTTGGAAATGTGAGGTATATTCCAGATTTAAGAAAAAATCTAATTTTGTTAGGTACTCTAGATTCAAAAAGGTACAGATACTCCAATGAAGGTGAAGCTATGAAAATTTGCAAGGGCGTTGTCGTTGTGATGAAAGGGTACAAAGGAGCAGCCAATTTTTATGTTCTGCAAGGTTCAACTATTTTAGGTGATGCATCTGTTGTTTCCTCCTACGAGTCAAATGACGATGTTACTGGTGAAGGCGTCTTGACTGAATCAAGTAAAAGAGGATTTTGTGTTTAACATGACAACCGTGGGCATAACAGTTCTGGTAGGCAAAAAAGAGTTCGATTTTGTGGGCATAACGAATTTGAAAAGAAGAATAAAGTTGAATTATGTGGGTATAACAGATTTGAGAAGCTTAAGAGAGTTCGATTTGCTTCAAAGATAAATAATGAGAAAGGTAGTAGCGCCATTGATGATCAGGGCCGTGTTATTGCTCGCGGTGATATAGTTGTGAGCAAAGTTGGAACTAATATTGATCTTACCGACGTGAAGACTAAATTACCTTGTACATCCAGCTTGGGCAAGGCTTGGATTCGGTCGGTGTTCATTGCTGAAGACTACCCCTTGAAGGGATTTCGTGGAAGAGGTGGAGATATTGTTCAACGGGAATTTGTCTCAAGGTAGAGATTTGTTAGAGTTGTGATCCAATTTTTTTTGGGATTTGGTTTAAAGTTAGAATCCTACTTTTAGTAGATATTGTTTATTTTATATTAATTAAAAGTAGGAAACTCAGTTTGATTAGAATTTGTTTCTATGCAAGTTTCCTCTGTAAACAAGGAATCTATCCTTATAAATAGATACTAGGGATTAGGGGTTTTGACAGAACATCATAAATCAGTTGTAATCTTTTTCTCCATCATAGTGAAAGTTCTCATTCTCTGTCTGTGGTTTTTCCCTTTTAGGGTTTCCACGTAAATTCTTGGTGTTATTTTTCTTTTCTGCGTTTGCACTTATTTACTTGTCTCGTCATTACCGTCCCATTAGTATAACACATGGGAAAAAATTCCTAGTAGTATTCCATTGCTTGTGGGAATAAAGATATTACTTGTTGGGCTCGAAGTTTGTTGTAAAGACAGACAACACAACAATTAGTATTTTTTTCCTCAACCAAAGTTAATGGCAAAACAAGTGACACAATAGGATTTTTTAGTTGAGTCTCTGTACAATGAATGGACGAAATTGATTTACATCAGCGGCTCAGATAGAAAGCTACCAACTACATCCTAGCTAACTATGAAAAGTCTATCACCTTGGAATACTTTCATTAGGTTTACGTTCATATGGATGTTCACATTGTTGGATATTCTTTTCCCTTAGAAGATGTTCTAGTAAAATACCATCTATTAAATTACTAGTTTTAATGTGATTGGGTCTTCTCCCACTCTCCAACGATCGGACCAAGTCAGGTGGTCTTCTAGGCAAGCCCAAGATTTTGCAAAGAACTTCTTGCGCAGCTCATTGCCTATGTGTCTTAGTCGTTGACTTGTGGGCCGTAACATTCTCCCCTTCCTAATCTAGCGATGCACTTATCGCTGATTTGGAAGAAGTTTAGCTTCGTTGGATCTCCCTTGGAACCTTAGTTTGCTCCTAACTCGAAATCAGGCTAAGTTATCTCCGCATAAGGGCTGCTTGCCTTGGTTTCGACTGCCATGTAACAACATCTCGCTCACCATCATTGCTTACATCTCGATCGTAAGAGCTCCATCTTACAAGTTATGATTTGCTTCGGCTTAGACCCTCGCGATCATAGAATAACAGTTTGGATGCCAACGTCACTACGTTGAACACTGGGTCTACCCTCAGAACTCTAAAAGGTCTCTTATTTCCTTGCCAAGTCTTTAGTCTTTCGCACATTGGTGGGATAGGTTTTCTTCTTCCTATACCCAATAAAGGTGGCAAATCAAACTGAAAAATAAGATTTCTGTGTTTGAGATATACCTCCCTCGACTCAATCTCTGTGGCGTTCACTCTAATTTGCATCAATCCTTCACCCATGAAGCTTGATGCATCGTTGCCCTCTGGAAACCCTTTGATCATCTATCCTTCTTCCTTGAAGTTCAATGCCTTTTCCACATTTCCCACTGGTGGTAGTCTCTCTTGTGCCTCGGTAGGTCTCATATGTTTAAAAGATATTGGCACTGCTAGTATTTCCTCAGTGGCAACAACCAAGTTATCTATCTTGGCTAGAACAACATTCAACACCTTGGTCTCTACCCTCACGTCTTGTATATCAGAATAATATATTGTTTACGGGGGTTGTAACAACCAAAATTTTAGGCTTTGCAAAATTGGACCCCAGACCCAATTCATTTAGGCCTTATGTTTGTAAGCCCAAATCAAGGATATTTGGATTAATGCTTTATGATAAATTAAAAGAGATAATATGTGTGGGGGTAATTTAAAAAGAAAATAAAAGAAAAGAAATGTGGAATGTTTTAAAATAAAAGGTGGCTGATGATTTGATGGGGATTGGGGAGGAAGAAGAGAAAGAATATATTTTAAGAGAGAGAGAAAAATGAGGGAAATAGAGAAAAAGTAAGAGGGGGAAGGCTTTGAGTCTCGATCTATGGACGTCGAAGCTGCCATGCATGAGACTATCGGTACCATTGGAAAAGTTTTGCCGATACGAGTCCAATAGTGGTCGTCACGTCGTTGTCCAAGCTGTCATTCGCTAGAGTAAAGAAAAAGAAGAATAAAAAAGCTAGTTTGGCACGTTCTAACCATCACTGCCATAAATAGAGGCCACCATCGAAACCAACAGTCAAAGAACAGCGGGGCTGGAGCTCGCTACCATCGTCCGGCCACCGGAGGGCCTTATACGTACCACCACACGTCGCCCTTACGATGGGCATGCACTTGGCTAGGCAAGTGTACACTACTGTGGTGTACCGCGCCGTACTGGATCCTGCACCTAGGTGCACATGCATCTTACTACATTGAATAACTGCCTGCAAATGCATCATTGTTACCCTGCACTATGCCGCACCAGATCGCTGGACCTTGACCAACCGTTGACAAGAATTTGACCGACTGTTGACTTTTTCTAGGGACCCTACCCAAGGGTTTCTCGATGTTTCGGATCTATTGGCATAGTCTGTTTCACCAAATTCAAACCTGATAAGCTATTTTTATGCATTTGACCTTTTGAATTTATTAAAATATTTATTTAATTGATACTTATGATATTAATTGATATACGAGGATTATTCGAAATCGGATATCAGATTAACTAGAATATTCGAGAAGCTATGATAAGGATTTTAGTGATATCGGCTTAAGGTTAGTACACCTCAAACTCCTATTGCTTCACGAGCATCATAAATATGATTGTTTTGTGAGTTAGTGTCTACAAAATAAGTAGACGATAGATATGTATGTTTGGAGATTGGTAGTATGAGATTCGATATATGTGAGATGCATGATATTGCTTAAGGATATAATTTGAATCGTATAATTTTTTGATGTTTGGTTGAATTGATTGATAATTGCAATGCCTTGTATGTTAGTCTGAATGGTTGACGTAAATTAATGGGAATTATATTTAAAAGATAATAATATTGATACATATTCGAATAATGATTATGAAGCCAGTAACTAATATTAATTGGGTGAATACGTTAGTAAACCAACCCTAATGACTTTCATAAGCTTTAGGGATTGAACAAAGTGTGGTAATATCGTAATTCGAAGAAATGGTACGAACGCATGAATATGGTATCGGTACGAGCTTGGGTCGTACCAGTACGCCTTTTAGGTACCGTATCGGTACGGGTAAACCCATACTGGTACTTATGGAAATTAAGGATTTCCAGTAAGCTATTTTAGTATCGGTACGTGTGTGAGTAGCAATACTTAGGGGTATTATATCGATTCTCGTGTTCGAGTACTGGTACCCACTGAACGAGATAAATTATAATGCTAATAAAAGATGAAAATTGACGTGGGATATAAATGAGATAATATGGTTTAATAAGATAACTAACGAGGATGATTAATGTACACTTTTTTAATGATTAATAACTTGGTAAACATTGGGTGTATTGTTGTAATAGCAACCGTAGGGCTCCTTGGTGGATCGTGTGATGCTGTGTGATGTGTGGTAGACGTGTCCTTTCTACGTGTTGATATGGAAACCTAGATGATTTAATCATCTTGATTGATGGGTTTCGAATACCTAGTGAGAGATAGAGTGTGTTGCAATACCATGGTTAATATTTCCAAATGTATGAACCCGATGCTTAGTGGGACAATGACTAATTCAAATATACTTGATGAGAGATTCTAAGCATGGGTGTATATATCCTGACATTTAGTGGTATCGGGCCTTACCCTAAATAGTGTATGATCCTGATGCTTAGTGGAACTGAGCTTCACTTAGAGTGTATAATTCTGATGCTTAGTGAGACTGGGCCTCACTCATATATTGTGGTATAATGCTTATATGCTATGAGAATCATATACTTTCTTAATATGTTGTATGATTTGACGACTAGAGGTAGCGCCATATCTATATGATGAATTGCTGCCATGTTATGAGTATGGTTGGCCCTTGTGTGCCACGTATGATGATTGCTATGATGAGAGCATATGTTTAGGTGACTATTGGTAGTGCCACATATTTATTTATCTCTCTTTATTACTCGTACTAGCTTGCATGCTTATGTTTATGATTAGCATAAAATATGATAGATTAGATATGTAACACTGAGCTTGTAAACTCAACGCTCGGAATCATTGTTTTTGTGCGCAGATTAATCGTTGGTTCGTGGGTTTCAGTAAGCACTATCAGTATGGGATTCTAGCATGTGAAGGATTTTAGAGTACAATACTTGTGTTTAGTGGGCTATGTATTCATAGGACCTTACATGGTTGAGTCTACATTTTTTACTTTTGAAATTGTATAAATCAAGTCGAATGTTTAAATGTTTTATTTAAAGTAGAGCTCATTTGTAACGATTTTAATTGTTTATTTATGTTTTCAACTATTGGATCTAAATGTTTTAGAAAATAACTTGTTTGGGCTAAACCGAGTTGAGAAATTTTATGGTTTGGTTTGGGTTTAAGGCTCAAATTGTGACATCCGGGTTGGGGATGTTATAAGGGTCCAAAATGCAAACATAGTCCGACAAAAGAAACCATGTGTGCATTAAGTCGTCAAAGGAAATTTAAACCGATAAAAAAGTCATAGTCATCCAAGTGAATTGCCTTAAATGTTTCATTTCCTTACCATTCTCCAATGTACACCTCCACGCCTCGTACTACTCTGACAATTGGATCACCTTTGGAATTGACAGTCTTGATTACTTTGGTTGACTTTTCAACATTCAGACCAAGCTTTTCGATAGATTTCTTAGACATGAACAAGTGAGAAGCTTCCTTGTCCACGAGAGCGCTTCTCCTCTGACCCACAACGTTGATGCCCACAAACATCAACCTTTTCTACTTCTGGCCTTTCTTTGCCTTAGCAGAACTCAGCAACATCGAACCAAGCTTCAAAGCCTCGTTGTACTCGAGCTTGTCCCCTCTATAGTGGATGGCTTAAATTGATCTGGAAATCTATCAACGAATGTGGCCCCTTAATCAGTAGCAATTCAGTTGTTTTCCCTCTACCCTCGGTTTGATTGACTTATACAAAGCAATTTCGCCAAGTTTCAGCTTCTCATCTGACTCATCATCCCTTGTGGCATCGGGATGATTCTTCTTCAGACAGTCCTTAATCAGATGTAAACCATCACAATTGATGATTCTATTCGATAGCATCTCAATGGCCCCATCTTATCTCTTTTTTGATGGTTAGACTTGGCATTGTCTCTCTCACTAGATAGCTCATCCTCCCTTTTACTCGATTGATGCTCTTCCTCGACTCTCCCACCCTTGGCCTTGCTTTGGGGCTTAGAAGACTTTGACCTCTCGGACTTGTTGCCAATATACTCGGTCAATGACTCTACAGTTGCTAGAGTTTTAGAAAGTTTCTGCAAATTCCTCCGCTATAGCTCGACCTTGGCCCATAGCTTCAACCCATCTATAAAGTCGAACAGAACAAATTTGTCGCTCATCGCTGGAATTTGGAGTTGTAACTCACTGAACTCCCGAATATAATCCCGAATTAATTTATCATGCATAAGTTTTCTAAGCTTGGATCGCACCTCGTCCTCAATATTCCCCCAATAAAACTGTTGTTTCAACTCAGCTTAGAACTCTTCCCAGGTTCTAATGGTAGTGCCCCTCGTATTGCATTGGAGCACATACGACGCCACTATAATAGAACGACATAAGTTAAATAAACACTAACAATATTTACCTTGTCATCATCCTTGATGATACTCGTGACTTGAAAGTACTACTCCATGTCCCACAAGAAGTTTTTTGTATCTTATGCCGATTGAGTCCCCTCAAATTGCTTTGGCTTTAGGACGTCTTTCACGAACTTGGACACAATGGGTGCCACTCCACTCGTCATGGCTATCTTGTATACAAACATGTCCACCTTAAGACCCCCAACCTCCAACTTCAAAGCCTTTACCTCGGCTTTAAGTGCATCACTCCTATGATTCGCACTGCCGGTAACCTGGTCGAGTTTGTCAACTCTTTTCTACAGTGTAGCCACAGTTTCTCTCAAACTTGCTTTCTTATCTTACCAAACAAGGGTCTTTACACCCTTTGTCACAACATCTTCTTCTTCAAGTTTCATCTCGATTAGTGCCTTGCTTGAACACTCGCTCTGATATCACTTGTCAAGGGACTAGAGTTTTGACCTAATGAATCATGCAACCTTAGTAAATGTTCTCAAGAAAAATAACTAAGTCGACCTTTAAACTCTCTTCAGAAGATCAAACTCTTCATAGGCACTAAGAATTCTGAATCGTTCTAGCTGAAGCAAACAAATGAGAAGGCAACTCAAGAATGAAAGAATAACGCTTAAGAACGTTCAAGAACACTCAAGAATAGAAGAAAGGGTTTTTAGAGTAAATGTCTTTTTACTTAAGAGATGGATGATTTACAAATGAGATAGAGAGCCTCTATTTATAGTTGAATCCCTGTACAATGAATGTACGAGATCGATTTACATCAGCGGTTCAGATCAAAAGCTACCAACTATATCCTAGCTAACTATGGAAAGTCTATCACCTTGAAATATTTTCCTTAGGTTTGCGTTCACATGGAAGTTCACATTTTTGGATATTCTTTTCCCTTGGAATATGCCTTGGTAAGATATCATCTATTAAATTACCAGCTTCAATGTGATCGGGCATTCTCTCAATCTCCAACGGTCGAGCCAAGTCAAATGGTCTTCTAAAAAAGCCCAAGATTTTGTAAAGAACCTATTTGACAGCTCGTTACGCATGTGTTTCAGTCGCTGACTCGCGGGCCGTGACAATATATACATAGAATTATTTATGAAAACAATATGCGATTTGTAAATATATATATATGCACACACGTGTGCAAACATATAATAAAAGGTGAGATGAACACGAGCCTCTATAAAGAGGTAATGGAACAAAAAATTCAAGAAGTTGGTTTTAGTATTGTAGACACTCAATTTTATTCGAGTTGAGTTAAATATCCAAAATAAAAATTGAATCCATTAAATAAAACCAGTCCAAGTTTATTTACAAAACCCATACCCTAACCTAATTATATCATCCAAATACCCATCTGTCTTACCCAAATATCCAAACCCAATACCCATTAAAAATAAAAAATAAACCATCTAAACTATAAACAGTTCTCAACCCCTAAACATATCCCCTACCGCAACCACTCTTCTGCATCTACCGTATCGCTGCCCATTCCCCTGCACCAACCTTTGCAATAGCCTCACATTCTCTAGCCAGCAATTCCCATAAAATCCGAATTCATTAATGAAGGATGGGAAAACAACCACCCACTTCCCTCATCTCCTTTAAATCATGCAACTTCTGCAGCAATTAAGAGATTTTTGGAGGGTAAAAAAAGAGAGAAAGATCAGACAAAAACAAACAAGAAAAATAAAAGAAAGAAAATAAACTTACCCATCTCGGCCAAGGGGAGATTTCTGGTTATTGGCGTGACTTCTTTCAAATTCAAACGGTCAAAGGGTTTATCTAAGGGGATATATTAACATATCTCAAAAACCAAATCCATCCAATGGTGAAAGACGTTGATCCAACAAGAGGAAGCTAAAAGGTTCAAATCCCTTTTCACAAAGCTCGACTTGTTTCCTTAAAAAACCAGACCGATAAAAATAAAGGGGGCGATGTGGTAACGGTGAACGAAACCGACACTGGACAACAACTTGGCGGCGTGGAGAGGCGGCAACCATGTTAAGGCTTTGAGAGAATAATGTTATATGTTAAAAATAATAGAGAGAAATGGGATAAAAAGAAAAAAAAGAGACATAAAGAAGCAAGTCACCTGTATGGGTCATTATCTTTCAACAACAACAAAAAAAAACACCTGTATGGATCATTGGATCAAACCCGGGTTGACCCGATCTAGTAGTAGACCAACAGTTCATGCCCGTGTGGCTCACATAAGCTTTCTTAAGTCCAAAGTATTGGAATCTCTTTCTCTTTTATGTACAAACCTACTGTTATAATTAATGGAATTATTAGCATCATTTATATCTTTTTATTATTAATATTATTATAATTATATTCATTTCGTATATTATATATACGTCTATGTTTTATATATATTACATATAAATTGCTATATATATTAGTACGTATTATATGTTGTGTTATTTATTATGTATATATATATTATATGTTGCTTTATATGTATTCATGTATATTTATTGTTCTTACCCTTATTTAATTGTGTTATCATATATATTTGTTCATGTTTTTTATTGCATTTGTTAGTTCTCAAAATTTCGGTATCCTATTGGAAGTGTCTCTTGGGTCTCTAGACGTCATCTTCTTTGTGTACCGTATGTAGCAAGAGTGTTTTTATATTCGAATCGTTACCATGCATGTATGCATTTTAGTGATCAATTTTAAAATTAAATCGAATTTTTTGTTTATTATTTTGCATTGATGATACAAACCCTTAGGTACAAATTTTGGGGCGCGGTGGGAGTGCGAAACCTTCCTCACTCGTAACTAACTCTCGAACCCAATGAATCTCTATTTTTATTTTCGGTGTCCGGTCTACCTCATCCAAGTGACCGGTGGCGATTCCAAGTCTTATTTTAAAATACAAGTTTTTTTCAAGAACTCCCTCCAAACCTAAATTTTTTAAAGCGATGAGAACAAATCAGATTTTTTAGTCGCTACAGCATGGTGACTCCACTGGGGACGTAAAATTTGTTTCGTTTTCAAAAGCAAAAATCAAGAGTTGAGCCTTAGTTAGATTTGTATCGTAAAAGCAATTAAAAAAATTCAGTCTAATTTAATTTTTGATCCCATCTTCCGTATTTGATTGTTTGCATTTATCACATGGTGTTTGATATAACTGTCATTCATGCTTGAGCCTTCTTTTCAGGCTCTTTGTCCTTGTTAATTTGGAGTGGTTACTTTGTCTCATTGGGTCTTCACCTTCGTATGGGATTGAATCCACTTTAGGGGTACCCACCTTATATTTCGTGGGGCCTCCGCCTTCGTATGGTATAAGGGAACGTACCTTCCCGAATCGATATCCTAGCGTCAGTTCGGGTACCTTTTACTTTAGATCTAAACTACATATAATCGCCCGTAAAAGCCCACCCTTTAGACCAATGCTGGAACTCTGTCTGTTTAGTGGTAACTTTGTTAGGCCTTGTTTGGTTTATTTATGCCTTTGTTTGCTATTTATATGCCATGTATGCTTTAAATTGGTTTAATTTATTGCCTTTTATTTAGTATTTTTATTTAACCCATTTATTTGATTATCTTCACCGTACTCACTTGGTTTTTGTTGGTGTTTGTCTTTTCATTTTTTTCTTTTTTGCATTTATTATGCATATCATGTGGATGATTTGTTTATGCCAAATAAAAGCATATGGGTAGGTGCCATATGAATAGGATTTATTTTCCGCAATAAAGCATGTTGGCTAGAAAGCATGTAGGTTAAGTTTCATATCTTGTCCAATAATTTTTCCTGCCATTCTTTGATTATTTTATTCGAACTAAATTGTTTGTTTTGGTGTTCGATATTTTTCTGTATCACATTGGCATGAAGCATTAATTTCATTCATTTGCATTGTAGTTGCATGGCATCATCCTAAAATGTTAATTGTTTGTTCACTTGTATCAACATCTTTGCATTTAAACATTAATATTGTATTTAGGAGCATACATGTTTCATGCATCATCATATTAGTTCAGAATAAATGATCATTCATTTTCAAGAAAGATGATGCCCTAGCTGGTGAAAACAATGACGAGCTTGTTGACTTGGAACTACGAGTCAGGTAATGTTTGTAATTCCACATTGGGGCACCCGAACGCCCTACCTATAAGCCTACTTGTTGTCATTTGAATAAACATGCATCCTTTGATAGATATTATTTTATGTATATATTTGTCTATTGGGTCCCCGTATATTAATTGCACGAGAGACATTGATTTTGACCCAAAGATTGATTTCGAGCATCCTATGTCCAGCGGGAATTGTAAGCTGCGAAGATGATGAATATGTGACTTATATTCCGATTTAATTTGGTTAATTATTAAGGACCAGATAGCGGCAAATTACTGTATTTGGGAGATCGACAAAAATCTTCCTCAAAAAAATGAACAAGGTAAGAAAAGAAATCTCAGGGGCACTCCATTGTGCCCTAAGATTGAGTGACTAATAAGGTAGCTATGCTTCATCTACTCTATATCTTGGCTTCATGAGTAAATTTTCAAATCCTGACAAAGTCAAACAATTAATGAGATGAAATCCCAAGATAATAAAATAAAATAAATAAAAAAGGTATATAAAAATGCACTCCAATGTTCAAAGCCTAGTAAAGAGGCATTTTCGGATAAGAGTGGAAATTTTGGGGCACTCCGCTGAAGCGATCAGACAAATAAGGTTGCAATGCACCAACCTTTGCTTCATGAGTGATGGTAATATTTTTAAATCATGACAATGTGTAGTTCGTGGTTTTATTGTTTGCTCCATCATTTATCTCGAACCAAAAGAATGTGATGGGTTGAATTCTTCAAATAAAAAAGAAATGAGACAAAAAATCACAATTTTAGTGGCACCCATGCACTTGATATTTGTTACATCTAATCTAGCCTGATATATTCATGGTCTAAAAAAAGAAAAGAAGAATCAATATTCGTGAATAAACATCTCACATCGAAAAGAGAACAAGTAAGCCTATTTTTTAGTGAAACAAAATATTTCTCTATATTACTTCACAAAGAGGATCAAAAGTATAGGGGATCAAAAGTAGACATGCCCTCTGATCGCACGAAAAAAGAAAATTTTTGAATGAAGAAAGCCTACATGAACATACGCATCTTTGCATCATAAAACATGCCCATACATTATCTTAATCATATCCTTGTCATAAAGCATTCATACAGGAAGTCGGGCAAGTAGAATTCGAGAAGACGACTTTGATAAGAATGTTGTACGCCTTTGCACCGACCAAGAAATCACACGCATGTGTGTCGTCTACATTATTACATTTACCTTAATGGAGTTTGCAAGTCCATTGCTTAAAATTAATTTCTCAATTTGATCATTTCATAAGGATGCTTTCTTAAAACCAAAATTTCTTAATTTGATCCTTTCTTAAGGATGTTTTTCTTAAATCTTAAATTTCTCAATTTGATCATTTCATAAGGATGTTTTTCTTAAAACCTAAATTTCTTAATTTGATCCTTTCTTAAGGATGTTTTCTTAAAACCTAAATATCTTAATTTAATCATTCCATAAGGATGTTTTCTTAAAACTTAAAATTTTTAATTTAATTATTCCATAAGGATATTTTCCTTAATTACCCAAATTTCTTAATTTGATCATTCTATAATGATGTTTTTCTTAAAACCCAAGTTTCTTAATTTGACCCTTTCATAATGATGTTTTTCTTAAAACTCAAATTTTTTAATTTGATCATTCCATAAGGATGTTTTTCTTAAAACTAATTTTTTTATTTTATCATTCCATAATGATGTTTTTCTTAAAACCAATTCCTTAATTTGATCCTTTCATAAGGATGCTTTTCTTAAAACAAAGTTCATAACTTGATCATTTCATAAGGATTTTTTTCTAAAAAATCTAGAGTTTGATCCTTACACAAGGATGTTTATTACAATTTTTTTAATTTAATCCTTTTATAAGGATGCTTTTTGTGAAAATAAATTTCCTAGCTTGATCATTTCATAAGGATGTTTCTTCACAAAACTAAATTTTTGAATTTGATCATTCCTTAAGGATGTTTTTCTTAATTCAGTCATTTTCTAAGGATATTCTTCTTAAAACCAAGAATTTCTCAATTTGATTCTTTCATAAGGACACGTTTTTATTAAGCAAAGAGTCTTTTAACTCAATCCTTCCATAAAGATATTTTCATAAAAGAAGAAGAAGCTTTTAATGAGATTTTTTCATAGGGATGTTTTTAATTTGATCCTTTCATAAGGACCCATTTTTCTTAAAACAGAATTTCTTAATTCGATCATTTCTTAATGACGTTTTCTCAAAACAAAAGAATGTTTTAATTTTATCTATTCGCAAGGATGTTTTTCTAAAAAAAATCAAAAGTCTTTAATTTGGTCCTTTCATAAGGACGTTATTTCTTAAAGTGAAAATTTTAATTTAATCCTTACAAGATTTATCTTTCCTTAAAGATATTTTTAGAACTTTTCTTAAAGATATTTTCCCCATAGAGTAATCCAATCTTTTTTTAGCGATGAACAATAAAAGTCTGAAACGATCGACTAATGTTGAATATTTGTATTTGTAGGTCATATATTTCCAAGAGGAAGATGAACTTCTTTCCATGCCAGCGCGATCAGAAATTGGGGCATTCAGGTAGTCTCAAAGCGAGATACTATTTTTTTCTTAAAACTCAAATTAACTTAATCCTTCAATAAGGATATTTTCTTAAATTCAAAATTTCTTAACTTAATCCTTCCATAAGGATATTTTTCTTAAATTCAAAATTCTTAATTTAATCATTCCATAAGGATATTTTTCTTAAAATCAAATAATTCCATAAGGATATTTTTTAAAATCAAATCATTACAAAATGATATTTTTCAAAAACAAATTTCTTAATCCTTCCATAAGGGTGTGTGTTTGCTTATAACCCAAACTTTGCAATTTGATCATATCACAAAGATGTTTTCCTTAATTTGATCCTTTCATAAGGACATTTTCTCAAGACGAAGATTTAAAGAACTTGTAGTTCGAAAGATTCACCAAAAAAAAGTGGAAGGCTCTGTAACACCTTGTTAAAAAAAGAAAATGGGGGATTGTAGATAAGGGGGTTTGAAAAGAAAAAAAAGGGGATTTGTAGCCAAGGGGGTTTGAACACGTGACCTTGGCTGCACAAACAAGTAGTGTAACCACTTGATCTAAGCCCCATTTCTGATATGGGTTTCCTAAACTAAATTTTAACCTAACCTGGTTTAGATGTTCTGCAAAGAATAAATTAAGTTAGACTATTCAGCTCTCTTTCATTTTCAAATCAAAACAACAAAAATCCTCAAATATAACTCCTCTTACCTACCCCATTCGGTCACCGTCCGTCCGCTATCCACCGTCCGTCCGTGCCGTGCACCGCCACCTTCAGTGTGCTCGCAACCCTTTTCCGACTGCAACCCTGGTCACCACACGCAGACTGGTCGTCCGGTCTGCCGTGGAGAAGTGTTTAAAGCTTCGTCGAAACCCTCCTCCACCGTCGAAATTTCCCGTTCAAATCTAGACCATAATCGACACCTGTGTCTCGTGGCATCACCAACATCGGTATCCTCGCCTCGTGGTAAATCTAACCCAATCATCCGATCGTCTAACCGGCCATGATCGAGCCGTCGTCGACGTTCGACCGATCCGATAAGTTGGGTAAGTTTTTGGCCATTTTTTCGATATATCCTTGCATGTTTTTGAGTTGGAGTTTGTTCTAGGGATGAAATCCGGCTGAAATATGCGTTTTGGGGCCATTTTGGCTGCGCATAGAATACATACGCCGTCCAGGCGATTTTTGACCCGACCCGACCGACCCGTTGACCGAGTCAACCTAGTGAGTTAACCCGACCGAGTCAACTAAGTAGTCAACCTGACCGAGTCAACTCAGTGAGTCAACTCGCCCGAGTCAAACCTTTTAACACTAACATCAACTGCTGATGTCAGCATTAACTGGTGACGTTAGTGTTGACTGTTAACGTTAGCATTGACCATTGACCGATGATGTCGGCATTGGCTGCTGACGTCAGCATTGACCGTTGACCGTTGACGTTAGCGTTAGCTGTTGACGTCAACCTTGACCGTTCACCGTTGGCTGATGACATCAGTGTTGACTTTGACTGTTGACGTCCGCTTTGACCCAAAAGTCAAATGTCAAAAAACCCTTATTTAATATTTTTTCAACTTCCTCAGTCTATTTTTAAAGTCTGATTCCTAAAATTCTAACCCGAAAACCTCTGAATTGGATGGTTGGACACGAACATGCATATATACTAAGTTAATTTATTTAAGATAAGTTATTGAATAAAGGACTGACACTTGGTATTATTTGTTTAACGTACTAAAGTTTCTCCTGACCGTGTGTCTGCCCAGCTCAGCTCCTCTCGATACGTGCAACAGCGTGATCTCGTAAGTATCAATACATTGTAAATTATCATAGTGAAGAATCTCTCCTGTATTAATTTAAGACTCTTTCTTTATTAGGTTCTAGTACAGTATCAGAGCGTCACACTAGTGCTCAGTAGATCATCTGACCGACTGACCTGACATTTTGAGGTATGTTTCATATATGTTATATAAATGTTTTAAATGTTTTGATTGAACTAATCACGTGTACATGACTAGTTTTCTCTGTTTTTGTGAAATTATTATATGTTCCCTAATTTTGAATATGATCATTTTTATCTGTTGACTTAAGCCTAAGTACCTGATTGAACAATATGCTCTCTGGTTACTGTGTTATCGAAAATAATTGCATGCTCTAAATTTACTGTGATTACTGCTACTAATACTGATTTTTGTAATTATTGTTATCACTAATTACTGAAATTACTACCTAGACTGTTACTGGGGTACTTGGGATAGAGTATGAAGTTATCGAAGGTTCAACCCTGATCCAGCTGGTAATTCCTTTCCGATTTAGGTTCCTATGCTTCGGTTAGGGTAATTACTTACCGTTCATTCCTATGCTTCGGCTAGGATGATTTCTGTCGTACCTAAGGTATTTCCTTAGGCTAGCACCTACACCCAATGGGCCTGGGTTAACGCCCCCTATAGATGCAGTTCTGGGGAATTGTATACTGGAGTTTGGTTGGAGGGTAGATAGAAAATTAAAATGAACCTTACTACTGTTTGATACATATGTTTTGGAAATAAAATTATTTATTGTATTGTTTGTAATACATGTTTTAGCTTTTGCACTATTGGAACACACTGAGCTCCCTAGCTCATTCCCAATTTTCTTCCTTTTAGATATTTTGGATAGGCAGCTCTGTTCCTGACATTGAAGGATCGACACATTTAGTACTTCATCTAGTTTGTAATATTTCTATCCACCATTTTGTTTTCAGGGTGACATGTGCCTATATTTTGTGATGTAGGGAGTTTATGTTTAAGTATTTTTCTACTATATTTGATATGGATTATTTTGTATCTACTACCTGGTATGTTATTATATGATTTTCGGTTCGATTACTTTATAGTGAGATATGGTATTATACTTTTAAACTAAATGTTCGAAATTTTCCAACACGTTTTCTACTTGGGCTTTAACATGCTGAGATGTACCCTGTTAGACATGGTCTTTCCACGTAGGCCGATCTAGGGGGTTACATTTGGTTAGTATCAAAGCTATAGGTTTTACAAACTCCGACTGTGGATGAGTCCATTTAAAGTACTGATTTAAAATGTTTTACAAAGGTATTTTAAAACGGGGCCATGTCACCAAATCTTATATGTTTAATTGTGTTCGATTCTCCAATGTTATAAATTGATCTTAGGTCTTATTCCTTGTAGAGATCCTTCGTTATAAGCACTAGAAGATGACGTCGACCCGCCTGTGGGCGAGGTCGAACCGCTAGATTTTTTAACCTGATTGATGATCCGATTATGGATCCTCCTGCCCCGGTAGATCCTCCGGCTCCTACTGAGACTCTCGCCTCTCATGGTCTTTTAGCTTCGACTGCTCGACCACCCGCCTCTAGTATTAACATGACTACCCCGGTTAGGGGAGCGACAGTTTCTGAGCTAGTGCCTATAACTGGAGTTATTGACGAGACTCTTGGTAAACAGTTTCTTCAGCTGACTCATGGTGTAGTCAGAGCATCAGGCATTACACACGAAGTTCCTATATCCCAGACTTTGTTTGCTAACGAGATCAAGACTTTCTCAAGATCTCTTAGTGGAGCACCAACCGGGGCCGAAGAGTGGCTGCATGAAACGGAGAGCGTATGAATGAGATGGGTTTAGAGCTATCCATGAAATATTTGGGTGTAGTATCTATGCTGAATGGGAATGCCCACACCTGGTGGGAGTCCATTGTAAGTAGTGTTCCTTTCGATCGGTTGACTTGGGATTTCTTCAAGGAATAGTTTCTAAATCGTTTCCTGGGAAAATAATTCTGGAGTGAGAGACGTCAGGATTTTAAATACCTGGTGGTGGGTTCTATGATAGTGGCTGAGTATGAGATACAATTTTTAGATTTACATAGATATGGTGCTAGTTTGGTTTCTACCAAGAAAGACATATGCGAGAAGTTCTTAGAGGGCCTCCGTATTGGGATAAGTGATCGAGTGGCTACACATCACGATGAGGCATTTGAGGACCTGGTAAATCGGGCCAAGACTGCAGAACAAATGGAGTTATTAGCAGCTAGCCATAGCGGAATAGATCGAGATTGAGGCTGATGCCGAGATCGAGACTGGTCTAGGAGACCTTCTAGTCAGGGTGAGTTCTACACACGTCCTGATAAGAGGACCCGCACTACTGAGACTCAGAGGAGTAATGCGAGTTCTAGTCCTTTGGCATTTTCGGGCCCAGCTGTTACTCAGGGAGACTCGAAATTTTCCTCATTTTCTGCATGTGAGCATTGCGGTAGAAGCTATGGAGGAGAGTGTTGGAAGTTGATTGGTGCTTGCTTCCGATGTGGATCCGTGGATCATTTTCTAAAGGAGTGTCCGCACCCACCATCTATAAACCGAGCATCCACTTAGACTCTTGCTTCTACCCAGACACCTGCTCATTCAAATACCTATGTTCAGACTCCGGCTAGAGGCCGTAATCAGGGTAGAGATTATAGTTTTGCTGTTAGATCTGACAGTTGAGGTCAATTACATCAGAGTAGAGGACCATTTATGACCGAGGCCAGGCAGCTTGCACTTGTTTATGCCACCAGACGTCGCGACGACAAGGATGAGCCAGACATCATTGCAGGTACATTTACTATATATTTTGTTCCAGACATATTTTGTATCCTGAGACCTCCAGATTCTAGATGAGACCACTGAGAGTGCAGTTGCTGTTATAAGTCCAATGGGCCAGTTAATAGTTGTGGATAGAATTTTTAGACGATGTCCCCTCGAGATTCAAGGGGAAATCTTTCCAGCTGACCTTATGGAGTTACCTTTAGAAGAGTTTGATTTGATTCTTGGTATGGATTGGTTGAATGAACATCGGGTCAATCTAAACTGTGAGTCCAAGAGGGCGACTCTAAAGACTCATGACGATCGGACCATGGTTCTCGTTAGTGAGCATCGAGGGTATCTGTCTAATGTGATATTCGTTTTGGTTGCTGATAGGATGATCTAGAAGGGATATCAAACCTTTATTTCTTGTTTCCTGAATACCAAGGGTTCCCTATCAAAGATTGAGAAGATTCACACAGTTAGTGAGTTTTCTGATGTCTTCCCAGAGAAGTTGCCCGGGTTACCACCAGATAGGGATGTCGAGTTTGAGATTGAGACCTATCTGAGATCTACACCAGTATCTATGGCTCCCTACCGTATGCCTCCTAAAGAGCTTAAGGAGCTAAAGATTCAATTGCAAGACCTCCTTGATCGAGGTTTTATTTGACCTAGCTCTTCGCCCTGGGGAGCTTTTGTTCTGTTCGTGAAAAAGAAAGATAGTTCTCTCAGGCTGTGTATTGATTACAGGAAGCTGAAAAAATTGACAGTCAAGAATAAATACCCTCTACCCAGGATTGATGACTTGTTTGATCAGTTTTGGGGAGCTACAGTTTTCTCGAATATTGATCTTCGTTCTGGGTATTACCAGCTAAAGATAAAGGGATCTGATGCTGCAAAGACAACCATTAGCACCAAATATGGGCATTACAAGTTCTTAGTGATGCCATTCGGTTTGACTAATGCTCATGCCGCATTTATGGATCTAATGAATTGTGTATTCCAACCCTATGTAGATCAGTTTATAGTGGTGTTCATTGATTGCATCATGGTCTATTCCCGGTCTGAGGCAGAACATGCCAAGCATTTGAAGATTATTTTACAAACTCTCAGGGATTATCGCTTGTATGCTAAGTTGAGCAAATGTGAATTCTGGCTTAGCAAGGTAACTTTTCTTGGACATGTGGTATCGGCCGGGGGTATTCAAGTCGATCCGAGCAAGATTGAGGCCATTGTGAGTTAGAAGCAACCCATAAATGTCTCTGAGATCCGCAGTTTCTTAGGTTTAATTGGGTATTACAGATGCTTCGTTGAGGGCTTTTCCATCATTGTTGCTCTATTGACGAAGCTGTTGAGGAAGAATGTTTCATTTATCTAGACTGATGCTCAACAGGATAGTTTCAAGAAATTGAAGACATCTCTAACACAAGCTCCAGTTTTAATCCAGCCCGAGTCTGGGAAGAATTTCATAGTTTATAGTGATGCATCGCACTCTGGACTTGGTTGTGTTCTAATACAGGATGGTAGAGTGATCGCTTATCCGTCTCGTCAGTTAAGACCAAATGAGTGTAATTATCCTACACATAATTTAGAGCTGGCTGCTATGGTCTTTGCCTTAAAGATTTGGAGGCACTATCTTTACGGAGAAAGTGCTATATCTATACAGATCACATGAGCTTGAAGTATCTCCTTACCCAGAAGGAGTTAAATCTGAGGCAGCATCGTTGGCTTGAGCTTCTTAAGGATTATGATTGTGAGATTGAGTATCACCCGGGAAAAGACAATGTTGTTGCTGACGCTTTGAGCCGTAAGGCCATTTTAGACCTGAGATCCTTGTTTGTCAGGATTAGTATTTATGATGATGGTAGTTTGATGGCTGAACTTCAGATTAAGCCAACCTTGGCTAAGGAAATCAAGGTTAAGCAGCTCCTAGACAGTACCTTACTTTCTGTTATACTGCAGGTTGAGCAGGGATCCACCTCTGTTTATGCCTTTGATCAGGATAGAGTTCTGTGCTTCAAGGGTTGTTATTGTGTACCGGATGATGCCGAGTTAAAGCGGTCAATTCTTAGTGAGGCATATAGTAGCCCTTATGCTATGCATCCTGGTGGGGATAAGATGTACCAGAATCTGAGACAGAGATACCGATGGGTTGGTATGAAGAAGAACATATCTGATTATGTGTCACGGTGTTTGACTTGCCAGCAGGTTAAGGCAGAACATCAACATCCTTCTGGTCTATTGTAGCCCATTAAGATTCATGAGTGGAAGTGAGAGCGTATCACGATGGATTTTGTTACAGGATTACCTCTAACTCCATTTAAAAAGGATTTTGTACGGGTGATTGTGGATCAACTTACTAAGTAAGCTCATTTTATTCTTGTTCGGGACTTATTCCCTAGAGAAGCTGGCTAGGTTGTATATTTCTGAAATTGTCAGACTTCATGGTGTGCCTTTGTCCATAATTTCTGATCGGGATTCGCGATTTACCTCTCAGTTCTGGAAGGCTTTATAGGAGGCTTTGGGTATATGTTTGAACTTCAGTGCATCCTTTCATCCGCAGATTGGTGGACAGTCAGAGAGAGTGATCTAGATTCTTGAGGATATGTTGTGGGGTTGTGTGCTTGACTTCTGTGGCAGTTGGGAAGTTTTCTTGCCCTTAGCCGAGTTCGCTTATAATAATAGCTATCAAGCTAGTATCCGCATGGCAACATATGAGGCTCTGTATGGGCGTAAATGTCGTACCCCTATCTGTTGGACAGAGTTGTACGGTCAGAAAACTTTGGGGCCAAGTGATTAAAGAGACCGATGAGATAGTCAGACTGATCTACGATCGTTTGAGGGAGGCTTTTGCTAGGAATAAGTCTTATGCCGATCGGAGGAGAAAAGATATTGAGTTCGAGGTCGGTGATCATGTTTTTTTAAAGGTATCTCCATGGAAGAAAGTTTTGAGATTCGGGCATAAAGGAAATTTGAGTCCGAGATTTATCGGGCCATACCGTGTGTTGAAAAGAGTTGGGCTTGTGGCTTATCAGCTTGAGTTGCCTCCCCAGCTTAGCCGTATCCATGATGTATTTCATGTATCTATGTTGAAGAAGTACCATCCGAATCCGAGTCATGTTATTCAGGTTCAAGATGTGGAACTAAGGCTGGACTTATCATATGAGGAAGAGGCTGTACAGATCTTGGATTTTGATGACAAAGTTTTGAGGAACATGAACATCCCTATGATTAAAGTCTAGTGGAGTAACCGTAGTCCTGCAGAGGCTACTTGGGAGACTAAGGAATCAATGAGGCAACAGTTTCCACATCTGTTCAAGTCAGGTAAATTTTAAGGACGAAATTTTTTTTAGGGGGAGAGCTGTAACACCTTGTTAAAAAAAGAAAAATAGGGGATTACAGCCAATGGGGTTTGAATTCGTGACCTTGGCTGCACAAACAAGTAGTGTAACCACTTGAGCTAAGCCATATTTCTGATATGGGTTTCCTAAACTAAATTTTAAGCTAACCTGGTTCGAATGTTCTGCAAATAATAAATTAAGTTAGACTCTTAAGCTCTCTTTCATTTTCGAATCAAAACACCAAAAATCCCCAAATATCACTCCTCTTACCTACCACGTTCGGTCGTCCGGTCTATCGTGGAGAAGCGTTTAAAGCTTCATCGAAACCCTCCTCTACCGTAGAAATTTCCCGTTTAAATCTCGGCCATAATCTACACCTATGGCTCGCGGCGTCACTAGCATCGGCATCCCCGCCTCGTGGCGAACCTGACCCAATCGTCCAATCGACCAATATTGAGCTGTCGTCGACGTTCTACCGATTCGGTAAGTTGGGTAAGTTTTCGGCCATTTTTTCGATATATCCTTGCATGTTTTTGAGTTGGAGTTTATTTTGGGGATGAAATACGGCTGACATATGCATTTTGGGGCCATTTTGGCCGCGCGTGGAATAAACGCACCGTCCAGGCGATTTCCTACTGCCTGAGACGGTGACCCGGTCGAACCAGGCCTGAACTGGCCTTGAACCGAACCGACCTGACCCAATCTAACCCGACCAACCCAACCTGACTGGCCTGAACGTCAGCATTGACGGTTGACGCCAGCGTTGACTACTGACCGCTGACGTCAGCGTTGACTTTAACCCAAAAGTTAAAAACCCCTATTTTACGTTTTTCGACTTTCTGAGTCCATTTTTGAAGTCCATTTCCCAAAATTCTAACCCAAACCCTCCAAATTGGACGTTTGGACCCGAACATGTATATGTACTAAGTTAATTTATTTAAGAGAAGTTATTGAATAAAGGACTAACACTTGGTATTATTTATTTAAGGTACTAGAGTTTCTCCTGACCGTGCGTTTGCCCAGCCCAGCTCCTCTCGATACGTGCAACAGTGTGATCCCGTTGTGACTCGTAAGTATCAATACGTTGTAAATTATCATAGTGAAGAATCTCCCTTGTATTAATTTAAGACTCGTTCTGTATTAGGTTCTAGTACAACATCGGAGCGTCACACTAGTGCTTAGTAGATCATTTGACCGACTGACCTGACATTTTGAGGTATATTCCATGTGTGTTACATAAACGTTTTAAATGTTTTGATTGAACTGATTACGTGTACATGACTAGTTTTCTCTGTTTTTGTGAAATTATTATATGTTCCCTGATTTTGAGTACGATCATTTTTATCTGTTGACTTAAGCCTAAGTACCTAATTGAACAATATGCTCTCTGTTTACTATGTTATCAAAAATAATTGTATGCTATATATTTACTGTGATTACTGCTACTAATATTGATTTATGTAATTATTGTTATCACTGATTACCGAAATTACTGTCTAGACTGTTACTGGGTACTTGGGATAGAGTATGAAGTTACCAGAGGTTTAGCCCTAATCCAGTTGGTAATTCCTTACCGTTTCAGGTTCCTATGCTTTGACTAAGGTAATTCCTTATCGTTCATTCATATGCTTCGGCTAGAGTAATTCCTACCATACCTAAGGTATTTCCTTAGGCCGGCACCTACGCCCAATGGGCCTGGGTTAACGCCCCCTATAGATGCAGTTCTGGGAAATTGTATACTGGATTTTGGTTGGAGGGTAGATAGAAAATTAAAATGAACCTGACTACTGTTTGATACATATATTTTTGGAAATAAAATTATTTAATGTATTGTTTGTAATACATGTTTTAGCTTTGCACTATTGGAACACACTGAGCTCCCTAGCTTATTTCCAATTTTCTTCCTTTCAGATATTTTGGATAAATAGCTCTGTTCCTGACATTGGAAGATCGACACATTTAGTGCTTCATCTAGTTTGTAATATTTCTATCCACCATTTTATTTTCAGGGTGATATGTACCTATATGTTGTAATGTAGGGAGTTTATGTTTAAGTATTTTTTTACTATATTTGATTTAGATTATTTTGTATCTACTACATGGTATGTTATCATATGTATCTTTGGTTTGATTACTTTATAGCGAGATATGCCATTATACTTTAAACTAAATGTTCGAAAATTTTCAACACGTTTTCCACTTATACTTTAACATGTTGAGATGTGCCCTGCTAGACATGGTCTTTTCACATAGGCCGGTTCAAGAGTTTCTATATAGGAAGAACATGTAGCTCCAAGACTAGAATATAAAAAAGATCTAGGACAATCTAAAAGTTCTATATAGGAAGAACTTGTAACCCTAAAATTTCAGAATGAAGAAGAATAAACAATTTTATATAGAAAAAACTCATAGCTTCGAATTTCCAAACAAGGAAGTAGAATAAATTTTGTCTTTTCTTCTTTGTTTTATTTTTGTTTTACAAGAATGAGTAAAGAGAGACAGCTATAAACACTCAATTTTGTCTGGGATGAGTTAAATACCTGAAATAAAAACTAAATTCATTAAATAAAACCAGTCCATATCGTTGCCTATTCCCCTTCACCAATCTTTGCAATAGCCTCACATTCCCTAGCCAGCAATTCCCAAAAAATCTGGATCCATTAATGAAGGGATGGGAAAACAACCACCCACTTCCCTCATCCTCTTTAAATCATGCAACTTCTGCAGCAATTAAGAGATTTTTGGAGGGTAAAAAAGAGAGAGCAAGATCAGAGAGAAACAAACAAAAAAACAAATGAGAGAAAAGAAACTTATCCATCTTGGCCAAGGGGAGATTTTCGGTGATTGGCGCGACTTCTTTCAAATCCGAACGGTCAAAGGGTTCATCTAAGGGGATAGATTAACATATCTCGGAACCAAATCCATCCAACGGTGAAAAACGTTGATCCATCAAAAGGAAGCCGAAAGGTTTGGATCTCTTTTTGCGAAGCTCGACTTGTTTTCTTGAAAAAACAGTATTATAGAAATAAAGGGGACAACGAGAGGAGCTTGTTAGTAGTGACGACAAACAGAACCGATGCTGGACGGCGACTTGGCAGCGTGGAAAGGCGGCAACCATGTTACGGTTTTGAGAGAATAATGTTCTAGGTTAAAAAAATAGAGAGAAATGGGATAAAAATGCAAAACGAGACATAAAGAAGCAAGTCACCCGTGTGGGTCATTGGATCAAACCCGATTTGACCCGGTCCAGCAGTAGACCAACAGTTCATACCCGTGTGGCTCACATCAGCTTTCTTAAGTCCAAAGTATTAGACTTTGGTATAGTCTCATTCTCTTTTATGTACAAACCTACTGTTATGATTAATGAAATTATTAGCATCATTTATATCTTTTTATTATTAATATTATTATAATTATATTCATATCATATATTATATGTACGTCTATGTTTTATATATATTACATATAAATTTATATATATATATATATATATATTTGAATGGTCTAAAGGTGATTACAAGGTGTCACGATCATTTTTGAAACTGTGATGTGTAAAAATAGCCTGACGATCGATCATTTGGAAAATTAAGGTTTTCTGACCATTTTTAATTTAATCTTAAAAATTTAGGATTTTTCATATTAAATCTGATTTTCCTTTATTTATCTTAAAAAACATTTTGGAGTCGCCACCGATTACTTCGAGGTAGACCGGACACCGAAAAATAAACCAAAGATTCTGTCTTAAAAAGTGGGTTCGGGAGTCGGTTACGTGTAGGGAAGGATTAACACCCCCACGAACGCTTGTTATAGGTACCTTTAATTTTATGTGGCATTTTGGCATTTTTAATAATTATTTGAATTTAATTTATCCCATAATTATTAACTGAATTTAAATTCCGAATACATATATCTTTTTATAAGGAAATTCATTTTATTCGAATACGAGATTAAAAGCACCCCATTAGGTGGCACCCACATTCGTATTTAAAAATAAATTTCCAACATAAAAGGTTTTTAATGAATGTACTTTTATTGTCTTGTCAATTTTAAGTTCTACCCTAAAACGACTCTAACTAATTAGTTGTTAAACTATGAATATTAATTAGTTTAATGGCTTTTATGAGAAAATGCCAATTTCTTGATCACCTTCCATATATTTAAAGCCGTTAGACTAATCATATTCCTAATTAATTAGTCTTTCTAATTAATTAAAGTTCTAATTCTAATTAAGGCTCTAACAATTTATTATTTCAATATTATAAGTAAAAATGTATATCGAATATACACCTTTATAACCAAGGTTGAGATAACACCTCATTGTAAACAATGGAACGCCATCCAAATTTGTGCCTCAAAGGTTTCATTCAATGTACATTTAATTAACTACAATGTATTTTAATTAATTGTAAATCCCAATTAAAAAACTAAGTTAATGTTCAATTTTAAGTGAACTACATATATTAAATATAATTTATTAAAATCCATATTGTAATAACACCCCATTGTAAACAATGGAACACCATCCAAATTTGGATTCCAAAATTATATTTAATATATATAATTACTACAATCATATACCTTATTTAATTATTGAACCTTAATTAGAGAACCTAAACTAAAAGGCTCTAAACAGTTATTAAACTAAGTGTAATTAATTATCTAACATATAAAACTATATGTTTGATTTAAAACATGCATCACATATAAATTAATGCTATAAAAGTTAAATTAAACAATTAAAAAAACTAAATTAAGAACGAATTAAAACACAAAGCTCAAATTATTATTAATGGACCAAATTGAAATAATTACAAAACTGTAAGCCCAAATTACAAAGCCCTAGTGACCTAATTGAAAGGATTAAAAATCTGGGAATTCAATTAAGGGATTCAGGGGACTAAATTGAAGGAATTGCAAAACCTAAGAGACAAATTAGAGGTAATTAGGGACTAAAATGAGAGAAATCAAAGGTTAGGGAAAAAACCAAAGGGGATCTGAATGGGAATGCGTGGATCCTCTACCCGCCCGAATAAGAAGACACATATTCCCTTTGACCTGCTGCCAAAACAGCAGCGTTTTGGAAAGCCTATAAAGCCCCTTCTTTTAGCTTCAGTTTCATTTTTCCATTCCCTATTCTCGCTCTCTTCCCAAAGTCCTCTCGTCCAAAACACTTAAAAACCCAGAAAACATCATCAATTCGGATCAAAACCCCCTAGTTCATCTATTGTTCTTCCCACATTCAACCTAAATCTTCATTTTGATCCGCCACAAACACGTCAAACCAATTGTTTCGTGTTTATTTTCGATCAAACCTCACATTCACCCAAAGTTCAACCCTTGTTCTTCATAATTCCTCCTTATGATCTTTACAAACATAAGATTACATCCTCAATTCAGTTTCCTAAGATCAAAACCCCAACTTTCTACATGCATTCTCAACTGTTCTTCAATAAACTTGTCAAAACTCTAAAACTCCGGGCTTACTCCACCTTATCCACCACCGCTAGATCTAGGTCTGCCACCCTAGACATCTCCGGCATGTTTGCCAACTGTCGGAGGCGATGCCGGCCACCTCCGGTCGTTCTCTACCTTCCTCCGATCACCTCTGAAACTCCGGCCGCCGTTTGCAACTTTCAGCCACTGTGAGGCGATTTCTGGCCGCCGTGCTGGAACCCTAAGATTCCCAAAATCCACCATTTTCTCGATTTTTCCACCTAATCTACCTGATCCGACAGGATCTCTCGGCTTCCCCCTAAAACTACCCAGAAATTAAATCATTCCTATTATTTTCAACTCCACCGAATGCTAAAATACTCTTTGACGACCGTTCGAATCACAACTCCAGCAAATTTAAGCTTCTAATGATCATATTATTATTTTCCTTTACTATTTTTTTAGTTTTTAACTCTAGATCTAACCTTTTGCTTATTTTACAGGAATACAAAGATTCGAACAGAGGATTACCTTTCGTTGAACTTTGACGGCGGTGTAACTACTCCGGTCATCTTCTCCGACAACCTGTGCACTTCTTGGTGGCGGTTCAGCTTTTGATGACCGTTCGGATTCCTAGGTAATCTCTCTCCTCTTTATTATTTCATTATTATTACTTTATTTTATGATTATTAATGGCTCATCATTACTCCCATACTCTCTTTCCTGCAGGGTATTTATATCTGAATGGGGAGGTGACGTCACCAGGGTTATCAACTATTGACAATTGGCCAATGCTGGGTTTAATCCAAGTGAAGTCTAAATGGGCCAATGACATCATGCCACGTGGCTGGTCTAGGCGGGAAAATGAACCACAAGTGTGCTAGTTTGGGTTTTTTCTGATATCATGTATTTAGAATAAGAATTTGGTTATAAATGGGCTTTAAATTTGTGATTTGGGTTTAGGCTTTGTGAAATGTAATGGATATGCAAGATATGGACTGTGGACTTTATTTATATTTAGGGTTTTTATAATACCATATTTATTTTTTATACTATTTTTTATTTATTATACTCGGTCAAAATTTGGGTATTACAACTGCCCCTATTTGCTCATTGCTGTGGAACAGGGATAGAGCAAAGACTGATAATACACGAATTTGGTCCAGATCTCTTGGTTGTCCTTTGAAAGGCATATCTTTCATTACAAACGATGCTAAAGTTTGAAGCTGTTCTTCATATTATGAAATTCTTCAATCTTCTGCCCAAGTTATGAAATATGAAGCTGTTCTTCTTATTATGAAATTTTTCATCTTCCAAAGTATGAAGTTGCTCTTGACATTCTTTATCTTCCAAGGTTTGAAGCTGTTATTCTTATTATGAATTTCTTCCTCCCTCCGTCAAACAATCCACCTTTCTGCAAGGGTATCGAACAAACGAGTTCTTCTTATTAGGAACTCTAGATTCTTTGCTGGCGTATTCTTTACACAAAAACTCTATCTTTGCTGAGCAATTTCTTCACAATGCAAACTCTGGCTTTACTGAGCAAACTCTTCACATTAGGAGCTCTATCTTTGCTGTATGAACTCTTCGCACCGAGAACTCTTTCTTTGCTGAGTTAACTCTTTCCATTATGAGCTCTTCGTTCTTTGCTGGGAATACCGTCTCAACTCTTTTTTTGGGGAAAAACTGAACCTGTAACAATAAAAAATCATTGATTAATAAGAATTCAACCTGAAACAATATGTAATATCCTCAATTTCTCGCTTGAAGCACTGAGATCTTTGGTGTCATTACTTATTCTGCCTAAGATATCTCGATCTTTCAGTTCAAAGTGCCTATGAAATCCCTTGTTTTCTCTTCCTCTGTTGATAAACCTCCTTCTATGCTTGCAAAAGTCAAATTTATCATTATTTCTCCAACATTGACTGTAAAAATGCACAATTTGTGCATATCATTAAGAAACTTCTAGTGCATTAATAAAAGACGCTGAAACCACAAATCTCCCTCTTTTGAGCCTGAGGTTGGTATATCTTGCTTTCCAATCTGGCAACATGAACTATTTCTGTCTTTCTTTCTCTTTTCTTCTTTTTCTTTTTTTTCTTTTTCCTTTTTGTGTTTTCTTTTTCCTTTTTTTTCTTTTTTTTTAATATTTCTACTTTGATATCATGCCCCACCGTCTTATTACGATAACATTCGGAAAGTTCTCATCATTTCTAAAGGTATCGGCCCGAAGGACTTAACATTATGCCCGAAGGACTTATTGATGACTAGAAGGATTTAAAATTGTAATACACTTCCTTTCCTGTGCAAACAATTACATCACTCCCGAAGGTGATGGCCCGAAGGACTTAACATCATGCTCGAAGGACTTACTAACGACCTGAAGGATTTAACATCATGCCCAAGGACTTGCTGATGACCCGAAGGATTTAGAATCGTAATGCACTTCCTTGCCTGTGCACACAATCACATCACTCCCGAAGGTGATGGCCCGAAGGACTTACCATCATGCCCGAAGGACTTACTGATGACCTGAAGGATTTAACATCATGCCCGAAGGACTTATCGATGACCCGAATGATTTAAAATTGTAATACATTTCCTTTCCTATGTAAACAATTACATCACTCCCGAAGGTGATGGCCCGAAGGACTTAACATCATGCCCAAAAGACTTACTGACGACCCGAAGGATTTAACATCATGCCCGAAGGACTTACTGATGACCCGAAGGATTTAAAATTGTAATGCACTTCCTTTCCTGTGCAAACAATTAGAAAATCTTTGCTGAAACCCGCCTCTACAAACGGATTGGAATCTTTGCTGAGATCCGCCTCTTAAAATAGATTGAAATCTTTGCTGGGATCCACCTCTTCAAACGGATTGGAATCTTTGCTGGGATCCGCCTCTTCAAACGGATTAAAATCTTTACTGAGATCCGCCTCTTCAAATGGATTAAAAATCTTTCTGAGATCCGCCTCTTCAAACATATTAAAATCTTTCTGAGATCCGCCTCTTCAAACAAAATATTTTCTGAGATCTGCCTCTTGAAGCGAGTTAAAATATTTTCTGAGATCTGCCTCTTTAAGCGGGTAGAAATATTTGATGAGATCCATATCTACAAACGGATCAATATCTTTGCTTCAAAAAAAATGTGATTGAAATTTTGCTAGTCCTTACTGGTTCTACTTCTCCAATCTAAAGTTGTAAATTGAAATCTTTGTCTATTCTTTGCTGATTCTTGTAAATTCCTACAAAAAATATACAAAAATGCTTTTGAATGCATGAATAAGTATGCTTCTATCATATAGATGCCTAACTATATATGATGTATAAATTGTGACAACTGAGGATCACTCGGATGAGCTCTAATATTCTTTGTCTCTCCGTTAAACTTTTTGCTCCGGTTACAACAACAAGATTGTTTTCCTTGAATCTTTCTTTGATTGATCTTCTTTCTTGATTTGATCTTCTTGAGATTTATCTTAAACTCTTATTGTCTTGTTCCAACTGAATTTGGCCCGGAATCTTTGTTGTTGAGCTCCTTTTCTTCCTGAGCCAATTTTGACCCTTTTAATGATCGAATTATTTCAAGATCTGCACGCTCTCTTTCCTATTTTGATTTGGACTCTTATGCACCAGATGCCCCACTAATCTCTTTGTTTCTTTCCTTATAGAATTTCCATCTCTTCCATCATTTGGGGCGAACAAGTGCCTCAAGTCCCTGAACTTTCTCTAAGTCCCCAAACTTTTCATTCTTGCCATTATC
This sequence comes from Hibiscus mutabilis, assembly GCA_019671005.1. Lineage (NCBI taxonomy): Eukaryota > Viridiplantae > Streptophyta > Magnoliopsida > Malvales > Malvaceae > Hibiscus > Hibiscus mutabilis. Next base: position 44,304,093 of record CM033748.1, read on the forward strand.
GTCACCGTGTCTCCTGATAGAAGATTCCTCTTTCTGACCAAAAGACTGCTGAACACATAAAAGTCTCATACCCAGTCATATATTTATCAAGAAAATCTGTCTGTTTGTACAAATGTTAGCTTGCTTATCGGTATTTCAATGAAGGATACTTTTCAAGACCCAGCATAGCAGAATAGGATGCCCTGGATATCAAGTTCAAGAGCGTCTTAGATTCAACCTTCCTATGGGTAGAATATTTTGAATGTTGTGTCAATTTCTGAAGTTATGAAATTTCTTCCAAATCACTCGGTTCACACCTTATGATTATCGCGCGACTCGATCCAGTCAGAAACAAATCCTTCTCCGTTCTCCTCATTCCTTTCCATTCATAAATATGTTCAAGCTTCCCGAACTTGTTTAACCAGTAGAGCACAAAAATATCATTCTAAGAATAAAATTCTATAAGTGCATGTGTGATTCTGATTGTTACTAATTATTATTATTATATTATATTATTATAGACATGTCTTCAAAGATACATCTCTGATGCTTGGGTATTGGACAGGTGAAGCATAGCTCCTTATTAGTTTGTCAACATCCCCCACAGCTCCATCAGAGTGTTCCGAGACTTATTTATTCAAATAGTTCATTATTTCTCACCTTTTCTTTTTCTTTTTCATCTCATTTTCTTCTTTTTTCCTTTTTCTTTCTTTTTTTTCCTCACTTTTTCTTTTGCTTTTCCTTTTTTCTTCTTTTTTCTTTTCTTTCTTTTTCTCTCCATTTTTCTTTTTCTCTCTTATTATGCTTTTTAAGGTATAGAAAACTAAAGTTAGAACTTCAATTTCAAGCAACTCTACTTGGTTAAAATCGTCTAGTCCACATCACTGTTTATGAATTTCAAAGATTTTTCATCGAACATCATCAAAGGCGTGGTGATCTGACCTTTTCTTGCCTTGCTGACCAGAGTAGAATGAGAAACAAACTTCACTTCATCGTCTTCACAACATCTGAATAATTTTTTGCATCGAAATCAATGTCGCATCTTGCAATTGGCATCTAGAGGCCCACAAGGGTAAGAAGAGATATACATATATTTATTTATTAAAAAAAACATCATTCCAATGAAAACCAAAAAGCATGACATATGACCTTAGAAAAAGACTACTACTTTCGGGCCAGAAATAACAGACTTATTTTCCAGTATTATTTCAGCAATGGTCCCTGTAGGTTGTAACCACATGATGCAGCAATATGGGTAGTACTGATTTTTTATAATTTCAGACAATTTTGGAAATACTCGTCTTGATTCTCTGATTCCTTGACTAGTATAACGGCTTGCTCCACTCCTTTCCATTGTTGAACTAATTCTCGTGTCAAGATTCCATTACTGACTAGCTTCTTAATTTCTTTCATCAAAGGTCTACACTTCTTGGTAGCCTGTCCTGGTACTCCCATATGAAAGTCACAAACATTGTCTGGATCATAGCTATGGGCAAATGGACTTGGCACCACCTTCATTTGCCTAAGAGTGATATGATGTCCTTCAATAAGGTGAGGTAATAAGTCTGAAATAAACACTCTAGAAATCTCCAGATTTGCACTTGCTCGAGGAATTTTCCGTGGTTGTTCTGATGAATTAACTGGCTTCTTTCTCTTGTGACTCTGAAAACTTTGAACATTACACTCATTCACCTTTTTCCCTTGTTTTGCCTCTTGATCAGCATGGTCTTCAAATCTTGATCTAATTTTCCCTTGTCGGATCCCTATTTCTATTGCTTCTCCAATCACCACGAGATCACTGAAACTGCACCTTGAATTCACAAGCATCTCCTCAAAGAAAGGAGATAGAAGTGTTTGATGAAACATAAGAGATATTTCTTCCTCTGTCATAGGAGGTTGAACTTGGGCCGCTAATCCTCGCCAACTCAATGCATAGTCTTTAAAACTTTCGTAGACCTTCATATTCACGTTCTGCAAAAAATAGCAATCTAGAGCCAGGTCTATAACATACTTGTATTGCCCCAAAAATGCTTTAGACAAATCAAACCATGATCGAATCTGCTCTCGACTTAATCTGTTGTACCACACTGCGGTAGGTCCAGCTAAACTATGATGAAAACAGTGGATCAACAATTTATCATAAGCCAAATATCCTTCCATTTTTCTACAGAACATTGCCAAGTGGATTTTAGGACAGCTGAAACCATCATACTTCTCAAAATTGAGGACTTTAAATTTAGGGGCATTACTAGATTAGAGACTAAACAAAATTCTTTTGCATCAAATTTAGGGTTATCGAAGCCTTTTCCCTCCTTGATCTCTTCCTCAAGTTTGGCATAGCTATCTTTCAACTACTCAAGTCTTGACCCTAGAAAAATAGGCTTTACAGTCCCTGCCTTTGTACTTGGGTTAGATGCCCCAGGATAAATTGTCAAACATGGTGTAGCACTGTAGTTCTTCGCATTTTGCTGATGCTTGGTAATCCGTTCTTGTAACCCCTCTTAAGTCTGTTCAATTCCCTCCATGTATCCATCCATGATAACAGATTACCAAACTTCCACTAATTCCCAGATTGCTCCTATTGGAACTCCGATCACTCTAGATCATGAATGTTAATGCCATGTTATTACATAATAATGTTATATTGATAAATATGCAATGTATGAATGTATGAATGCAGGAGGTATTGATTCTAAAAGTGATCATCATAGAACAACTTTCATTGAAGTAAAAGGATTTAATACATCAGATATTAGATACTACAAATATTGGTGAACTCTAACTCCCAACTTCCTCTAAGAGCCAAGTCAGCTTTCCTCCGTGATCTAATGCTAGATCAATAATCTGGCTCAGTGCCATTGCTACATCAGCTAGATCTGGCACTTGTTGAGAAACTTCTTTTGCTTGAATAACAACATCTTTCATGTCGTTGTCCCTTTCTCGAATCTTCACTCTTGATCTCTGAAACTAGGCATATCGTTTTTCCTCGCTTTCTTGACAGTCTTTCTTAACATCATCAACAAGAGCTTTGTACCTCAGCGTAAGCTTGAGGCATTCATCTACCTTCTTCTTTAGTGTTTTGTTTTCAGCTTGACTGTCATTCAGCTTGATAGCATTATCCTCATACATCTATATGTACATTTTTGCCATCTCACGTTTGGCTTCACTAACCCTTAGATCGTCCATAAAAGTATTGCGTTGTAGCTTCAGTGCCTGCAGATCATTCAAAAGTGTATTGATTTGACTTTCACTTGCCTCAAAACTCTTTTTCCAGTATTCGACTTCACGTTTCAGCTCTTTAATTCTTTCCTTCGACTATTCTAGAGTTACACCCAAACCAACATTCTTGAGCATTAAACAAATCTCTTGATAGTTGGACTGTAAATTTCTCAGCTACTCATTCAAATCATCTCTCTCTTGCTTCAATTTGATCATTTGGGCTTTATATTTGAACTGAAGTCATGTTTTCTGAGTATTGTATTCTTGAGCTTCGTCCGTTGAATAAAGCTGGTTTTCTGTTCCAATTTTCCACTTTCCAAACTCCAAAAGAGCTTGAACTCGGCGCTTGGAGGCGAGACAATTCTCAATAGAATGTTCCTGGATTTCGTCGTGAAATTCACAGTATATATTGGTGTCATACCATTTTGGATACGGGGGTTGCAAAGGTGCAAGAAAAAGTGGGGACACCAATCTGGCCTTTAACAATTGAGGATACAATTCTTTATATGAAATAAGGATTGGATCAAAATGATGTTTGTGATCTTATGTCTTCTGATAATTGGCTGAGGGAACGCTAGAATTTGAACTTTGTATTGGACCCTTACTTGATTCTGATGGGCTTGTATTTTCCTTCACTTTTGTATCTCCAAGTGTTCTATTAGTTGTAAGGCTTTTAGGAAATTTGGGCCTTCTGTTATACCCGAATTTTGACCAGGCTAGTATATAAATATAATATAAATAAATAAATAAACATCAAAATATCCAATAAATGTCCAGTTACATGCCCAAATGTCCATTACAAGTTGAAAGCCCAAATTACATTAGATACAAGCCCAATCTGATTTTGGTACATCATTTCCCTCCCATTTTCAGCCAAAGAAACACAATTCGGTCCAAAAGCCCATTTTCCTACTCAAACTGTGCCATGTGGAACTCTCCCATTCGTCCAAACCCACTTCACACAGATTGTGTGTTTCTTCATTACCAGCTGGCTCTGGTGACGTCAGCCATCCACCCACCTATAAATAGGTAAGAGAGAGTGTCAGGGCATCATTAATAGCAATAATTAAAGTCATTATTTAAACTATTAAATAATAATAATAATAATAGAGAGAGAAAGTTACCTTTCTCGGTAGCTGAACCGCCCTGGAAGGCCGCACCGTCATTGGGAAGAGAAAAGGTCACCGGAAAGCTCATCAGTCACCTAGAAGTTCGTCAGTCAGAAAGGTATATTTTCTTCCCAATTAATTCCCTGTAAAAGCTGAAACAAAATGTTAGTTTATATATGAAAAAAAAGTAAAAATGATATTGGAAATGAAAATGAGTTTGGGCATATTATCTGAGTTTGGCCGGAGTCCAGGGACAGTGGCCGGAAGTTTTGTGGTTGGAGTTGAAGAGGAGGTCTACGGGTAGCCTAGGTCGGGGAAGAAGGATAGATCCCATCAGATCCGGGTAGATGTAGGGATTTTCAGTGAAAGATAGGGTTTTTTAGGGTTCAAATTTACAGCGGAGGACGGCGGTCGGATTTCGCCCCACGGTGGTCAGAAATTGCCTTAGGGCGTCCGGCCAAAGTTGGTGGTGAACGGCTAAAGTTGGTCGGAGAGGGGCGGTGAAAGATTTGTGGGTGGAGTTGGTGGTGGAGTATGGCCGGAGAACTTGTGGCTCATTGAGTTCTGGATGAACTCGGATGAACACTCATCCAAAACCCTTGGTTTTGATCCATTTGGGTAAGGGATTCGAGGTGATAGAGTGTTAATGGGCAGAGGATTCAAGGGTATGAGAGAGAGTAGAGAGAGGGAATTCGGTTTGAAAATGAGGTAAATGGCCTGAAAATTGGGTTTTAATGCTTTTCCCAAACGGCACCATTTTGGTGTCGGGTTTGGGAGACCCGCGAAGGTCAATCGGATCGGGCTCTAAGATCCGCAAAATTTCAAAACTTTTGGGTAAATACAGATTTTAGTCCTTGGAATTTTGGGATGTATTTCAGTTTAGTCCTTGTTTCCTTCTAATTGAGTCCCAAGTTTTGTATTTCTCCCAATTTAGTCCATTTCCCCCTAATTGTCCCCTTAGTTTGTAATCCTTTCAATTAGGTCATTAGGGCTTTGTAATTAGGGCATTAGGTTTTGTAGTTGTTCCATTTTAGTCCCTATATAATAAAATCAGTTTTAAGGTTCAATTTGTTTTATTTTAATTATTTATTTAGTTGTTCTATTTAAATGCAATTAATTTATATGTTTGAGTGCATTTTTAAAATTAAGCATATAGTATATTTTGTTAGACAATTTAATCATCTAGTTTAATTAATTAATTAGAGCCTTTCCCTAGGTTCTCTAATTAGGATTCAATAATTGAATTAGGTAAGATAATTGTAGTAATTAAATATATATTCTATATAAATTTCAAAAATCCTAATTTGGATGGTGTTCCATTGTTTACAATGGGGTGTTATCTCAACATGGATTTTAATGAATATATTTAATATATAAATCACATATAATTGAATATTAATTTAGTTTTAGTAAAATTAAATAATTAAAAATATATTGTAATTAAGTAAATGTATATCGGATAGAATCTTTGAGGTTCAAATCTGGATGGTGTTCCATTGTTTACAATGGGGTGTTATCTCAGCCTTGGTCATAAAGGTGTATATTCGATATACATTTTCACTTATAAAATTGATTAAATAATTTGTTGGAGCCGTAATTAGGACTAGAACTTTAATTAATTAGAAGGATTAATTAATTAGGAATATGATTAATTTAAGGGCTTTAAATATATGGAAGGTGTTCAAGAAATTGACATTTTCACATAAGTCATTAAATTAATTAATATTCAATAGCTTTAAATAAATAATTAATTAGACCCTTTTTAAGGTTAGTACTTAAAATTGACAAGACAATAAAATATCATTAATTAAAAACATTTTATGTTAGAAATTCATTTTTAAATACGAATAGGGGTGCCACTTAACGAGGTGCTTTTAATCTCGTATTTGAAAAAAATAAATTTCCTTATAAAAGGATATCTGCATTCGGAATTTTAATTCAATTAATAATTATAGGATAAATTAAGTTCAAATAATTATTCGAAATGCCAAAATGCCACGTAAAATTAAAGGTACCGATAACGGGCGTTCGTAGGGGTGCTAGTCCTTACCTACACGTAACCGACTCTCGAACCCAATTTTTAAGACAGAATCTCTGGTTTGTTTTTCGGTGTCCGGTCTACCTCGAGTGATCGATGGCGACTGTAAAATGTTTTTCAAGGGTAAATAAAGAAAAATCCGATTTAATACGAAAAAACCCTAAGTTTTCAAGACCTAATTAAAAATGGCCAGAAAACCCTAATTTTCTAAAAGATCAATTGTCAGGCTATATTTCACACGTCCCGATTTCAAAAAAATGGTAGCGACAGCTTGGCGACTCCGCTGGGAATTAAAAAAAAAAAGAGTCAGGCCTAATTAATTTTACATGGCATTTTGGACAATAATTTGAATTTAATTTTTTCTATAATTATTGGATAAATTTTCTGGAAATGCAGGTAGCTTTTTCTTGTGTGATATAAATTGTCATTCATGCATAAGCCTTCTACCCGGGCTTTTCACCCTTAAGTGGGAGTGAGGCATGATCTTACGTGAGTTATTCAGCTCCGTGATCAGATTTTGTCCTCCTTTCGGTATACCAACCTTATGCACCGTGAGGTTACGCCTCCGCTATAAGGGGTCGTATACTCCTGAATCAATGTTTTACTAGTCCAGTAATGACAGTTCGGGTACCCAGAGTCTAGATCGAAGCCCACATGTTGTAATAGAAGCCTACCCCACTAAAGCCAGACAGGGACCTAAGACATGGTTGTTGATTTAAATTTATTTCTCTGGTTATTTTTGTGTGCAAAATAAATTGTTCTCTAGTTAATTTTATGCAATATAAATTGATTTTTTTCTTGTAATAATTTTTTTGCTTATAGTATTACTTCACCATACTGACACAGTTTTTTGTTTTGTTTTTCTGTGTTTTGTTACATTGCATACATGAGAGGTATCAGTTTGAGAATTAGTCGAGTAGGCAGTGGCCATAAGAGCTGAAGAGTTCAATAGACAAGTGGGGGATAATATGTCACTGTGGACTGGATTGAAGAAGACTCAATTCAAGCACGAAGATAATATCTATGGAGTCCGAATGTCAGTAACGCAAGATTGTACCAGAAATTTCTGAATGAGATGAAGTTTTGCCAGAGCCAAGTTTAACTTGAGAACCATAAGACAGGAATACGAAGAGTCATTTTCAATAAACTTTTAAATTATAGTGTTGCTGTCAGACAGTCAAATGGATCAATAGTTGTTTAAGGACGTGACCTGTGTATGAAACCCAGTTTCAGAAGGATACATGTAACACCAACAATAGAGAAGTACGAGGTTTTCTAGGGATCAAGAAGGACAGAGTTTATACAAGACTCAACAAAAGTTCAGGGTTCAGGATAGAGTCAGTAGCAATTTTAGAGACAAATAAGGCGCGGTATCCGAAGAACTGTGATAACTAAAAAGAAGATAGATAACAGATAAATTGAAGGTGCATTCAAGACGAAAAAATTATAGGGGCATTCAAGGGTTATTATTGACAAAAAATCACTCGAGGAAGAATAGAAGACTTTGAATTCAGGGGTGATATCCTAGTGTCACAAACGATAGAATTTATCAAAGATTACCATAATAAGGAGCCGAGGAAGTGGCAAAATTAGGAAAACACAGTACAACAATTGAAAGATTGGCTTGACAGTTTCGAAGAGGTACCACGATGAAGGAAAAATATTGAAAATCAAGCCGAGACAGTGATCCAGGCTATCCAGAAACAGAGTTATAAAATGATTAACTTTAGAAGCCAAATGCGGGGGTCGCTTGACATGTACAGATTTTATTCGATGAGATCGGGAGCCTACAACAACATTCTGATATCAACACCGAGCCAGTACAGATGATGATTTAGAGGCTAAAAAAAGTGATCAACCAAAGGAGCTGGAGCTAGTGAACATATTGCCTTTGCTCTGTATTCGACCTTTCAGTTAGATAGGTGTTGTTCTAATGACTAGTTCTTGAAACCAATACCTCGTGCATTCATGCATTACAACATTTAAAATATTATGTAAAATAAAAATATTGCACATTTGTTTAAAATACTGTTTTTTTAAAAGTAAAATTGCATTTTGGGAAGCATGTGCAACAGATTTGTTAAGGTTGAACAGTTACAAAGATTGTTGGGGGGCCATTTGGATCGAATGAAGCAAAAGATTGATCAGTTTGAGAATGAGATGAGATACGAGCCACCATTTTGCTTTGAATTAGAAAGGTCGAGAAAGGAAATATTCCAGATGAAATATCAACATGGGTGAACAAGATAGAAACTCATCTCACATAAGGGTTCAGTCTGAAAGGACTCTTCATGCAAAAAAAAGAGAGTAAAAAAGTCAAAAAAAGAAAAAGTTAAAAAAATGAGTCAAAAAGAGAAGTTAAAAAAAGGGAGAGATGGAAATAAAATGTCAAATAAAGAGATGAGTAAGTTCGGATCAACATAGCCGGGACATTTGTAAAGAATCTAGAAGATCTAAGTTTGGATCATGAAGAGAATAGTGGAATGTTTGACTTAGAGGCACTGGTGGATTTTGAAAATGCTAAAAATGAAGGAAGCATAGTGGACTGGCATAGATTGACTCAATGAAGTCAAATTCTAGAGTTTAGTCGAAAGTTTTACCGATCAATGGCTCAGCAACCGTCCGAGGATATAATGATCTCAACAGAAAAGAGGGGCATAAGAGACTTTCTCTAAAGTGATGAGTGTCAAGGGCAGTTGAAGATTGTAGTTTATGCAAGAGGAGTATAGTATAGATGCGAGACAAAGAAGCTGAAGAGTTCAGTCAGAAAATGGAGTCAATTATTTCTGCCCAATGTAATGTTTAGATTTGTGGCCCTGTTCTATACAAAACCACTTTCTGACAATAGCCCCGCTGAAGTTTTTGGTCTCATCAGGGCTGGGTATATATGCTCCGAAAGTAGGGAGTCTGGTTCAATTAGGGGCTATCATTTGCTAAAGTGGTCGAGATAAAAGGAAAGGGATAGAAGCTATGAAAAACTTTTGTGAATAACTCATTGCAGTCTAGGGTCTATTAAAGTTAGCGTAATATTTTGGTATCTTTTCTGCAATATTTTCTTCACCAAAGAATGCTCTAAGATTAGATGCTCAAGATACTCATGTCAGTGGAAAGTAAAAAATTCAAACTGGATATCGTTCATATTTTATTGAGAAATATATTTCAAACTGCTTGAAGCTTCGCCGCATCATGAGAAATTATCAAAGCCCCTATAATTCAGTTGTTACAGTATTAAGACTATTGTGAGTTATGGTTGAGACATTGAAGATTGCTACATTTTAAGTTGCAAAATCAAAACTTTCTGAAGGGAGATTTTGGAAGTTGACACTGAAGATCAACTATTAAGATATCTAACTTAAAAAGTATCCCCCTAGTTGGAGAAAATGCAATTGGATTGCCCAGAAAATAGGTGCTGAGAACGTCAAGTGAAAAGAGAGAAAGAAGTAGATGAAGGCAATGATCGGATTCCCAGAAGAAAAGGTCAATTGACTCATCAGGTTTCATGGAAGATTCCTCGGATAAATGCAAATTTTGAATGCCCATTTCAGACTTATTTTACCCATAGTCCGGTGAAGAAGATATCAAGCCCATCTGTCATAGTTATGATCCCGATAATATTTGCAAGTTTCACATGGGACACCAGGATGAGCTACCAAGAAATGTAGGTCCTTAATGGAGGAAATCAAGAAGTTGGTTAGTCAGAGATCCAGAATGAATGCTTCCAAGATTGTCTAGAGTTTTGAAGTCTGTCTCGTTCATGTCTATACATTAAAGGGGGTGCAGTTTGCAAGAATTATCTCTGAAGTAGTATATGAAATCAACTCAGTTACTTTAAGCCAAAAGATTTTCTTGTATAGCTTCAGAGAAGATTTTCAAAGTGTAAGGTCATGGTCGCAAATGTTTGATCACTCATGGGGAGGATATGACTGAGTGTGGGGCAATCATCTTCAGTTGGTATTTCTTTATTCAGGAAAATCGCTTATCAGAGGTCATGGAGATGATGATGATGAAATACGTATACCATCCAGTTCAGGGGCTTAGCAAGTTTTCCCACGGAGTTCTGGTAGTCTTGTAAAATTCAAGATGAACTTGGTGAAAGTTCAAGGTCTTAAAATATTCAAGGGCTTGGAGTATTTGTTTGCCCTAAATAATAAAGGTGGGGCAAACTCAATATGGCAAGAGACAAGTAGAGTGACATTGAGGAATTGAATTAGGGAAGAATTAAAGATCTTTTCAGAAAGAATGAGAGCATCAGAGCATGAACAAGAATGGGCATGTCTTTGTAGTGGTGAAAAATAAAAATTGGCGATAGAAGTGGGGTGACCAAAGTTAACTCGGGTTTTCCTTAATTAATGGTTGACAATGAACCACAAGAGATCTGTCTACAACTCTAGGATCGTTGCAGAGTAATACCCTGAATCATCCCAATCGCTTTTGCCCGCGAGCATTGGGGGTCCTTTGTAAGGGAGGCTATTTCGATTTATTTCTTCATGATGCTTGTTTCCTATATATATATTTTTTTCAAATGGCAAACATCTTGCATTCTTTGATTCTTTGATATTCCATTCATTCTTTGTTATGGGTTAGTTTTTGTTCTCCCATACATATATGTATATACCTCCACTAACATTTTTTTCAGGTCCCTAGATATTGATTGTGAGAGTGACCTTCAATCAAACTCAGAGATCAACTTCAAAATGTGACTTTCTTCTAGTTTATTTAGGCCAATGGGAAGACATTAATGAGTGTTTAGGTATCACAAGAAAATCCCAAATACAAATTTTGAGTGAATTTGCCTCTCAAGCATTGTTGGTTAAGGTCTTTGAATGAAGTGATAACCCAAAACATCATCCACCTGAAGACGGTTTTTCTTCGAAGATATCCAAGTATGGGAGGACATTTGGCATTCCTTCATTTCCCTTCACAAAGAAAGAAAATAAGAAAAAATTCATTTGCTGTCCCCTTTGAGCTTGAGGATTTTCTTTCGATTCAACCCAAACCAAGGATCACCCCTACACTGGGGGCAAAGAGGATGAAAGTTCGTTTGCAAGTGAGAGTGTTCGGTTTTGATCATCCTATGATAATAATGCCTTGTGAATCAGGGGCAAAAGAAACAAAAGTGAATATATCAAGCACAAAAGTCATAAAGACAGGATGAATGAAAAAGAATGCTCTAAATTCAGTCAAAAAAGAAGAAAATTTGGAGAAAGAAAAAAGAAAAAAAAAGAAACAATGGAAGTTTGTGTTAAAAAAAGTCAACTAAATCAAGTTGAAGCAAAGAAAGCACTAAAGATAAAAGGTACAAAAGTAAAGCAATACATATATGTGAGATCTTCCATCCAAGCAAGTCTTTATCCAAATGAGCAGTGGAAGATTGATTTCAAGGAAAGGAAATGAACTCTAGGGTGAAAACCCAGAAATGGGCAGTCTAGAGTGATCCAAAAAAGGGAAAAGAAAAAGAAGAAAAGAAAAGAGTATTTCATCCGAGCATATTCAGATCAAGGAGTGTAAAAATGATATTTCACTTGAAAGAAATGATCCTTGGTTTCATCACCCTTAAGTATTTATTTGAGCCTATATATCATTTCTTTGGCAGCCGTAAACCATAGCCTACATTACAAGCCTCAAAAGACCATTTTGACCATATACGGGTATTGGAGTAAGATGAGTTCATCTTCATAATACATCCCGCTTATTAGGGTTAACCTTTCTTCAAGGACTTCTAGACTTCTAATGCTTGATCGAGATTAGAAAAGAGGGAAAGATTGGGCATGATGAGTTAGTGAGGTAAAGAGTGCCACCTTAAATGGGATAGAATTAGGTATACGAGAAATGTTTCTCCCAGAAGCTTAATAATTTAGAAAGGGTTACATTGGAGTTGATCTTTGCAGTTTGATTCAAAGGCTCTGTTGCACTTGATATTTAGGGGCCTAATCTTGATTTATGTTCTCATGTTTTCCATGACTTATCAAACTTTTCCAGTCTCTCAAATCTAGTAAATAATATTTTGAGCCATTCACTTATCTTTTCAACAAGCATCTTGCAGATAAATTGATTAGATACAAGAAAAGCAAAGGATTTCATGGGTATTATTATGATGTACTAATCCTTTAAGTGCAGACAGAACAAGAGGTGGCCTCGATACTTGTTTAATGATGAAAAGTATGATGAGGAAAAGACGCAATTCTGAGTGGCAGTAATATTAAAAAAAAGCTGCAAGGAAATGATACAAGTAATTTTGGGGCAAAAAGAAAGAGCAAAAGCTATCTTTTTGGGAGCAAAGATGCAGCTGGAACAACCAGTTGAGGGTTTTTTCTATTCAAAAGCAAGAAAGCGAGGCATATGTGAGCAAAGACAGTAGTCAAAGTCAAGCTGGAGTTGAGCAATGTTGCAAAAAGAACATTACAGGAGAACATCACATGCCGGTAAACAAGATCTGCAAGTTAGAACAACAATGAATCATGATCTCTTTTAGAACTATGAGAAAGAATTTTGTCAAAGAAGTTGAATAAAGATGTAGCAAGAGTGGCTTTTAAGAAAAGAGTGATTTCCGGTGTTCAAATTGTGAGAAATACATGGTGAGATGCAGCAAAAAGGGCCCCATATGCTTAATCCATGAAGACAAAGAAAGTTTCATCAGAAAGAATAAAAGAAAAAAAAGAAAGAAAAGGGAAAAAGAGAAAAAACCAAGGTAAAAACCCTAAAGGGCGCCTTGAGAAGAAAAGAAAAGAAAAACTAAAGTGAAAACCTGAAAAGACGATTTAGAGCAAAATATGCAGTGATCCTGAAGATTGAACCTGAGTGTGAGATGGGTTATGCTATTGGTAGAAGAAGTTTTAATAAAAGACGAAGCGAATAAATTTGGAGCTCCCCAGTAGATGAAAGTTTGCCCAAGCAGTCCTCAATTGACAACATTCATGCATCATATAGTTAGGCATTCATGATTAGAAGCATGCTAATTTATACACTCGAAGCATTTTTGCATACTTTGGCAGGAATTTACAGATTCAATCAAGAAAAGGCGAAGATCAATTTATAGCTTCGAGATTTGAAAGAGAAGATCCAAGCAAGAATGAGCAGAAATTTTAGAAAAATATCTAGTTAAGACAGAAAAATGTCTTGAAGAAGTGGATCCAAGCAAGAAAGAGTAGAGATTTCAGAGAAAAGATCCAGTTAGGAATGAATAAAGATCTTGAAGAGGAAGATCCAATAAGAATGAACAGAGATTTCAAAGAAAAGATTCAGCTAGAATAAATAAAGATCTTGAAAAGGAAGATCCGACAAGGAATGAACAGGAATCTCGGAGAAGAAAATTCAACAACGAGTGAGCATAGATCTTAGAGAAATAGATCTAGCAAGGGTTTTAGTCGTGTTTGTGAGAAAACAGATATATTAATTCATGATTTTTCTGTTTGCAGCTATAGATATCAAGATATTCCATTTGCAAAGACAAATTTCAACAAATATCCCGCTTACAAAGGTGGATTTCTGCAAGACATTCTGTTTGTGGAGGCGGATGTTAACAGATAGTTCCATTTGAAAAGATGGATTTCAACAAATATTCCGCTTACAAAAGCAAATTTTAGCAAGAGTCTCTATGTGTAAAGGCAGATTTCTCAAGATATTCTGTTGGCAGAGGCGAATTTCAAGATATTCCACTTATGAAGGCAGATTTCCCTAAAATATTCTATTTACAGAGGCAGCTTTTTCTAAGATATTTCATTTGCAGAGGTGGACATCAAGATATTCTGTTAGGAGAGACAGATCTTAAAATATTCCATTTGTAGAGGCAGATCTCAAGATATGTTGTTTATAATGGCAGATTTCCCTAAAATATTCCGTTTGCAGAGGTGGATCTCTCTAAAATATTTCATTTGTAGAGGTAGATTTTAGTAAGACGTGTTGTTTGAAGAAATAGATTTCAATAAGAGGCTTCGTTTGCAAAGGCGAATTTCAGCAATATTCTCCTACAGAAGTGTATTTCAGCAAAACATTTTGGGCAGATTTCAGCAAAAAGCTCTATTTGTAGGGACGAATTCCAAAAAGTATTTTGCTTACAGAGGTGGATCTCAACGAGATATGTTGTTTATAAAGAAGCAGATTTCAATAAGTCATGCTGCCTGAAGAGCCATATTCAGCAGGATGTGAAGGGTAGATTTCAATAAAAGCTCTTATCGTTTGTAGAGGAAAGGAAATGCATTACGACCCTAAGTTCTTTAGGTCATCAGTAGGTCCTTCGAGCATGATGTTAAGTCCTTCGGGCCAATACCTTCAGAAATGATAAGAACTTTCCGAATATTATTGCAATAAGATAGTGGAGCATGATATCAATTGAAATATTAATCCTTTGCACATTCAGTTTCAAAAAAAAAGAAAAGAAAAAAGAAAAAGAAAAAGAAAAAGAAGAAAAAAAAAAGAAAAAAGAGGGAAAAAATAAGAAAAAAAGAAAAAGGAAAAAAGAGAGAAAAAAAGAAAAAAGAAAAAAAACAAGAAAAAGAAAAATGACAAAAAAAAGGAAAAAGAAAAAAGAGAGAAAAAAAGAGAAAAAAAGAAAAGAAAAAAGAACAAGAACAAGAACAAGAAAAAGAATAAGAGAAAGAAGAAAAAGTGAACAGAAAAAAGAAAAAGAGATGAAGAATAAAGTGAAAATAAGAAAAAAAAGGAGAAAAAGAAGAAAGAATGGAAAAAAATAAAAAGAAAAAGAAAGATAGTAAAAAGAGAAAAAGAAAGAGATGAAAAGAAGAAGAAGAAGAAGAGAAAAATAATTCAAGTTGCCATATTGAAAAGCAAGATAGACCAACTTCAGGCTTAAATGAGAAAGATTTATAGTTTCAGCGTCTCTTGTTGAAGCACTTGAAATTTTGATGATATACCTAAATTGTACATTTTTACAATTAATGTTAGAAGATTAATGATAAATTTGACTTTTGCGAGCATAGAAGGAGGTTGATCAACAGAGAAAGAGAAACATGAGATGAGATCCCATATGAGTTTCAGATAGAAAGATCAAGATACCTTAGACAAAAAAGCAATGACATCAAAGAACTCAGTGTTTCAGGCGAGAAATTGAAAATATTTCATGTTACTTCAAGAATGAATTTGAATTAATTGATGATGTTTCTTTTTGCAGGATTAATCGTTCCTCAGAGGAGAGGAGAATCGACATTTCTAGAATTTAGAGTTCATAATGAGAAGAATTCGCCCAGCAAAGAATGAAGAACTCCTAATGAGAAGAGTTCGCTCCAGAACTCCTAATAAGAAGAGTTCGCTCCAGAATTCATAATGAGAAGAATTCGCCCAACAAAGAATGAAGAACTCCTAATGAGAAGAATTCGCCCCAGAACTCCTAATGAGAAGAGTTCGCTCTAGAACTCCTAATGAGAATAGTTCACTCCATAATTCCTAATGAGAAGAATTCGCCACAGAGTTCCTAATGAGAAGAACTCGCCTGATGAAGAAAGAAGAGCTCCTAATGAGGAGAGTTCACCCTTTTGGAAGATAAAGAATTTCATAATGAGAAGAACATCTTTAGATTCCATAGTTCGACAGAGTGATGAAGAATTTCATAACAAGAAGAACAGCTTCAGACCTCAAGAGATGAAGAATGACAAGAGCAATTTTAGACCTTGGAAGATGAAGAATTTCATAATGAGAAGAATGTCTTCAGATTCCATAGTTCAATAGAGGGATAAGAATTTCATAATAAGAAGAACAGCTTCAGACCTCAAGAGATGAAGAATGTCAGGAGTAATTCCGAGCCTTGGAAGATGAAGAATTTCATAATAAGAAGAACAAATTCAGATTCTAGAGTTTGGCAGAAGTTTGAAGAATGTCATAATAAGAAGAACAACTTCAAACTTCAGCATTGTTCATAATGAAAGACCTGCATTTCAGAGGATGGCCAAGAGGTCCTGACAAAATTCGTGTACTTTTAGTCTTTGCTCTATCCCTGTTCCACAACAATGAGCAAAGAGGGACAGCTGTTATACCCGAATTTTGACCGGGCTAGTATATAAATATAATATAAATAAATAAATAAACATCCAAATATCAAATAAATATCCAGTTACATGCCCAAATGTCCATTACAAGTTGAAAGCCCAAATTACATTAGATACAAGCCCAATCTGATTTTGGTACATCATTTCCCTCCCATTTTCAGCCAAAAAAACACAATTCGGTCCAAAAGCCCATTTTCTTGCTCAAACTGTGCCACGTGGCACTCTCCCATTCGTCCAAACCCACTTCGCACGAATTGTGTGTTTCTCCATTACCAGCTGGCTCTGGTGACGTCATCCATCCACCCACCTATAAATAGGTAAGAGAGAGTGTGTCAGGGCATCATTAATAGCAATAATTACAGTTATTATTAAACTATTAATTAATAATAATAATAGAGAGAGAAAGATACCTTTCTCGATAGCTGAACCGCCCTAGAAGGCCACACCGCCACCGGGAAGAAGAAAGGTCGCTAAAAGTTCACAGGTTGCTGGAAAGCTCGTCGATCACCTAGAAGTTTGTCGGTCAGAAAGGTATATTTTCTTCCCAATTTAATTCCCTGTAAAAGCCGAAACAAAATGTTAGTTTATATATGAAAACAAAAATAAAAATGATATTGGAAATGAAAATGAGTTTGTGCATATTATCTGAGTTTGGCCGGAGTCCACGGACAGTGGCTGAAAGTTTTGTGGTTGGTGTTGAAGAGGAGGTCTACGGGTAGCCTAGGCTGGGGAAGAAGGGTAGATCCCATCGGATCTAGGTAGATAAAGGGATTTTTGGTGAAAGAGAGGGTTTTTAGGGTTTGAATATGACGGAGGACGGTGGCCAGATTCTGCCCTATGGAGGCTGAAAATTGCCTTACGGTGTCCGGCCGAAGTGAGCCGATAGCCGGAGTTTAGGAGCGGTGGCCGAAATGAGGAATGAGGTTGCTGGTGAACAGCTGAAGTTATTCAGAGAGGGGCAGCGAAAGATCTGTGGACAGAGTTGGTGGCAGAGTATGGCCAGAGAACTTGAGGTTTATTGAGTTCTGGATGAACTCGGATGAACACTCATCCAAAACCCTTGGTTTTGATCCATTTGGGTGAGGGATTCTGGGTGATAGAGTGTTAGTGGGCAGAGGATTCAAGGGTATGAGAGAGAGTAGAGAGAGGGAATTCGGTTTGAAAATGAGGCAAAGGGCCTGAAAATTGGGTTTTAATGCTTTTCCCAAACGGCACCGTTTTGGTGCCGGGTTTGGGAGACCCGCCAAGGTCAATCGAATCAGGCTCTAAGATCCGCAAAATTTCAAAGCTTTTGGGTAAATACAGATTTTAGTCCTTGGAATTTTGGGATGTATTTCAGTTTAGTCCTTGTTTCCTTTTAATTGAGTCCCAAGTTTTGTATTTCTCCCAATTTAGTCCTTTTTCCCTAATTTGTCCCCTTAGTTTGTAATCCTTTCAATTAGGTCACTAGAGCTTTGTAATTAGGGCATTAGGTTTTGTAATTGTTCCATTTTAGTCCCTATATAATAAAATCAGTTTTAAGGTTCAATTTGTTTTATTTTAATTATTTATTTAGTTGTTCTATTTAAATGCAATTAATTTATATGTTTGAGTGCATTTTTAAAATTAAGCATATAGTATATTTTGTTAGACAATTTAATCATCTAGTTTAATTAATTAATTAGAGCCTTTCCCTAGGTTCTGTAATTAGGATTCAATAATTGAATTGGTAAGATAATTGTAGTAATTAAATATATATTAAATATAAATTTTAAAATCCTAATTTGGATGGTGTTCTATTGTTTACAATGGGGTGTTATCTCAACATGGATTTTAATGAATATATTTAATATATAAATCACATATAATTGAATATTAATTTAGTTTTTAGTAAAATTAAATAATTAAAAATACATTGTAGTTAAGTAAATGTATATCGAATAGAATCTTTGAGGTTCAAATCTGGATGGTGTTCCATTGTTTACAATGGGGTGTTATCTTAGCCTTGGTTATAAAGGTGTATATTCGATATACATTTTCACTTATAAAATTGATTAAATAATTTGTTAGATCCGTAATTAGGACTATAACTTTAATTAATTAGAAGGATTAATTAATTAGGAATATGATTAATTTAAGGGCTTTAAATATATGGAAGGTGTTCAAGAAATTGACATTTTCACATAAAAGCCATTAAATTAATTAATATTCATAGCTTTAAATAACTAATTAATTAGAGCCTTTTTAGGGTTAGTACTTAAAATTGACAAGACAATAAAATATCATTCATTAAAAACCTTTTATGTTGGAAATTTATTTTTAAATACGAATAGGGGTGCCACTTAACGGGGTGCTTTTAATCTCGTATTCGAACAAAATGAATTTCCTTATAAAAGGATATTTGCATTCGAAATTTAAATTTAATTAATAATTATGGGATAAATTAAATTCAAATAATTATTCGAAATGCCAAAATGCCACGTAAAATTGAAGGTACCGATAACGGGCGTTCGTAAGGGTGTTAATCTTTCCCTACACGTAACCGACTCCCAAACCCAATTTTTAAGACAAAAACTCTGGTTTGTTTTTTGGTGTCCGGTCTACCTCGAAGTGATTGGTGGCGACTCCAAAATGTTTTTCAAGGGTAAATAAAGAAAATTTTGATTTAATACGAAAAACCCTAAGTTATCAAGACTTAATTAAAAATGGCTAGAAAACCCTAAATTTCTAAAAGATCAATCATCAGGATATATTTCACACGTCCCGATTTCAAAAAAATGGTTACGACAACTTCCATCTTCAAAACTCAACATGCCTTCTCTGACAAGATTTTCAACCTTGTTCTTCAAAGCCTTACAATTCTAAATAGTATAATCTAAACTTCCTTGATGGTAATCAGATGTCGTACTAATACCATAACCTTTGAGTTAAGAAGGCACTGTAGACTTAAACGGGGCTCGGGCCACAAGATTTTTCTCTATCAGTATCGAAAGCAGCTCTGCATATGTCATCGGGATTGTATTAAAAGATCCTTCATCCTTCTTTCTTTCTTGAATTTCTCTCTGGCATGTCATCACTTTCTTGGGATTTGGCTCAATTTTACCTCCAGTTGGTTTATTGATGCAAATTGTATCGGCGCGCCAACTCGACTGTTTATTCCCATACTATTTTTTGTTTGCTTCTCTTTTTAGCTCAGTATGTCCCTTTTCCTTGGTCATATCCGTCATCATAGTCATCATCTCAGCCATTTGTCTTTTCAGCTCTTGCATCTCATTCTTGTCAATATCAACACAAACAAAACCTGATGTGTAACACTTGGATGAACTGCCCTTCACTATTTCTATTGTTTGACCAGAATACTGCTTCATACTTGTACTCTCTTCTATCGGCCTATGAATCCCCTTATCCATCATGATCGTCTTCTAATGACAACCACCTTTGAATCAATACCTCTATGTTATGAAAATGTGATGTAAAGAAAAATAAAACAAAAACAAAAGAAATAAGTCAGTAATATAAAAATGATCTCGAAGGCAAAAATACATATAGCAAGACAAGTTATATTGATCAAAGAGAATAACCAAAGAAACATATTTAAATTTATAGAACCTGACCTAGGTTCCTGTCTGGTTCAAGCAAGGTAAGCAGCATGTAATGCAATGTTTTAAACAAAAGGGCAATATAATATTTAAATGATGCGATGCATGAATGCATGAGGTATCACTTTCAAGAATGAGTCATTAGAATAACACCCATCTAACTAAAGGGTCGAATACAAAGAAAAGACATTATGTCACTAGCTCCAGCTCTTCAGTCGTTCACCTTGTCCAGTATTTGAGTCAACTTTTGTCCTAGCTCGGTTTCAATATCAAAGTGTTGTTGTAGGTTCATGACTTCATCGAATAAAATCTGCACATGCCATGCAATACCCCTACTGTGTTCCTAAAGTTAATCACTTCACCACTCTATTTCTGGGTTGCCTAGATTAATATCTCGGCTTGATTTTCAGTGTTTTGTCCTTGGTTATGGTACCTCTTTAAAATTTATGAGCCGGTCTTTCAATTGTTGTACTGTATTTTCTGATTCTGTTATTTCCTCAGCTCCTCATTTTTATCAGCATTTTTCTTCCTTATGGTATCCTTCGGTAAATTTCATCATTTGTGAAACTTGGATATCGCCTCTGAGTTCAAAATTCTCTATTCTTCATTGGATTCTTTTCTGTCAGCAACGGCCCTTGAATGCTCCTTCAATTTATCTGTTATTTATTCCTCATCTGGTTATCATTGTTGTTTTTTTATTTTTTTAATACTGCATCCTGTTTATTTTGTAATTGTCGCTGACTCTATCTTAAAACTTGAATCGTTATCGAGCATTGTATAAACCCTATTCTTTTCTTTTTTACCCCAAAAAGCCTCGTACTTCTCTATTGTTAGTGTTACATCTATTCTCCCAAAACGTAAACAATTATACCAGCTTCATAAACATGTTACAACTCTTGATCTACTTGACTGTCTAGCAGCAATACTTTAATCCACGAATCTTACTAGAAATGACTCTTCATATTCCCTGTCTTACAGTTCTCAAATTAAACTGGTTTTGGCAAAACTTCATCATGTGCAGAAATTTCCAGTCCACAGTGACATATTATCATCCGCTTGTCTATCAGACCCTTCAGCTCTTATGACCACTGCCTACTCGACTAATTCTCGAACCGATACCTCCCATGAATGCAATGTGATGCAACATTTATCGAATAAAACGCACCCACACAAAACAAAAAAAAAACAAAAATTGTGTCAGTATGGTGAATTAATATTGTAGGAAAAAAATAATTATTACAGGAAAAACAATTTATATTGCGTAAGATTAACCAGAGAACAATTTATTTTGAACTCAAGAATAACCAGAGAAATAAAATTAAACCGGTAACACCCTGTCCTAGGTCCTTGTCTGGCTCTAGTGGGGTAGGTTTCTATTACAGCATGTCGGTTTCATTCTAGACTCTGGGTACCCGAACTGTCGTTACTAGACTAGTAAGACATTGATTCGGGAGTATAGGCCCCTTATAGAGGAGGCGTAACCTCACGGTGTATAATGTTGGTATACCAAAAGGAGGACAAAACCCGATCACGGAGCTGAATAACTCACGTAAGATCATGCTTCACTCCCACTTAAGGCTGAAAAGCCCGGGTAGAAGGCTTATGCATGAATGACAATTTATATCACACAAGAAAAAGCTACATGCATTTTTCCAGAAAATTCATCCAATAATTATAGAAAAAATTAAATTCAAATTACTATCCAAAATGCCAAAATGCCATGTAAAATTAATTAGGCCTGACTCTCGGTTTTTAAAATCCCCAGCAGAGTCGCCAAGCTGTCGCGACCATTTTTGAAATCAGGATGTGTATAAATAGCCTGGCGATCGATCTTTTGGAAAATTAAGGTTTTCTGGCTATTTTTAATTTAATCTTGAAAATTTAGGGTTTTTTCATATTAAATCGTATTTTCCTTTATTTATCTTAAAAAAACATTTTGGAGTCGCCATCGATCACTTTGAGGTAGACCGGACACCGAAAACCCCCCAAAGATTATGTCTTAAAAAGTGGATTCGGGAGTCAGTTACGTGTAGGGAAGGATTAGCACCCCTACAAACGCCCGTTATCGGTACCTTTAATTTTACGTGGCATTTTGAATAATTATTTGAATTTAATTTATCCCATAATTATTAACTGAATTTAAATTCCGAATGCAGATATCCTTTTATAAGGAAAATCATTTTATTCGAATACGAGATTAAAAGCACCCATTTAGGTGGCACCCATATTCGTATTTAAAAATGAATTTTCAACATAAAAGGTTTTTAATGAATGTCCTTTTATTGTCTTGTCAATTCTAAGTTCTACCCTAAAACAGCTCTAACTAATTAGTTGTTAAACTATGAATATTAATTAGTTTAATGGCTTTTACGAGAAAATGCCAATTTTTTGAACACCTTCCATATATTTAAAGCCCCTAGACTAATCATATTCCTAATTAATTAGTCTTTCTAATTAATTAAAGTTCTAATCCTAATTAAGGCTCTAACAATTTATTATTTCAATATTATAAGTAAAAATGTATATAGAAAATACGTCTTTATGACCAAGGTTGAGATAACACCCCATTGTAAACAATGGAACACCATCCAATTTTGTGCCTCAAAGGTTTCATTCAATGTACATTTAATTAACTACAATGTATTTTAATTAATTTTAAATCCTAATTAAAAAACTAAGTTAATGTTCAATTTTAAGTGAAATACATATATTAAATATAATTTATTAAATTTCATATTGTGATAACACCCCATTGTAAACAATGGAACACCATCCAAATTTGGATTCCAAAATTATATTTAATATATATATAATTACTACAATCATCTACCCTATTTAATTATTGAACCCTAATTAGAGAACCTAAACTAAAAGGCTCTAAACAATTATTAAACTAAGTGTAATTAATTATCTAACATATAAAACTATATGTTTGATTTAAAACATGCATCACATATAAATTAATGCTATAAAAATTAAATTAAACAATTAAAAAAACTAAATTAAGAACAAATTAAAACACAAAGCTCAAACTATTATTAATGGACCAAATTGAAATAATTACAAAACTGTAAGCCTAAATTACAAAGCCCTAATGACCTAATTGAAAGGATTACAAATCTGGGAATTCAATTAAGGGATTCAGAGGACTAAATTGAAGGAATTGCAAAACCTAAGAGACAAATTAGAGGGAATTATGGACTAAAATGAGAGAAATCAAAGGTTTGGGCAGAAACCAAAGGGGATCCGAATGGGAATGCGCGGATCCTCTACCCGCCCGAATAAGAAGACATGGATTCCCTTTGACCTTCTGCCAAAACGGCAGCAATTTGGAAAGCCTATAGAGCCCATTCTTTTAGCTTCAGATTTCATTTTTCCATTCTCTATTCTCTCTCCTATCTCTCTCTTCCCAAAAATCCTCTCGTCCCAAACACTTAAAAACCCATAAAACATCATCAAATCGGATCAAAACCCCCTAGTTCATCTATTATTCTTCCCACATTCAACCTAAATCTTCACTTTGATTCGCCACAAAACCCCAAACCAATTGTTTCGTGTTTATTTTTTATCAAACCTCACATTCACCCAAAGTTCAACCCTTGTTCTTCACAATTCCTCATTTTGATCTTTACAAACATAAAATTGCATCCTCAATTCAATTTTCTAAGATCAAAACCCCAACTTTCTACATGCATTCTCAACTATTCTTCCCTAAACCTGTCAAAACCCTAAAACTCCAGCCTTGCTCCACCTTATCCACCACCGCTAGATCTAGGTTCGCCACCCTAGACATTTCCAGCATGTTTGTCGGGCGCTGGAGGCGATGCCGGCCACCTCCGGTCATCGTCTCCGGTCATCCTCTACCTACCTTTGATCACCTCTGAAACTCTGGCCGCTGTCATCTGCAACTTCCACCCATCGCAAGGTTTCGGCCGACCGCCGTGCCAAAACCCTAAAAGTCCCAAAATCCACCATTTTTCTCAATTTTTCCACATAATCTACCCGATCCGAAAGGATCTCCCGGCTTCCCCCTAAAACTACCCAGAAACTGAATTATTCCTATTATTTTCAACTCCACCGAATCCTAAAACACTCTCCGATGACTGTTCAAATCACAACTCCGGCAACTTTAAGCTTCTAATGATCTTATTATTATTTTCCTTTACTGTTTTTTTTAGTTTTTAACTCTAGATCTAACCTTTTGCTTATTTTACAGGAATACAAAGATTCGAACAGAGGATTACCTTTTGGTGAACTTTAACGGTGGCGTAACTACTCCGGTCGTCTTCTCCAGCGACCTGTGCACTTTTTGGTGGCGGTTCGACTTTCGATAACT
The DNA here is from genome assembly GCA_019671005.1 of Hibiscus mutabilis. Classification (NCBI taxonomy): domain Eukaryota; kingdom Viridiplantae; phylum Streptophyta; class Magnoliopsida; order Malvales; family Malvaceae; genus Hibiscus; species Hibiscus mutabilis. The sequence continues at coordinate 44,328,350 of CM033748.1, forward strand.
GTTCGGATTCCTAGGTAATCTCTCTCCTCTTTATTATTTCATTATTATTACTTTATTTTATGATTATTAATAGCTCATCATTACTCCCATACTCTCTCTCCTGCAGGGTATTTATATCTGAATGGGGAGGTGACGTCACCAGGGTTATCAACTGTTGACAGTTGGCCAATGTTGGGTTTAATCCGAGTGAAGTCTAAATGGGCCAATGACAGCATGCCACGTGGCTGTTCTAGGAGGGGAAAAAAGCACAAGTGTGCTAGTCTGGGCCTTTTCTGATATCATGTATTTAGAATAGGAATTTGGTTGTAAATGGGCATTAAATTTGTGATTTGGGTTTAGGCTTTGTGAAATGTAATGGATATGTAAGATATGGACTGTGGACTTTATTTATATTTGGGGTTTTTATAATACCATATTTATTTATTTATTTATACTATTTATTTATTTATTGTACCCGGTCAATATTCGGGTATTACACAAGGTAGTATTTGTTCATAGATATTCTTAATCCTTTGACAATGCGCATACACCATGTCGACAAATGAATTTGAACCCGTGCCTCATAGGATGAACATCATCCGCTTTTCCACTGGGACACTTGTTGGGTTCTATTATGTATATAAATTATATTTTGCTTTTATATGTATTCATGTATATTTATTGTGTTCTTACCCTTATTTAATTGTGTTATCACATATATATATTTGTTCATGTTTTTTGTTGCATTAGTTTAGTTCTCAAAACCTCGGTATCCTATTGGGAGTATATTCTCGTGTCTCCGGACGTCATCTTTTTTGGGTACCGTATATTGCGAGATTGTTTTTATATTCGAATCTTTACCATGCATGCATGCATTTTAGGTATCAATTTTAAAATTAAACTGAATTTTTAGTTTTGTTTGCATTTATGATGCGAACCCTTAGGTACCAATTTTTGGACATGGTAGGGGTGTGAAACCTTCCCCACTCGTAACCGACTCTCGAACCCAATGAATCTCTGGTTTTATTTTTAGTGTCCGGTCTACCTTATCTAGGGGTGTTCAAAAATATCTGACCTGATAGACCCAACCCGACTACCCGAACATAAATAGCTGGGTATTTACCTAGAATTTTTTTACCCGGGATGGGTACCCGGCCCGTCATTTCCCAGGTCGGGCCTAGGTCACAAAATTAAGAATTTTTGGGTACCCGGTTACAACCAGGTACCAAGATATATTTGAAATTAATATTTTTTTTATATTCAATATACATTTTTATATTAAACTAGTAAAAAATCTTAAATTTTTTATATGTTTATATTTAATAAATACATAATTTATATTAAACTAGTAAAAATATATATTGTTATATCCGGGTACCCAAATACCCAAATTTCTGGGTACCCGACTAACAGGTACCTACAAAACTCGGGTCGGGACACGGGCCGCACTTTGAACTACCCGACGATCCGGTTACCCGGTACTTCGGGTACCCGAATACCCGAGTACCTAGATTTGAACACCCCTAACCTCATCAAAGTGACCGGTGGCGACTCCAAGTCTTATTTTAAAATAAAAGTTTTTTCAAGAATTCCCCCCAAACCTAAATTTTATAAAATGAGAAACAAATCAAATTTTCTGTCGCTACAAGCATGGGAGTCCTTAAAGTACCGGGACTCAATGGTTTTCCCTAGATCTTCTATCACTCCTATTAGGACATGATAAAACGTGATATAATTAAGATGGTCATGGATTTCTTCATAACAATATCATTACCAAAAGATTTAAACAAAATTGATTTGGATTTTATTCCAAAGAAGTAATCAGTTTATACAATTTTGCCTATAAAATCATTTCAAAGATCTTGACCTTGAGAATAAAAAATTTTCTTCCTGATTTTATATCTCCCAATCAAGCAGCCTTTGTTAGTAGAAGACTGATTCAACATAACATAATCATTGCACAATAGAGCTTTCATGCTATAAAGAAGAGAAGGAAAGGCACTGTTGAATTTATGGCCATTAAGCTTGACCTGGAGAAAGCTTACGATAAGGTTGATTTGAATGTTTTGGCCGATATTAGGACAAAAATGAGTTTTAGTTCCTAGTGGGTTATTAGAGTTTTGGAATATGTTGCTACCCCTCTTTTTCCCTGGTCATCAATGACAAACGCATAAGTGAGTTTAAACCTAAAAGGGGTTTTGATAGGGAGATCCCTTATCTCCTCATTTTTTTTGCTAGTCGCCAATGTCCTATCATGGGAGATTGAAAGAGAACATACAAGCTAAAAGTTCACGGTTTTAGAATGAATAAAAGATACTCATACATTAATTATCTGATGTTTGCATCCTTTTCATACAAGCAAATGAAAAAAAATTGTGAAACTATAAAAAGGTAATCTCTGTTTTTTTTTTTTTTACAATAAAACGTAGATTTCATAGAAGGGGCCAAAACGTCCAAGAAGAACAAGCATGCAAACCATGCAAACTTCAAGCAACCCACGAGGGGCAACACAAAACAGGACTGAGCAAGGGGAAAGATGGCAGATCGTAAAGGAAAAGAAAAACAAGAGCAGGCACGCAGGCTCGAAACAAGCAAAAATAGAAGATGAAAGGATCACAGCCCAGGGTTGGTACGAACGTCTCTGACCACATTTATGTGAGAGCTCTGTCCGGAGGCAGGCTCCCTCTTCTGATCGGGTAGAGGGTCTTGTCATCATATCCGTGGAAGGAGCAAAACCAACCATGGTGAGACCATCGACGATCATCACAAATCCCATGAAAGGTACTTAAGATGAGAGGAGCCCAGAGAACGACAAGGCCATCGAACAACCTTAACAATCTGGGACCTAAGATCATACAACCCCGTAGGATTAGAGATGATCCTAGGGGAAGGAACAAGATCCATTGCTATGCTTTGGCCCTTCTACCATTCGATCATAGCTGGAGAAAAATGAATCATGGATATTACGAATACCCCTGGCCAGGGATATCTGCCATCTTTTGATTTCCCAGATTCTCACCCATGTCGAAAGAAGCCCTAAAGGTTGACACCAAGATGGATAGATCATGACCATGAACCATCGACACTGAAGCCTGACCACCATCTTCCTCTAAGATCAGCATAACAAAATAAAAAAAAAGAACCAGCACATATCGAGGGAAACCTCAAAATATTAACCCCAGCCTTACAAGACCTTGCCATAAGCACATGCTCCACGTTGAAAGGATTACCAAAGTACAAAACTAGAGTCTTGCTAGGATTTGGTATGATAGCTAGGGAGTTTTCCTTGGGTTTCAGATAGGAAGAGGAAGGGGCATCGGTTACCACAACTTATATGAAACCCGGAGAGTCAACCATAAAATCATATTTATTTTATCATGTTTATTAATATAAAGTCATTATTATTATTTCAGTCATTATCCTGTGCATAAATAAATAAATTGAATTATAATAAAGTCCTTAGAATAATATGGTTATTCTTAAATGTCCTATGTCGAGTATTATTGTGAGCATGGACAACAATAATGCATTAAGACTAATATGTAGTTGATTGATGACAAAGTGTTGTCATTGCCATGGAGATGTCAAAATCAATACATAAGTATGTGTTAGAGAATGACATACTGGACTGACTCGCTATGAGCATGTTTCTTGGATTATTATATGACAGTCACAACATTGCTCATAGTGATAACAACATGTATGATCCTCAGACTTGAGATCATCATTATTTCAACATTGTGAGTGGCATATTTTGATATAGTCAAACGTGTGTCATAACTGACTACACTATAAAGACTGATATTGGATATGTCACAATCTATGTAGCGGGATATGGTTGTTCAAGATAGGGTTTGTCCCTCCTACATAATATGAGTAATATTACAGGCCACTTGATTGAGTGAGACTAGAAATGCATAACCATGCTCGAATAAATTGATATGAGATATCATAGTTATTCGTTTATAGTAGTCTACTCAAGATATCAAGAAATATTAGATGGACTATACAAGTGTGGCTATTCCATGAATTGTGTCCAATCTAGATATAAAGGACAAAAGATGTAATACATGAAAAAGAGTTAATCATAAAGAGGTTATGTCGAACCACGACTTCCTGTAACTTAGGTAGTAATAATGTATTGCTAGATGCCACTCGTTGCTTATAATATTAGAATTGTTCTAGATATTATTGCTAACGTTACATGAACCTACAAGGGTCACACCCTATGATTGAAACGAACAAATATCAACTAGATAACATGTGTGCAAACTTGTTGTACACGAAATTAGTTAAAATCGAAATTATTATAATTATAGATAATTTTGGTCATATATATTTTAATACTAGATAATTATTGTAATTATCAAATACTATTAAAATAGAAATATCCCTAAAGAAACTCAATTAAAGTAGAATTAGATTATACATATTTAATTATATTCGGCTAAATATATTGTATGTTTAATGAATCTGAATTTAATTAGGATTAGGATTTTGAATGTTATATAAAGGCATAAGGTCTAGCAACCAAACATATGTATATTGCTAAAAAACTCTCTAACAGTTAGAGAAGTAAAATATTGTTCGTTTTATTCGGGTAGACTGCGTAGAGGTCGAAACGCTGCTGTGACAACTTGGACTCGACATCTTGACTAGAAGAATCGGATTCTCCTACGTTATATGGATCACTGGCGAAATTCGCCGAATAATTTTTTCGATGCTCCATAGACTGTGCCGGCTTTTTCCAACAGTGGTATCAGAACCACTTGTACGATACGGATTTTGGTTAAATACTTCAGTGATGTAATTGTATGAGATGCATGTTTTATTTTTTGATTTTTTGACGAGTATACGTTGTTAAGCAAATCGAATCAATCACGATTAAATTGTTAATCTTGTTAATCGATGGTCAAGTGTTGATCATAGAAATTGTTCTTATTGATTTTAGTATATAGCGTGTTAATTGTTAACATGTTGATTATATGATTATCAGTGTTGATCGAGTTCTGCACAAGAATAACAGTTATTCTAGTATGAAAAACCTTCGGGAATTAAAAATTCCAAAAATACGAATCAGTTGATAAAAGTTATCAAATTGTGAGGTTTTTCTATAGTAACCGAAGTGATAAAATTAAAAATTTTCCTGGTAGACTGAGCCCGACAGCCCACACTCTTCGGACGAAGCGGCAGCACCAGATCTGTCAGGTCGTGCAGGCAACAAAGGTCGTAGGAACAATTTTGGTAATTTTAATAAACAAGATAAAACATGTGTATGTTTTGGTTGATATGCACGGTGTTTGAGAATGCATGGTTATATCCTCATAAGCCCATTTAGTTTATTTACAAGGGTTGTAATTTTTAAATACGACACGTTTGTCGTGCTTCTCTCTACTTCTATTATAATTCCCTTCTCATCTTACTCCATCGTATGTAAAACGAGGTTATGAAATCATAATCTATAAGAATAAGCATCCAGCGAAACAAAAGGATGGACTGACAGAAAGATGCATGAGAAGTAATTTTATCCTTAGGATAATATGGTTCTCCCATTGGCTTGAGATGGGCCACTTTAGGATTTGAGCTATAACCATTGTATTTATATTTACTCATATCTTGGTTAAACGCGAAGAATAAGCAAGTGATATTCAAAGGTTTTAATATTAGTTAAACTAGGTTGTCCTAATGAGATTAAAAACCTAAAGGCTAATAATTTGGATAATCATGATATGATTAAGAACAATAGTTGTTCACCAAATATAAGAGTTACATGAGATGTAATTAGCAAGTGTTGCTTACCTAAATAATTGAATTCTAGAAGTAAAGCCAAAGCTGACATAGAATGAAATGAAATATGGATCCTTGCCTATTCGAAATACTTTATAGAAAGTTATTCAAATTTTGAGGGTTATTAATAGTGAGAATGTTATTCTGCATTTACAAACATGACAAAACGTACTCATAAATTATATTATATCGTTGAAGATTTGTTATGGCTAACACAAACTTGTTATCATTGTGATCCGTCCTTGAGAAAGATAAATTGAATGGCTTGAATTTCCTTGACTGGTTTCGTAACTAGAGGATTGTCCTTAAACAAGAACGGAAACTACAAGTCATAGAAGAACCCGTCCTTGAAAAACCAGCAGATGATGCCTCCATAGATGAATTTGAAGCTTTTAAGAAATACTCAAATGACATGGTAGATGTCAGGTGTTTGATGCTTGCGACCATGACTCCTGAGTTTCAGAAGCAACATGAGGACATGGTTCCCTATGAAATGGTTAAGAATCTCAAAGAATTATATGAGGGGCAAGCTCTTCAAGAGAGGTATGAGATCTTTAAGGCTTTGTTTCGATGCAAGATGGTGGAGGAAACTCCAGTTTGAACTCATATTCTCAAAATGATAGGGTATATTCAGACCCTAGAAAAATTGGGCTTCGCTCTAAGTGTTGAATTGGCTACTGATGTTATCTTACAATCGTTGTCGAATAATTTTAGTCAGTTTGTTCTTAATTTCAATATGAATGAAATTAAAAAAATCATTACCACGATTAATTGGTCTGTTAAGAACAGTAGAGAACAACATGAAAAAGGTTGGGTGCAAGCCTATTCTGATGGTCCGAAAGGATAATAGAGAAGGAAAGCCCAGCACCAAGGCAAAGCCAAAGCCCAACAAAGAAAAGTTTGCATTAAAACCCAAATGAGGAGTTACAAAAGAAGGAAAGTGTTTCCATTGCAACAATGCTGGACATTGGAAGAAAAATTGCCTTGTCTATCTTGAGGATATCAAAAAAGCAAGACAAAATGGACAGTCTGGATCATTTATTTATGTTATTGATATTAATATATCAATATCTACTTCTTGGTTATTAGATACCGGTTGTGGTTCTCACATTTGTACTTTTGTACAAGGACTAAAAAAGAGTAGAAATTGGCAAAAGGAGATGTGGACCTACGAGTGGAAAATGGAGGATGAGTTACTGCATTAGCTATCGGGACATATACTTTGTCATTACTTAGTAGACTTGATTTAGATTTAGAAGATTGTTATTTCGTACCTAGTTTGACTAAAAACATTATTTCAATTTCTTATTTGGACAATATTGGTTTTGAGATTATTATTAAGAATAATAGTTGTTCCTTTTATCTCAATAATATTTTTATGGTGTGACACATTTAACGAATGGACTTTATATTTTGGATCAAGACAATTCTATATACAACATAAATGCGAAAAGATTAAAAACAAATGACTATAATCAAACTTATCTTTGGCATTGTCGCTTGGGTCATATAAGTGAGAAACGCATATCAAAACTTAATAAAGATGGATTTTTGGATTTTTTGTTTTTGAACAATTTGATATATGTGAGCCTTGCTTACTGGGAAAAATGATCAAATCTCCTTTTAACAGTAAAACCAAGCGAGCAAGTAATTTATTAGGCCTAATACATAGTGATGTATGTGGACCGATGAATACATAAGCCATATGAGGTTTTTAGTACTTGATTACTTTCACCGACGACTTCAGTAGATATGAGTATATTTACCTAATGCATCATAAATTTGAAGATCTTGAAAAGTTTAAGGAATTTAAGAATGAAGAAAAAAATCAACTAGGAAAAAAGATTAAAGCTCTTCGATCAGATCGAGGAGGAGAATACATAAGCCTAGAGTTTGACGACCTTCTTAAAGAATGTGGGATTGTCTCACAACTTACACCTCCTGGAACTCCACAACAAAATAGAGTCTCTGAAAGGAGAAATCGAACATTGTTAGATATGGTTCGGTCAATTATGAGTCATGTTGATCTTTCAACTTCTTTTTGGGGACATGCGCTAGAGATAACTACTTTCACACTAAATCGTGTTCCGTCCAAATCGGTTCAAAAGATACTATATGGGATATGGACTGTGAAGTGTCCTAGTATGTCATTTATGAAAATTTGGGGATACGAAATTTATGTTAAACATCAGATGTCTACAAAACTCGAATTCAAATCACATAAGTGTAATTTTGTGGAATATCCTAAAAAACTAAAGGATATTATTTCTTCAATCTATCCGAGAACAAAGTGTTTGTTACTCGAACATGAGTCTTCCTCGAGAGAGAATTTATTTTTAAAAAGTGAAGTGAGAGAAACATTGAACTTGAAGAAATTTAAGATCAACCACAAATCACTTAACCAGAGATTGAACAACAACAAGTTCCACAAATAGTTGCGGAACATCCAACGGTTTTTGAAACACAAACACTACAGAGATCTATGAGAGAATGCAATGCACCTAAGAGATATGGATTTCTTGTAACATTGCATGGTGATATTCTCCTTATGGGTCAAGATGAGCCTAGGACTTATCAGGAAGCAGTGGCGAGCCCAAACTCTGAAAATGGCTAAAAGCCATAAAATCCGAGATGAACTTCATGTCAGAGAACCAAGTGTGGACTTTGGTTAACCCAACTGAAGGGATTAAGTCCATAGGGAGCAAATGGGTTTTCAAAAAGAAGATTAACATGGTTGACAATGTACAAACATACAAATGGCGATTAGTTGTTAAGGGTTTTGTCAGATTCATGGTATAGACTATGATGAAACTTTTTCCATGTTGTTATGTTCAAATCCATCCGGATATTACTTGTGATAGCTACATTTTATGATTATGAAATCTTGCAAATGGATGTCAAAACCACTTTCCTTAATAGAAAATTAGATGAGGATGTGTACATGACACAACCTGAGGGTTTTGTCGATCTAAAAGATGCCCGAAAAGTATGCAAGCTACAAAGATCCATTTATGGGTTAAAGCAAGCTTCTCGAAGTTAGAATCTTTGTTTCAATGCTGTAATCAAATAATTTGGTTTCATCAAAAATGAAGATGAGCCATGTGTTTTTAAAAAAACTAGTGGGAGCACTGTCACATTCTTGGTATTGTATGTGGACGACATACTAATAATAAAAAACTACATACCTATATTACAGTCTGTAAAGACTTAGTTAGGAAAATGTTTTTTTATAAAATACTTGGGTAAAGCAACCTACATATTAGGAGTTAAGATTTATAGAGATAGATCAAGATGACTCCTAGGACTAAGTCAAAATACATACATAGATAAAGTACTGAAAAGATTCAGTATGGAAGAATCTAAAAGGGGATTCTTACCTATGAGACATGGTATTTCACTCTCGAAGGAAATGTATCCTTCAACGCCTCAAGAAAAAAAGCGCATGTGTAAGGTTCCATATGCTTCGGCCATTGGATCTATCATGTATGCAATGATATGTACATGTCCAGTTGTATCATATGCATTAAGTATGACAAGTCGGTACCAAATAGATCCTGGTAAAGGTCATTGGGTTGTAGTCAAAAATATCCTTAAGTACTTGAGAAGAACTAATGATGCATTCCTTATGCATGGAGGCGAATAAGAGCTAAGTATAAAAGGTTATACTAATGCAAACTTCTAAACCGATAAAGATGATTCTCGATCGTAATCAGCTTTTGTGTTTTGCTTTGTGGAGGTGTTGTAAGCTGGAAAAGTTCAAAATAAGATACAATAGCAGATTCTACAACAGAAGCTGAGTATATTGTAGCAAGCGATGTTGCAAAAGAGGTTGTTTGGATCAAGAAGTTCATATCTAAACTAGGGGTTGTACCTAGCATATCAAATGTTATATATCTACGTTATGACAACAACGGAGCCATCACACAAGTAAAAAAAACCCCATATCTCACCAGCAATCCAAACACATGCTTAAGAGTTACCATCTCATTCGAGAAATCGTTGATCGAAGAGATGCAGAAATATGTAGAGTACCAATAGATGATAATATCGTAGATCCACTGCAAAGCCTCTACGCAGCAGAAGCATGATCGTCACAATAAGTCTCTTGGTATTAGATGCATGAGTGAATGGTCTTAGTGCTAATGGGAGATTATTGGAGTATGCCCAAAGACTAATCATAAGATAATAGTGAAAGACATATTTATTTTATCATATTTATTAATATAAAGCCATTATTATTATTTCAGTCATTATTCTACGCATAAATAAATAAACTGAATTATAATAAAGTCCTTAGAATAATATAGTTATTCTTAAATGTCCTTAGTCGATTATTATTGTGGGCATGGACAATAATAATGCATTAAGACTAATATGTAGTTGATTGATGACAAAGTGTTGTCATTGACATGGAGATATAAAAATCAATACATAAGTATGTGTTAGAGAACGACATACTGGACTGACCCGCTATTAGCATGTTTCTTGGATTATTATGTGACAGTCACAACATTGCTCATAGTGATAACTACAAGTATGATCTTCAAACTTGAGATCATCAATATTTTAACATTGTGAGTGACATATTTTAATACAGTCAAACGTGTGTCGTAACTGACTACACTATAAAGACTGATATTGGATATGTCACAATCTATGTAGGGGGATGTGGTTGATCAAGATAGAATTTGTTCCTCCTACATAATAGGAGTAATATCACAGGCCACTTGATTGAGTGAGACTAAAAATGCATGTCCATGCTCGAATAAATTGATATAAGATATCATAGTTATTCATTTATAGTAGTCTACTAAAGATATCAAGAAATATTAGATGAACTATACAAGTGTGACTATTCCATGACTTATGTCCAATCTAGATATAAAGGACAAAAGATGTAATACATGAAAATGAGTTAATCACGAAGAGGTTATAAAAAAACCACGACTTCATGTAACTTAGGTAGCAACGATGTATTGCTAGATGTCACTCGTTGCTTATAATATTAGAATTGTTCTAGATATTACTCCAATGATACATGAACCTATAAGGATCACACCTTATGATTGAAACGAAAAAATATCGACTAGATAGCATATGTGCAAATTTGTTATACACAAAACTAGTTAAAACCGAAATTATTGTAATTATAGATAATTTCGGTCATATATATTTTAATATTAGATAATCATTGTAATTATCAAATACTATTAAAATATATATATATTATTAAAGAAACCTAATTAAAGTAGAATTAGATTCTACATCGTGGTGCTTTAGTTTTCCATTGACCAGATTCTATTAGGTAATCTCTATGTTTTAGAAGACTACAAGTCACATCCATAAATCTTGTCTATATGTTTAATAAAAAATTGTACATAAAAATTAGGCTGAATTATATTGTTGGTACATGAATTATATCGAATTTTTAGTTTTATACATAAAGTTCTAAAATTTTTAATTTTATACATAGAATTTTCATCATTAGACCGTTTACTCACTTTCGTCACGAAAGTTGACGTAGACTCCTTAAACCAGTAAAAAATTGACACGTGGCTTTTTTTTTCAAAAAAAAAAAATCATTTACTTAATTAAGGTACAATAACAAATTTATTCCCACTGCATTTTATTATTTTTCAATTTTATCATTAAAGTTTAAATTCAAGAACTAAATATTTATTTTAGATAGTCACAATGATTATTAAAAAATTATTCAGACCAATCGATAATTGACACGTGTTAAAGATATTAAAAATAATTTTTTACCAGCTAAATATTTTTTCATTTTCCTCATTTTATGATACAATTTATTTTCTAATTCTTTCTATTCATCCCTTCGATTTAATCAAAACCAAAATTCCCAAATTCTTCGTCATCTTCGTGTCCTCCATCCACATCTAAAACAAAGAAAATACAGAATTCAAACACTAGTTGGCGCCTTGATGGAGAAAAAAAATAAGGGCAACCAAACGCAGCCGTAACACAAATTTCTTCCATCCGTCAACGTCACAACAATTGCGTGATTCTGATGCTAGTTTTTCCAGCAGCCCAGTACCGTCCCTGGGCCAAGACAACAGGGCGCTCGCTCAAGGTCTCTACCTTTCAGAGCTCACGCCCAATAGAACTAAAAATATAGCTCTTAACTCTTACGGCTGAATAAAAAAAAACTCAATGATAAAAATATATATATATATATATATTTTTTATCATTGAGTTTTTTTATTCAAATGTAAGAGTTAAGAGCTATATTTTTAGTTCTATTGGGCGTGAGCTCTGAAAGGTAGAGACCTTGGCTAGATAAGTTTCGAGGGCCCTATTAAAAAAAATAAATCGTAAAAGTATGCTCATATTAATAAATATTGAGGGGAAATAGAGACCCTAATAATAAGTATTAAAAATAATTCAATTTTTAAGAGTATGCTCGTAATAACAAATATTAAAATTAAATTTTTTTAATACTTGTTATCAGGGGACCTATTTCTTCTCACTATTTATTATTATGAGCACTCTTAAAATTTGTTTCTTTCCAATACTTGTTATTATAGACGTACTCTTAAAATTTATTTTTTCAATACTTGATATTATATACATGTATTTAAATAGGGGTATGTAACCGCAACAGAGATCGTTATATAGCGGTAGAGACACCATCCAAAATCACAATACCTGTAATCGTTATGTCCACAATAGTATATGTTATTAAAAATTTTTTACAACTGCGATATCCACAGTGATATAAATAACATTCGTTATGTCTGCAATCGCGATAAGCGCAACATAACTGAATATATGATCGCAACCATAATTTAAATCTCTATTTTAAGGCCTAATTTTTAGATTCACCCTAGAGCCACTAAAATCTTAGAAACGGTCCTGCAACAGTCAACCCTCTTCACTCGCTATAGGTCGCACGGTCTATGTCGCTGAGCCCTACGCCGACCACACGTTCCAAGCGGCAACCATACGTTATGTCAATGTTATCTTCTGGGTTTCGCTTGCTCCAAACTCAAAGACGACCTGGGTTTTTTTTACTAAAAGTCCTTAATTGCCCCTTCAAAGTTGTAAAGAGCCAAAATGAAAGAAGTAAAATAGCGTCACTTCACAAGAGTCAGTTATACTTTAATTTTGGTTATTTTCTTGTTTAATGAAACGATGAGTTTTGAATCTGTAATTAGATTAAACGATATCATTTTCATTTGTTAAGTTAAAAGGTTGTCTGTTATCATTTTCAATGAATGAAAATCTTGTATTACTGAAAAACATCTGCTTCTTCTCTCAACTTATTCTGCTAATTTTTCATGTCAATTAAAATTCTATTTGTTCGATTATAAGTCTTACAAAGGCATCAGAACTTCTCGTTCCTGGCTTTTTCTTAATTATCCATATTCTATTTTCCCATATTCTTTTACAATGGATTTTAATGTCTTACGAAGGGTGCTGCTTCAAGGTTTTCAATCTATACTTGATAAGCATTTTGGGCCATTTTCGGTTCCTGGTGTGGAGATTGCTCCGATTGTTTGTGGCACCGAAACAAGGGTGGCTCAAAACAGTTCATGCGTGCTTCAAACGTCACAGGAAACTGGTCCATACGTGCTTCAAGCTTCACCAAAAACTACTTTCGAGTCGAAAGGGAAGGTGATTTCGGTTACTAAATTTTCAGCACCATCGTTGACTCTGCCGACTGTGGTGGAAACATTAAGTACCGATTGTTCAAATGATCCGCTTATGGGTTTTGATCCACTGATTCAGACATAATCAGAACCTACTGCTGGGTTAAACCGGATTGTAGACTCGGTTACAGAAATCCTGTGCCACCGTTGACTCCATTGTATGCGGTGGAAACATTGATGATCGAGGGTGTATATGACACCAAGATGTTTGATAAAAGATCTATGTGAGAAGAGGTCAACAACACAAAATGGCCTGATTTTGATGAGGAGGAACAATGACCGTTGGTAGTTCAAGTTTCGATGGTTGTAGTTTTGGATGTCAATGATGAAATACAAAGGTTTGTGGAAAAGTCAGCAAGAGTATATAGCCTCGTAAATCAGATAGACAAGGACACTATAAGAGCACAACAGTTAATGGACTCTCCTTCAACAGATAATATGGATCAAATTATAATGTGTCTCAAATCATGTAATTCAAGTAATATGAATTCTCTAATTCGTTCAGTGTTCAGAGGAATTTATTCAATGATGTTGATAGAAATGTTGAGTTCAATGACCCATACGCATTTAGGCTTTTGTTAATGAGGAGTATAATTCAAGGTGCTAAGAGTTTTAGTACAAATAAAGAGTATGTCAAGACTAATCCATTGTGTAGGTCAACATGTGTTGCTTTAACTACTAGAGGGATGATTGCAGCATCCCGAATATGAAAATTTCAGAGTTGGAGATAAGTACGAATATATAGGCCGCAATGATACTTCTTGTAGATTTGAGATTGTTGCCACTTTCATTGGTGTGGATGTTGCAATGGAACCCATCCTAGTTTTACTTACTGTAAATTATAACATGAGCGGAATGCCGACAAATCATTATAGAAAACTTAACATTATAAGAGACAGTGATCCAAATTTTTTGGTTCCTGGACTAATGGTTATGGGAGGGAGAGCTTGTGCATCAGTTCTTAGTTCTAATCGGTTGGCTGCAAATTCCCTTCTGGACATTGTTGTCTTTGGTTGGTTTGTGTAATTTATCCAGGTACATACATATATATATATATATTAAAACCCAAATAAGGTTAATTTACATATAAAATACCTGAAGCCCAATCAAGGCCCAAATCCAATTTTTTGCAATCTGTTTATAGTTCATTTTGAGATACAACCAGCCTAACAAAACCAATTCTTGGTCTTTCCAGCCCAAATTATAATCTGAAAGGACATGTTTCGGTCCTCTAGTGGTCCATTAACTAGCGGTTTCTCAAATGATAGCTGGTGACAGCTGTTGGATGAAAATTTGGGTGTTAGTAGAGGAGAGAGTTGAGAGGTTTTAGAAGGATGAGAGAGAGTAATCTCAAAAATAAAAGAAAAGGGGCAAAATTGAACCGGGTAGGGGCTTAAATACTTTGACCCGCGAGTTGGTCCATACCCGGATAAAGATCTGCGTCCAACTTCCCATTCTTTGTAATCCGGGCTTCAAAGTTTAATAAAATTCAATTTTAGTCATTTTTGTATTATTTTGTGCATTTAATTTTATTTGATATTCGATTTACTCCCCATTTTGTGCTTTAATTAATTGTTTAATTATGAATTCAAATGACATGTTTTCATTAATTGTTTGTTTTTAATTGATTAATTACCATGTACACATTTTACCATGTTAATTAATTGTTACCCTCTTAATTTGAAATAATTTCTTTTCCCTAATATATTTAACACATTGATTTATAATTTCCCTTTTAAATATTAATATATGGTATATATTTTTTATATCCAATAAATAGTATATACTTTCCCTAATAATTTGATGTATGCATAATATACGTTTTAAAATATGATTTTTTATATAAAATATATGGTATATATTTTCCATAATAATCTGTTTTACCCTTTGTAATATGTGGTATACATTTCCCCCCATATCTAACAACTTAATTCATTTTCCCTAATAATTAGATATTAATATATGGTATATATCATACATAATATACGTCTTAATATATATATATATATATAATATGTTTTTTTTTCTTGTTTGATTAATGTACATCGTGTTAGATGAAATTTAATTAATATTTTAAAGGTTTAGCCTTTAGGTTCTCTATTAGGTTTTAATAATTTAATTAGGAAGACAATTATAAAAATTAATGTGTATTAAGTGGGAAATTTTGAAGTTCAAATTTGAATGGTGTCACAATGCAACGAGGGTGTTGTTTAACATGGTCTTTTAAGTATAATACTTAATATTCATTAAAATCCTAGAAATTAATAAATAATTTAGACTAATTAATTAGAGCCTTAATAGGATTAGAACTTTAAATAATTAGAATAATTAAATCAATATGAAATATTATCTATAATTTTAGAGTTTAAATATGGATGGTGCTCAAGTAATTGGGCGTTGTCTCCTGCAAACTTTGAAATTAAATAATATTCAAAGATTAAATAACACAAATTTAATTAGATCCATTTTAGATTAGTACTTAAAATGAATAAAATCATAATTAATCATGCATAAAAACCTTTTATATGAGAGATATATTTTTGAAATATAGATAGAGGTGCCCTGAACGTATATGGGTGCTTCCAATCTTATATTCGAAGCAAAAATATATTCCTTATAAAAGGAATATTTCCATCCGAAACATAAATCCACTTAATAATTAATGATTAAATTAAATTCAAATTGTTCTACTTAAAATGCCAATATACCACACGAAATTAAAGGTACCGATATTCGGTGTTTGTGGGGTGCTAATCATTTCCACACGTAAGAATCTCTTATTATTTTTATAGTGTCCGTTCTACCAAATTGACCGGTAGCGACTCCAAATCATTTTCAAAATCAAATTGAAAAGGAAAATTCTAAATTTTTAAAATTAATTGTCAAGCTATTTTCACCACTTAAAAAAAAGGTTTCGATAGCTTGACGACTCTGCTGGGGATCACTTCGTGAGTCAGGCCAAATAAGTTTTGTGTGGCATTTTGGCATTTAAGAATTATAATTTGAATTTAATTTCTTCAATAATTATTGGATGAGTTTGTAGGAAGAATGTAAATATGTTTTTTATTTGTGTGGTATATCTATCATTCATGCATAAGCCGTCAACCCGAGCTTTTCCTTTAAGTGGAAGCGAGATATAATCCTATGTGGGGTTCGCCACCTCTGTTCGAGAAATTTGTTTTTCTTCTTGTATACTAACCTTATACACCTTGGCGTTACGCCTCCGCTATAAGGGAACGTATACTCCCGAATTGATGTCTTGTTATCGTAGTAGACAGTAACGACAATTCGGGTACCCAGAGTCTAAAACAAAAACCATATTCTGTAATCAAGGAGCCTACCCCATTAGAGCTAGATAGGGACCTTAGACTTAGACCAAGTTCCGTTAGAGTGCTACTTTTTTAAATATGCTTCTTTGGTTATTTTCTCTGCTCGATATAAACTGTTTTATTATATCAATTTAAATTTTGCTTACAATATTATTTTACCATACTGACACTGTTTTTTATTTTATTATTTTGTTATCTTATTTATATATATTTGGCATCATTTTATATCTTTAGAGGTATCGATTCGAGGATCAGTCAAGTAGGCAACGATCATAATGGTTGAAAGGTTTGATAAACAAGGAGAATGCAATACATCAGTGTGGACCTAGTCGGAGGAAATCTAATACAAGAAGATGAATAGTATCATGGGAGTCATGTGTTAGGATGCAAGCAGTTACAAGAAGTTGTGAGCAGGCACTGAGAGGGCAGCAAGGAAGAAGATTCAAGAATTAATGGATTCAAATAGCTGGACCAAATAGAAATTAGAGGAAGATGTAACATCCCAAAAAACGGGCTAGAAGATTCGGGTGAATTATCGGAATCGGGTTAAAATTTTGGGTTAGGTTTTAGCTAATAAATTAATTTTGGAAAATAAACAGGGTTGATTAAATTGATTTCTGATAAATTTATCGTGACAAGTATTTTTAGAAATATATTTAATGAGTTTATTAAATGATGAAATTTAGTTTTGAGTAATTCTTAAATGAGTTGATTTAATATTAAATTAAAAAGAGACTATTTTGCAATAGTTGTAAAATGTTAGTGATGTCAATATTGTAAAAAGGAATTAAAATGATATTTTATTAGGATTATTAAACCAATTATTAATATATATTTTCCTTCTCATTTTTAACAAAAGAAGATGATTATTATTTTCCCAAAGATGAGAAATACATATCTAAGTTATTCTCTCTTTTTTTCTCTTGAATTTGCCAAACACAATTTAAAGAACAATGATTTTCCTTCTTGATTTTCATTTCTTTTATACCCTAAATGATTTCTAATCAACAATCTGGCAAGAGCTAGTAGTCTTCCTCAAATCTTCTTGGATTCACGTTCAATTGGAGGATGAGGTTTTCAACTTCCATTTTTCCTATCAATTGGGTAAGCTTTTGATTCTTAAAGGTTTTCTAATTGTTTTTAACTGATTAGATATCATTTCTATTGGAGTTTATGAATTGAAACGAATTTAATTTGGTTTATTAGATGATAAATGGTGGTTGTGGTTTGATAGATAAAATCAAGATGTTTTAATTGGATTGATAGTTAATTTTATGAGTGAGATAAAATCTAACATCAATATTATAAAAGTGTTCAGGAATTTAATTGAAGTGGTTAAATTTATATTTGAGTTTTTGGAAGGGGTGATCGGTAGAATGGTTGATTGAATTATTTAATGGCATATTAGATACACCATATGTGTTTGATAGAATTTTTGCATGGCCAAGGGGCAGAGGTGCGATCTGTGTGCGAGCAGGGAGGTAGTGCCACTGCCATTTTCCTTCGAGGATCCTTGTGCGTGTGGAATAGCTACTGCAGCTTCCCCATTTCGTTGATATATATGGGACAATTATTTTATATAATTGATTACAAGGGTGAATAGCAGTGGCATGAATTAAAAGAAATTGCGAAAAAGGTCCCTAAGTGGTGGCGTACAGGGGAAAGTAATGGAAAAATAAATAAGGGGAAATTGTTGGTTTTGTAATGGTTAATCGTATGCAAGTTGAGCAATGTGAATGTTTTAAGTAAGTGGTTACCCTAGCGTGGTCCTACTGATATTGATCCTTGTATTTTTTCTCGTGGAGGTTGGTGAGTGTTTGGACGATTTTTGGTTAGGCGTCGAGGCGTTGGCATCGAGGTGATAGCAAGTTGGTGAGTGCAAATGTGTTTTGGTACTATAAAGAGGTTTGAATTATGGCTTTGGGGGTTTAGTTAAAGCCTAGCAAACTTAACTAAGCTCGGAAGTAAGTTTTATTCCTAATTTTGCTAATGAATTTTGAAGTGCCATAGGAAAGCATGTTTTAAATGAGTTGTTTTGGAAACATATGTTATGAACAATTGCTGTTTTTGTGCACTAATGTTTGATATGATATGTTTATAAAAGCATGGATGTGCCTTAGAGCACCATATTGTGATTTGACATGATTTGCATAGGATGCCTATGCGCACCGTTATATGTTTCCAAAAAGAGATGTGGTAGTTGCTGAGGGTAATGTTTTTTAATACAAAATTTATTTGAATAAGTGCATGAGGATAAAACTTGTTGTTATATTGCATTATGATTGTGATTTACCATGTTACAAGGACATGAGGTTTAGTTAAATAAGTGCACAATCATTGTTAAAGATGCTAAAAGCATGGCTTGAGTATAAATGACAAAATGTTTTGATATTGCATTGAAAAACAGTAAGTTCCCATGCATGTATGATCTATATTGGCTATGTGACACTATAAAGATGAATCAGATATAGATGGCTAGCCATAGGATTAAAGTGCACTATAAAGATTAAGAAAAAGGCAAGAGCCTACCAATCCTTATTTCGACTTTGAGGATAGTTTAAAGGCACTATTCTAGGTCGATGTGCTCTGAATTTGAGGATAGTTTAAAGGCACTATTCTAGGTCGATGTGCTATGACTTTGAGGGTAGTTTAAAGGCACTATTCTGAATCGTTGAGGTCTCTAGCTTTGAGGGTAGTTTAAAGGCATTATTATGAGCCGTTGAAGAACGTGGTTGAAAGATTACCTCCACCATTAAAAACGTAATTGAAAGATTATCACCACAATAATCTGAGTATCCGATGAGATTTATGATTAAATGATGGAAAGCAAGATTGTTGTGAAAGCATGATGCATATGGTTTGATCAAGCTTTGAGGATGAAAAAGATTATTATGAAAACATGAAGTATATGTTTCGAATAAGCATGTCTTATTTAAATGCTTTGGAAATTGTGAGTTTGAGTTGCTTTAATATGGGTTTGTAATATCGGTTTTGGTTTTAAAAATGCATTGATGTTTTACCCTTTTTTAGTGCACTCACTAGGAATTATTTGCTTACTTTTTTTTTGTCAATACATTGATTTAAGCAAGTGCAAGATTGTGGTTCATGGCAAGGAGTGATCCGAAGACAAGCGTATTAAAGAGTATGTATATGGTGTTATCATTATTTGTAATAAGGCAATGTGAGTTAATCGTTGGGATGTTATTTTGTATATGACTTGATTTTATGGTTGGAGTTTATATTATGTTGGATGATGACATTATCTTAACGTCTACGATGTTGGTTTACTTAATGCTAAGTACATTTGATGGTTATGATCTAATGATTTAAAATGGTTTAAATAATGATTGGATTGATTGCTTGTGTGCTAAGTGTACATGTGGTCATTTTCTTCTATCTCTTAGTCGATCTATAGCCTAAGTTTGGGGTCTTGACCATTTGGTGCTTATTGGATAATGCTTTATATTGTTAGGAAGTATGCCTCTAGATTACTTGTATGAATATAAATTATGTTGATTAAATGGCATGTAATTATATGAGCCTACTTGTTTAATGATAGTATAATACTAGAAGCATGTCAGTGTTGTTGTAAGTAAGTTGGATATGTTCAGTTTGGGATTCGAATCCCTAAGATGCATTTTAGTGCAGTCTGTATCGGTACAATTGGTGTTGATATCGGTACGCAGGGTTATTTCAGTGACCAATAATAATTGTATGTACCGGTACGCATGACCGGGTTTCGATATGCGTAACTAGGTATCGGTACGCCATGTAGCGTATCGATTCCAATATTTGCTTCTATGTTTGCCTGTACCGGTACTATATCCTATGTACCGGTACGGTTGGTGGTTAATTCGGTTAATGGGTTTTACCAAGTTTAGATTCTTTGCATTTTGGTCACCATATGTTGTTGCATCATTTTAATAAGTGAATGATATTCGTTTGGCCTGAGATTTTGCAAGCATGCTCATAGTGTAGCTAATTGCAGTAAGATACTTTAATAAACGTGCTAGTCATCTTTTTTTCAATTTTATGATTTAATCCTTAATTTCATAATTGGTTAAATTGGTTTCCCATATGTATCCAAAGGATCTGTAAGAAATCCATATACTAGCATATTTAGTTAATCATATTTCGTGCTAGCATATTGATTTAATCCGTTTGAGCTGAAAATCAATATGCTAGCATGAAATATGATTAACTAAGTATGGGTAACCTAAAATTTGTATAAGTCCCTATAATTATTCATATTTGTATTTTGGTCCTTAAAGCGCTCGTTTTGCAATTGAGTGCCTTATCGATGTTCGTATTGAATAAAGTTAGAACAGCTGCTTGTTTGTACTCTTTAGGAGTTAATGATGCATATAGATAATATAAAAGGAAAAATGGACTTATTTTTGGATAAATTTTCTTGATTCAGGTCTAGCGACTAGGTCAGGTCGAAGGGGTTACAAAAGAGCAAGCTTGTCATCTCAAGCTTTACAGATGAAGAATGTTCTCAAAAGGGTACTATAATAAGGGAAAAGCTGATCTCTGACAAGGAAATGAAAAGCTAAAAAAGAACGCAACAGAATTGGAAAGTGTCGTACAATATCTGAAAGACCAACTTGTAAGTTTCAAAGGGGCACTACAAATGGAGGACAAGGCACTGGAAGGCAAGCTTGAGGCGACCACCCAGACTATCCAAAGGCAGAATTATGAAATAATCAACTTCAGAAACAAAGTGCGAGGAATAACCCAGTTTGTGCATATCTTGTCCAATGAAGCCATGAACCTGCAACAACACCCTGACATTGACACTGAGCTAGGATAGGTGGACTTGGATGCTGAATGAAGTGATTAATCTAGGAGTTAGGCTAGATGCTCTCTGTAATTTGATTGTCTATTTCTTGTATTTGACCTTTTGGCTAATGAAAATTGTTCTAACAACTAGTTTTTGAAATCGACACCTCATGCATTCATGCATTGCTTAAATACCATATTTTTAGAAAAAAACATTGTTTTCTTTAAATAACATTGAATTAGCTGAAAACCAATATTTTGAGAAGCATGGGCAACATGCTTGTTAAGGTTGAGAAATCTTAGAAGGTGTTTGAGAGCCGCTTAGGTAGTGTTGTGCAAAAGATTGACCAGTCATATAACGAGATAGTAATTCGAGCCACCACATTGCTTGGAATTAGGGAAGCCAAAAAAAGAATGTTTCAGATAGTAATATTGATATTGATGAGAAATGAGGTATCACATCTCACATGAGGGTTCAACCTGAAATGATTCTTCCTCCAAAAAGAAGAAGACAAAAAAAAGGAAAAAATAAAAATAAAAAAATAGAAAAGAGGAAAAAGAAGAAGTTTAAATCAATATAACCAGGGGATCTGTAAGAAATCCAGTAGATCTGAGACTAAGTTCTGAAAGAAATAATAAAGTGCTTGGCCTTAATGTATTAGTGGATTTTGAAAATGTTGAGATGAAGGTAGTCTAGTAGAAAAACATAGAAGGATTGAATAAAAGCCAAATTTTGGTGTTTTTACCAAAATCTTATTGATCAATGTTTCAGTGACGGTTAGAGGGCATGATGGTTCTAGCAAAGTTGAGGGATTGCATACAATTGCAGAGTATTTCTTCGAAGTGGTGAAAGCTAGGGATTTAGTTGAAACTAGAAATTTTCTCACAATGGAATTGCTTCCGCTAAGGAAAAGATGACCAGAGAGCACAAAAACACAAGACAGAGAAGCTGAAGGGTTTAGTAAGAAAAGGAAGATGATTATCCATATCCCAATGCCATATTCAGATTTGTTGCCCTACCTCGTGCAAAATCACCTTTTGATGACAGTTCAACCGAAGTTTTATGTCTTTTATGGTGTTAAAAATACTTGTGGTTATTACTGTGGAGATTTCAATCACTCTGAAGAAGATTGTATATTTTTTTTGAAACACATAGTCAGCGGTCTCATCAGGAATGAGCATTTATGTTTTGAGAATAGAAAACCCCGATTTTATAAAAGACCATCATTTGCCGGAGGAATTGAGATAAAAGAAAAAAAAGGTAGAATCCATAGCAAGCTTTCATGGGTATTTCACTACAGTTCGAAGTCTACCATAATTAGAGTAATGTTTTGGCATTTATCCCTTCAAAGTTGCATTTACTGAAGAATACCCCAAGGTTAGATGCTCAAGATACTCTTGTCAGTGGAAAATCAAAGTCTAAATTGGATCTTATTCATGTTTCTTACCGTGAGCTGTACTTCAGACTACCCGAAGCTTCGCCACATCATGTGAAACCCTCAAAGCCCCATCATCCAAGTTGTTACAACATTATGAATTATTGTGAGTATCATAATGGAGTTCATGATCATGATATTGAAATTTGTTACACTTTCAAGTGGTAAGTTTAAAACTTTCTAAACTAGGGGATTTTGAAAGTCGACACTAAAGGTCAATCTATTAAGATTTGTAACTCAAGAGGTAGTCACATGGTTGGAACCAATGTAATTGGATTTCATAGAAATCAAGTGTCAAAATACGTCAAGGAAAAGAAAAGAATAAAGAGCAAGGAGAAGCTAATATAAAATCAACATCCATTAAGGAAGAAACCTCAAATAGACATGCTCATTAAAACCTTCAACATATCCAATCAACATCTTAAAAATTAGAGTTCGTCCAGACGCCGGCCAGAAGAAGTTGTTAATTTCCACATGCAAATGATTAAACATTCTATGGAAAAGAGCAAGCAATTGATTGAGAAAAAAGGAAACTCATAGCCAGGATGGCCTTAATTCAAGATTTGAAGAGAACTTCAGAACATAAGCAAGAAGGGGAATGCCTTTGTGCTGGTAAAAGAAATAAATGAAGAATTGTTGATTGAATTAGAGTGGCTAAAATTCACTCAAGTTTTTCTTGATTAGTGATTGACAGTTAGATCACAGAAGATCTATTTGTAGTTTTAAGACCGTTACAGAATAATACCCTGAACCATCCCAATCGCTTTTGCCTGCGAGCATTGGGTGTCCTTTGTCAGGAAAGCTATTTCGGTTTATTTGTTTTCGATGCTTGTTTCTTACATAAATTTTTCTGAAATGGAAAACATTTTATACTCTTTGATTCTTTTAATATTTCAATTATTCTTTTTCATGGGTTAGTTTTTGTTCTCCCATACATATATGTATATATCTTCACTATCATTTTCTACCAGGTACTTGAATATTAGCTGCAAGAGTGACCAAGAATCAAATTCAAAGATTAATTCCAGAAATGTGACTCTCTTTTAATTTATTTAGGACAATGGAAAGACATTAATGAGTGTTCAAGAATCATGGGAAATTCCCAAATACAAACTCTGAGTGAATTTTCCTCTCAATCATTGTTGACTAAGGTGATTGAATGAAGTGATAACCTTAAAAAATCAACCACCTGAATACTTCTTTTCTTTGAAGATATCTGTATATGGGAGGACATTTTGCATTCCTTCATCTCCCTTTACAAAGAAAGAAAATAAGAAAAATATCTTTTGTTGTCCCCCTTTGATCTTGATAATTTTCTTTCGATTCAACCCAAACCAAGGATCACCCCCACACTAGGGGAAAAGAGGATGAAAGTTTGTTAGCAAGTGAAAGATGTTTGGTTTTGATCATGCTATGATAGTAATGCCTTGTGAAGTAAGGGCAAGAAATAAAAGTGGATGTTTTGAGTACAAGAGCAAGAAAGGTAAGTTGAATGAAGACAAATATTCTAAATCAAGTCAAAAGAGCAAAAAAAGAAAAAATAAAAGAAAATAGTGGAAAGTCTATGTTCAAAGAGTCAACTAAATCAGGTTGAAAATTGTTGACATGAAAACTAAAGCAATTTAAAGAGAAATGACTAAGATGAAAAGTGTAAGGAAAATCAAGAGACATTTGTGAGATCTTCCATTCAAATAAATCTATATCTAATGGAGTCGTGGAGGATTGATCACCTTTGAATTCGAGGAAGGGAAATAAACTCTAGGGTGAAAACCCAAAAATGGGTAGTCTAGAGCAATATGAAGAATAAAAAAGGAGAAAAAAGAAGAAGATGTTTCAGTTGAGCATATTCAAATCAAGGAGTGTAGAAATAAGATTTCACATGGAAGAAATGATCCTTTGTTTCATCACCCTTAAACACTTATTTGAGCCCATATCCTTTCTTTCATAGTCGTGAGCCATCTACTACATTACAAGCCTTAAAAGACCATTTTGATCATATACGGGTATTGGAGTAAAAAGAGTTTGTCTTCAGAATGCATCCCACTTTGCAAGGATAACCTTTCTTCAAGGATTTCCAGACTTCTAATGCCTTATTGAGATTAGAAAAGAGGGAAAGATTAGGCATGATGAGTTAGTGAGGTAAAGAGTGCCATTTAAATAGGATAGAATTACGTATATGGGAAATGTTTCTCCCGAAAGTCTAATAATTTGGAAGGGGTCACATTTGAGTTGATATTTGCCAATTTGTTTCAAAGGCTCTGTTGCACTTGATATTTGGGGGGCCTATTTTTGGTTTTGTTTTTTCATGTTTGTCACGACTTGTCAAATTGTTCCATTTTCTCAAAATTTAGTGAAATAGTATTTTGAGCTTTTCACTTATCGTTTCAACAAGCATCTTGCAGATAAATCGATTAGATACAAGAAAAGTAAATGATTTCATGGATATTATTACGATATACTAATATTTTAAGTGTAGGTAGAACATGAGGTGACCTCGGTACTTATTTAATGATGAAAAGTACGTCGAGGAAAAGATACAAATCTGAGTGTCAGAAACATTTTACCAAAAGCTGCAGGAAAGCTACACAAATAATCTTGGGGCAAAGAGAAAATGTGGGCCATTTTTGGGGCAGAAGCCACAACAAGTTCAGTCCGTTAACGATTCATACTATCTAAAAGAAAAGATCATTACTTTTGAGACATTGCAAGACAAGAAAGCTTTGTGAAAGTTATAGTGAACAAAGATGATAGTTGAATTCAAGAGTGGGGCAATGCTACAATGTACATTACAGAAAAATATGTTTTATTTCGGTGAATAGATTTCGCAAGCTGGATCAACAGAAGTGATGATCTCTTTTGGAACCATGAGAAAGAATGTTGTCAAAGAAGCTGAATGAAGACATAGCAAGAGTGGCTTTCTAAGAAATGAGCTATCACCAGAAATTAAGTTTTTAGAAAAGCATGGTGAGATTCGACAAGAGAAAGGTTTATGAGTTGAATCCATGAAAAGGCAAGTACAAGTTCCTTCAAAATTGAAATTAGCCTTATTTGGAACAAGAAAAACCATTATTGTAAGAAAAAAGAAATAAGAAAAAGAAAGAAACGGGGTAAAAACCTGCAAGGGCACTTTAAAAAAAGAAAAGAAAACAAGAAAAAGAAAAAAGAAAAAATAAAATTGAGGTGAAAACTTGAAAGGGCTCATTGAGAAAAAAAGAAAAAAAACTAAAGTAAAAACCCGAAATGGTGCTTTGAGAAAAACAATCTAAAGTGATTTCAGGTGCTCTAGAACAAAAGATGCAGAGATCCTGAAGATTGAACATGAGTGTAAGATGGGTTACTTTGGCAAGAAAAGGAGTTTTAATGAAAAATGAAGCAAGGAAATTTTGAGCTTCCCTGAAGATGAAAGTTTGCCCAAGTGGTCCTCAATTGAAATCATTCATGCATCATATATAGTTAGGCATCCATAAGTAGGAGCATGCTAACTCATACATTCAAAATATTTGTGTATGATTCGACAAGAATTTACGAATCAACAAAGACTAAGGAAAGATTTCAACTTACAACTTCAAGATTGGAGGAGTAGACCAGTCATATACGTTCTAAGCATAGAGAGAGATCGATCAATAGAGGAAGAGAAACAAAAGATATCTTGTGAGCTTCAGATTGAAAGATCTAGACACCTTAGGCAAAAAAAGCAGTGACTCAAAAGATCTTAGTACTTCAAGCGAGAAATTGAAGATATTTCATAATACTTTAAGAGAAATTTTTTTAACAGATGATATTTCTTTTTGCAAGTTCAGTTTTTTCCTAAAGGATAGCAAAAAATGGAGAGCTCCTAATGAGAAAAGTTTGCTTAGCAAAGAATACATAACTCCTAATAAGAAGAGTTTAGCCAACAAGAATACATAGCTCATAATAAGAAGAGTTCACCTAGCAAAGAATATAGAGCTCATAATGAGAAGAGTTCATCTAGCAAATAATACAAAGCTAATAATGAGAAGAGTTCGCCCAGCAAAAAATATAGATTTCATAATAAGAAGAACTCGTCCAACAAAGAGTACATAGTTCATAATGAGAAGAACTCGCATGGCAAAGAATGAAGAACTCATAATGAGAAGAGTTCGTTCTTTAAAGAATAAAAATTTCCTAATGAAAAGAGCTTGATTGGTTGACACCTTTACAGAGAGGTGGATTAATGTTTTCAAGAGTAACAAAGAGTTCCTAAGGAGAAGTGCTCGATTGTTCGACACCTTTGTAGAGAGGTGGAGCAACATTTCCAATAAAGAATGAGGAGTTCCTAATGAGAAGAACTCACTTGTTTAACACCTTTACAAAGAGGCGGATCAACATTTCAGAAGAATAAAGAGTGTAAGTGCTTTAGGCTTCATAGCGTTTCATAAGAATGGTTAGTTTAACTTTTTCAAACTTCGTCAACATTTCAAAAGAATAAGGAGTATAATTATTCTGGGCTTCACAACATTTCAAAAGAACATATAGTTTAAATTTTTTAGACCTTATCAAACATTTTAAAAAAATGAAGAGTATAATGATTCTGGGCTTCGCAGCATTTCAGAAGAACATATAGTTTGACTTTTTTAGACCTTATCAAACATTTCAGAAAAATGAAGAGTGTTATGATTCTGGGATTTGCCGCATTTCAGAAGAACGAATAGTTTGACTTTTTAGATTTCAAAAACTTTTTAGAGGAATGAAAGGTGGCACTGTTCTAGGATTCGTAGCGTTTCAAAAAAATAGATAGTGTAGCTTTTTCAAACTTCATCAACACTTCCAAAAGGATGAATAATTTGATTTTTCAAACTTTGCCAACATTTCAGAAGAATGAATTGTTTTGGACTTCACCAACTTCGTAGAAGTACTTGTTTGTTCAACACCTTTCCACAGAGGTGGATCAACATTTTCAACAGGAAATACGGGTCAACTTTTTTTGTAGAGAAAAGTGGATCAACATTGCTGATGAGTGTGCTAAAGTACTATTTTTTCATGCCCTTTTTACTCATATCATTGTTAGACTTAGGCTCGTTTTAGTTGCACTGATAGGCATTCATGCATAGTTTTCTAGTTTCCTTAGTTACTGAGCTTGATATTGCATTTGGTTGGTTTTTTCGGGGAAAATCGTTGCTGGTGTGCTTTATTTTGTGTAGGACTGGATTTCTGTGGCAAGTAGAGATTGACGTGCCAAGTAGGGGTCATTGCTGAAGGAGTTGACATGGCAAGTAGGGGTCATTTCTAAAGAGTTGCCGAAGTAGATTGCCATGGCATAACAGGATAATTCTAGATAAATACAATATTATCCGTAACATTATCCAGATCGTAGAAGATAAAGCCCAGATTCAAATTTCAAATGCCTGATCAGATAAGGATCATA
This sequence comes from Hibiscus mutabilis, assembly GCA_019671005.1. NCBI lineage: Eukaryota > Viridiplantae > Streptophyta > Magnoliopsida > Malvales > Malvaceae > Hibiscus > Hibiscus mutabilis. The sequence goes on from CM033748.1 coordinate 44,356,719, forward strand.
TCTCCAGGGAAATCAAACGCATTTAAATCCTCCTCATCAACAACAAAGATGATCGCATCATCCCCTTTAAATAGAAGATCAAATCGCAGCTTTGAGGAGTCGAATTTTGGGGAATCAGATTCTAGAGAGAAAGATGATCGCATATTTCATCTTCTTCATTTTTACTTTATGCGATCTGTGTTTGGGATTATTTTTATTGAATTTTCTTCTTCCCCAGCCATGAACTAATTTAAATTGGGTGGGGTTATTTGGGTTTGTGGTTGTGATAAACGTTTGGATGTATAGGTTTTTTATTGCAATTTAAATTCAAAGTTTGTTCATTCTTGGTTCTTAATTTTGATTTCGAGTGAATTGGAGAGGATTTCGAGAGCTATCAATTTATCTATACTTGGGAAAGTTAGATTCAAGAAACAAATGAACATGATCTTCACTCAACAAATCGTCGATAAAGATTAATCCACCTTAGGAATAAGGATTGGATTTCAACGGCTAAGAGGAGTGTAGATCGGTTGTTGTTCACCCAAGGTTAACACATGGATGTATCACCAAGGCGTGCACAATTAGCTAGTTCTTCAGTTAGGGATAACAAGAAGACATTGAAGAACGCTTCGCCGAGCTTTGAAGGAAGGAACCCAGTTGACACGGCAATCAAACCAGTCCCAGTTGCCACAACATAATTTGTGACCTAGTTGCCATGACAATTAAGCTTGTCTTAGTTGCCTTAGCAATTGAGTTGCCTCAGCAATCAATTGCCACGACAATCCGAACAGCCCTCACACCACTACTCATGATAACCCAGCCTACTCTTTTATTCGATTACTTCCTTCATTTATTTTACTAGTTTAATTATTTTACTTGTTATTTCCAAACACCTATCATTACTATTCATTTTTTTTCAGCGCAAGAAGTTAAAAATCAGAGTTTCACCAATCCCTGTGGAGACGATATCTTTACCATACTATAACTTGCGACATGTATACTTGCACCAATTGCGAAACACTCAAAACACGCAACAAGTTTTTGGCGCCATTGCGGGAGATTGGCAATAACGACTTTGTTTTTATTTTCTTGCACCTTTGTTCATTTTATTTATTTTTGTGTTCGGTTTCAAGAGGCTAATAACTTTGGTTTTGCATTGGTGTATGACCAGGGCAAGACCGACAACATCAGATTATCCATTTGAACCAGATATCGACCGCGTTTTTCGTAGACGTAGAAGAGAATTGAGAGTAGAAATTCCAGATCCACCTAATGATCTAGTTGGCAACCTGAATGCTAATGGTAATCAGAATGCTGCAGCAGGAGATGTAGCAAATCTACGGGATCAACTTGCTATCGTACGAAATAGACCCATCTGGGACTACTTAAAGCAAGATCTTGACGGTCTCACTCCAGGAGTTGTCACACCTGAGATTCAAGCCACTCACATCGAGTTGAAGCCTGTGATGTTTAATATGATCAACACTGTTGGTCAGTTTGGTGGATCAGCAACTGAGGATGCCAGACAACATCTCAAATCGTTCCTAGAGATTTGTGATTCATTTAAGCAACAAGGAGTTCCCTAAGACGTCCTAAGGTTGAAATTGTTTCTCTATTCGCTGAGGGATAAGGCGAAATCATGGTTAAATAGTATCTCATCCGGATCTTTAGACTATTGGATAGATCTATGCAGGAGTTTTCTTTCTAGATTTAGTTTTACAAATATGACTGATAAATTGTGCAATGACATTACTTCTTTTTGTTAGGCAAATGATGAGTCCATGTACGAGGCTTGGGAGCGTTACAAAGAGCTTTTATGTAAATGTCCCATGCACAAATTCAGATATTGGACGCAAGTATCAATGTTTTACAATTCAGTCAACGCACCGACAAGGATGATGTTAGATGCCTCGACGAATGGTACGCTCCTAGACAAATCAGCAGAGGAAGCTTGAGAGATTTTGGACAGACTTGCCAAAAAATGATTATCAGTTCCTAACCAGTAGAAGGGGAATTGTCAGGAGAAATGCCTCGGCAATTAAGCTAGAATAGTCAGATACCATCTTAGCACAGTTATCTACATTAACCAATTTGGTTAAGAATATGCAAAAACCCAGCAACCTATAGGAGGTCAAGGTAATAGGTCCATTTTGTGATTTATGTAAAACTGACCATGATTCTTCTAAGTGTACGCAAAACCTAGAGTCCAGTTTTTATGTTGGGAATTACAACCGAAACAACAATGTATATTCCAACACGTATAATCCGGCCTAGAAAAAGCATCCCAATTTTTCATGGAGTAACCAGAACAACTCCAATAATCAGCAACACCAGAATATGGAAGCATCAGGATTCTAGCAGAATATGTCACGGCAATAAATGCCCCAGCAACAGTAAACATCAACTAGTTCTTTGGAAAACTCTTTAAATGCTTTCATGTTTAAAATGAATCTTATATGGCCGAAACTAGTACTTTCATGAAAAAGACTGACGCTTTTATTAATATGATTGAAATGCAGACGCAGAGTCAATGAGCGACTTTGAAAGCATTGGAGACGCAAGTCGGGCAATTTACTCAGATTCTAAATACAAGGCCACAAGGAGGTTTGCCCAGCGACACTAAGGTTGTTTGAGGAACGGGCCACGAACAATGTAAAGTGATAACCACCCAAAGTGGATCAAAAGCAAACGAGGGACCCAACCAATCTAAGGGTAGTGATTCTATCCAGAATGATGTATCCAACAACAAAACCATGGCAGTCGTTGATGATGAACCTTCAGCAATTGCCACAGCAAGTCCGCTTGCCGCGGCAAGTCCATCTAAGAGTTCCAAGTCGGATGAGAAGGGAAAATATGAAGAGATCAAAATTCCACCACCATTCCCACAGAGGCTGAAGAGGTAAAAACACGAATACCAGTTCAAGAAATTTCTTGACATCCTAAAGCAAGTCCATATCAACTTGCCACTGGTTGAAGTAATAGAACAAATGCCAAACTATGGTAAGTTCCTTAAAGGCATTGTTTCTAAGCGAACTAGGCTTGGAGAGTTTGAGACAGTTGCTGTGACGGAGGGGTGTATGGCAATGTTACACAACTGTCTGCCACCCAAATTAAAAGATCCTGGCAGTTTTACAATACCTTGTGCAATCGGCAATCACTATGTTGGAAAGGCGTTGTGTGATCTTGGAGCCAGCATAAACCTAATGCCAAAATCTATTTTTCAAAGATTGGGCATAGGGAAGACGAGACCCACTACAGTCATACTACTGCTTGCAGATAGAATTTATGTGTATCTAGAGGGAAAAATCGAAGACATCTTGGTAAGGGTGGACAAGTTTATTTTTCCAGTTGACTTTATAGTTTTGGATTGTGAAGCAGATGTGTCTACGCCTATTATTCTTGGAAGAACGTTCTTAGAAACGGGACGGATATTGATTGATGTCGAACGAGGAGAGCTCACCATGAGGGTGAATGGCCAACAAGTCACGCTTAGTGTTTTCAAAACCTTAAAGCATACTGATGATCTAGAAGAGTGCCAAGTCATTCAGGCCACCACAGAATTTAATTTTGACATGGAAGAGTATTGCCACGGAAATTTGCTTGCCGAGACGGGAGAGCCTGTAGAATCAGACGCAGAGGCACAACAAGAAGTGAAATGGATGGTAAGTCGACCAGGTAAAAATTTTGAATCTCTTGATTATTCAAGTAAGGAATGTAAACATGAGAAACCTTCCATTGAATAACCCCCTATTTTAGAGTTAAAACTATTGCCAGAGCAATTAAAATATGTTTACTTGGGAACCCATAAAACTTTTCCCGTAATCATTTCTTCTAAGTTACAGCCTGAACAAGAAGAAAGGTTTATTGCCATGTTGGAGCTACAAAAAAAGGCAATAGGTTGGTCAATTACAGATCTAAGGGAATTAGTCCGGCAGTATGTATGCATAAGATCATGCTAGAAAATAACCATAAAAACTCTATCGAGGCACAAAGACGGCTTAACCCTACCATGAAGGAAGTTGTGATGAAAGCGATCATCAAGTGGTTCGATACCGGTATCATATATCCTATTTTCAACAGTGCATAGGTAAGTCTGGTACAATGTGTACCGAAAAAAAGAGGTATAACGATGGTAAGTAATAAAAACAACGAACTCAATCCAACTAGAACTGTCACTGGTTGGAGAGTTTGTATGGATTATCTCAAGTTAAATAAGGCTACTAGGAAAGATCATTTTCCCTTACCATTTATTAACCAAATGCTTGATCGAATTATAGGAAAATCGTTTTATTATTTTTTGATGGATACTCAGGGTATAACCTAATCGCCATAGCACCAGAGAATCAGGAAAATACGACTTTCACGTGTCCGTATGGTACATACACATTTCGAAGAATGTTGTTCGGACTATGTAATGCCCCAGCGACATTCCAGCGATGTATGATGGTAATCTTCTCCGACATGGTGGAGGATTTCCTCGAAATCTTCATGGACTACTTTTCAGTATTCAGAGACAGCTGTGACTTGGCACGCTGTGAAGAAACTAACCTAGTGTTAAACTGGGAGAAGTGCCACTTTATCGTGGATGAAGGTATAGTGCTCGGGCACAAGATCTCATCGAAGGGAATTGAAGTAGACAAAGCCAAGGTGGGCGTAATTGAGAGATTGCTTCAACCAAATTCAGTCTAAGGGATCTGAAGCTTTCTCGATCATGCAGGTTTTTATAGAAGGTTTATTCATAATTTTTCTTTGATTTCTAAACCCTTGTGTAACTTGCTTGAACAGGACAAGGCTTTTAATTTTGATGATTCTTGTGCTAAGGAATTTGAAAGCCTTAAGAAGCAACTTGCCATGGCACCTATTGTCATTCCCCCTGATTGGACCTTACCTTTCGAGCTCATGTATGATGCAAGCGATTACACGGTAGGGGCTATTCTAGGAAAGCGGAGAGGTAAGATTTTCCATGTGGTATACTATGCTAGCAAAACCCTTAATGGTGCTCAATTGAATTACACCACGATGGAAAAGGAACTACTAGCTGTAGTTTTTGCATTGGACAAATTTCATTCCTACTTGATTGGTACAAAGGTAATTGTCCATACTGACCATTCAATAATTAAGTATTTGATTGCTAAAAAAGATGCCAAACCATGTCTAATTCGTTGGATATTGATTTTACAAGAGTTTGACATTGAAATTAAGGACATGAAAGAAACAGAGAACCAGGTTGCTGATCATTTGTCAAGGCTGGACGGGAGCAATACAGACAATAACTCCTTGGAGATCCATGATGCATTCCCGGATGAGCAGTTGTTAATTGCCTCGGTAACACCCTGGCATGCAGATATAGTAATTTTTTTGGTTAGTGTTATTTTACCTTACGACCTTACTCACCAAGGAAAGAAGCAGTTCCGACATGATGCTAAGCATTATTATTGGGACGAGCCTTTGTTGTTTAAACAATGTGCAGATCATGTCATACGATGATGTGTCCCTGAGGAGAAATAGTAAAATATGCTTCGATAATGCCATTTTTCACCCTACAAAGGCCATTTTGGAGGAACTCGCACAGCAGCCAAGGTTCTACAATCCGATTTTTACTGGCCTACTCTTTACAAGGATGCCTATAATTTCTACAAATGATGTAACCGATGCCAACGAATAAGAAACATATCAAGGAGGCATGAGATGCCATTGCAGAATATCCTTGAGGTCGAATAGTTTGATGTATGGGGCATCGATTTCATGGGGCCTTTCTCATCATCATTCAGAAACCTCTATATCCTAATCACCGTGGACTATGTATCTAAATGGGTAGAGGCAGTTGTAGTTCCCAAGAATGATTCAAAGACTGTGTAACAATTCCTGCAGAATAATATCTTTACACGGTTTGGGACACCAAGGGCAATTATCAGCGATGAGGGCACACATTTTGACAATAAATTGATTGCTAAGACATTGGAGCGCCTTGGTGTGACACATAAAATTGCCACGACATACCACCCGTAGACTAACGGGCAAGCTGAAATTTTCAACCGTGAATTGAAGGGGATCATTGAGAAAGTTGTTAATCCTTCTCGAAAGGATTAGTCTTTGAGAATCGATGACACACTCTAGGCTTAACGAACAACATACAAGACACCCTTAGGCATGTCTCCCTACAGACTTGTTTACGGTAAGACTTGCCATCTGCAGGTGGAAATCGAGCATAAGGCCTACTGGGCTATCAAAAACATGAATATGGACTGGGAAAGTGCAGGGCAAAAGCGTCTATTGGACCTAAACAAGATAGAAGAGTTTCGTGCCTTAGCTTATGACAATGCCAAGATCTATAAAGAGAAAATCAAGCGTTGGCATGCTAAGAAGCTATTGCCGTGGCAATTCTTGCCAGTGCAATTAGTGCTTCTCTTCAATTCTCGCCTTAAGCTTTTCCCCAGGAAACTAAAGTCAAGATGGTCTGGGCCATTTGAGGTTGTTAAACCTTACTCTCATGGGGTTGTGGTGGTTAAATCGATAGTGGATGGACATGAGTTCAAGGTTAATGGACAACGGTTAAAGCACTACGTTGTTTCACATGTGACTCACAATAAGGAGACTATAACCTTAGGAGATGCATGAAAATGCTCTTCCAAAGTGTTTTTAATTTGTAGTTTTTAATTTTTGGACTTTTTATTTTATTTATTTATTTTTTTTTGTTATTTTTAGATTTTAGGATTTTTCCTTCCTTTTTAGTTGATTTAGTTGTTATCTTTATTTTATTTTGATATTTCCTTTATCTCTTTATTTTTATTTTGATTTCGTTTTATATTTATTTAATATTATCTTTTTGTTTTGTTTGAGTTTTAGGATAAGAGTTTCAAAGAAGGAGTTGGGCTTAGGATATAATTTTATTTAAATGAAGCCTATCCCTTGAAGTGGATAATAGGCTCAAAATCTCGACTATTTCAAAGGGATTTAATCACCCTTTGACATTTTTTTTCACCCAAAATTTTCTCCCTTCTATTCTACCCTAGTCGCACACTTGAACCAATCCCCATCATTATTTTCACTCAACCAAACCTTCACTCAACCATTAATATTCCCATCTACTCCATATTTTCTCCCTTTACTGTTATTCCCTTTGTTTTTCTTTTCCAATCAAGAACCAAGGAGCCATGGCCAAGAACCTCAAGATTATGCCCAAGACGAGTTCTTCAAGAGCAATTGAGCCATCTTTCCGCCGGTTTGCATCTCCGATCATTGAGAAGAGGTACCTTGCCAAGTTTGCAAATCGAAGGGTATGAGAAGAGCAAGGGTTCGAATTTGATGTTTCCCTCAAGAACTATAATACCTCAATTTTTGGTTAGTGACTAAATTGCAAAAATTCAAACGTTTGTGGTATAGTTTAGTGACTAAAATGTAAAAAATTCAAAGTTTGGCAACAAAAGTGAAAGGTTGGGAAAAGTATAAGGACCAACATGGTAATTTTCCCAATAAATATTTTATGGTAAAAATGAATAGTTTATCCTGGTTCAGGAATTTTGGTGGGAATCAGATTTTTGGTACGAGAATTGTGTAAAAAGCTATAAAGGGGAAAAGTTTCAGAAATTAATTTGGATGACCATTCGAGCTCAGAAAATTATAAAATTTTGATGGGAGTTATAGATAGACTAAAAGAAGATTGTGTTAAGTTTTGGGATCGTTTTGATTCGATTTGGATTTGGTTTTATGCAGTATTTGAGTAAATAGGGGATAATGGCATTTTTGAAGATACTAAGATTCATTAATGGCATTTTGGTCATTTTCCCTTACTTTTTATATTAAATTGATTATTTTGGGTAAAATAATACAAGTTTTGTGATCATATTGGTCATAACTAATGGGCAAATTGGTCATTACACTATTAGTAAAGACTTTTATATTGGATTTTTAAGAATAAAATGCCATTTGTCCTTATAATTAAATGAAGAAAAGCTAGAAATTTCTCCACCATCTTCCTCCATTTTCAAACACCATAGCAAAGGTAAGAGATAATTTTTGATTCAATATTTACTAAGATTGAGTTGGTTTTTGGATTATGATATGAAATAGAAAATTGATCACCATCTAATTCTCTTTCATTTGGTACAATTTTTGAGTAGTTTCCATATTTATATGTTGAGTTTGGGAGTTAGGTTTATGAAGGACAGGTTGATATGTTGAGTTTTATGGATTGTTTTGATTAAATATGGTGCTGTGATGTTGTTTCAAGCATGAATATAGTAAAATTTCTATGTTTTGGTTGTTAGGTGATTTTTGGGAAAATTAAAAAATTAGGGGAAACTCTTGCAAAATTTTCTTTTGAAGAGGAAATGATGTTAGAAGCTTAATATGTTGTGTAGAAGCTAAAAACATGCTTGAATCAAGTTGGGAAGTTAGGATAAAGTGATCATTTGAATTCGGCTAAGTGAAGAAAATAAGGGGAAATTTTTTGGAAAATTTTCCTAAGCTTGGAAATGATGTAAGGATAATTTTGTAAACTTTAGAAAGTCATTTGGACTAATATGGAAAGTTGTGAAGTAATAAGGACTAAGTTGTAAATTTTGGAAAATTTAAGGACTTAGTTGTTAAACTTGTTGTTGGAGTGTACTATTACGGAAAATCAAGGTTAGTGATTAAAAAGGTTGACTTTGAAGTTTAGATAGAATTTGGGGACCAAATTGTGATTTTGGCAAATTTAAGGATTAAAGGTAAATTTTTAAAGCTTAGGTTCTCAAGTGTAAAGAATGAAAAATGTAAGGTTTAGAGTTGAAAATGATGGTTGAGAGCCTAAAAGGAGTCTTTTAGGACTAAAGTGAATATTTTTGGAAAGTTATAGAATTATTAGGAATATTTTCCTAATATATATATATATATATATATATATAATGTTAGTAAGATACTAACATTACTTTGAAATGGTATTTGTTGTTGAAATGTGGTGTAGATCGTATTCGTGATCACAATCAAGGTTCGAACAAGTCGGTAGATAAAGGAAAAGCTTCAGAGTAAAGTAATAGTACAGTATAGCTAGTGAGGCAAAGGTGAGTGAATTTTTATTTATTTATTATTATGCTATGAGATAAACTTGTGATAAGTCAATCTCGAAGGTTAAAGGTAAAGGATCTGAATTATCTGAAATGTTTGAATGGTTTATAAATGATTTAGGGTATGAACTGCCCAATGCAAATTTCTATATATGAAAGTGATTTTTAATGATTTATTGGTATTATTGATAAAAAGGAAAGTTCATATTATTGAAATGTTGAATGCCCATTGTATGTCTATTGAGAGTCTTGGTATATTGGCATGCCAAAGAGTTAGAGTATATTGGTTTAAAACTGCTACTAAGCAGGCAATACATTTAATACTGCTACGGCAGGCGGGACGGTGAGTTGTGTTTTACAACTATGATCCAGTGAAGGTTATTAATGCCGTTAAGTCACTGTAGTATTTCTAGTGATTCACTAGCATTGATATATTGATCCAAACACAACAAATTAGTTGTTGCGGGCACATGTGCATTTACTCATCATTAAACTCGCATACCTTGCATTCTCATATATAATTCCTTGGGCTATGCTATATTATCATTGGAATTGAAAGTGAAATGGTTTGGCAAATCAGATTCGTGATTTTCAAATCCTTTTTAATATTTTTAATGCAATCTACATATTTTTATTATACTTATAGTGAAATGTTTTTTTTAATTATTATATGTATTGCCTCACTAAGTGTATACTTAGCGTGTGATTGTTTCACGCGTAGGTTATAAGGAGCTTAAGAAGTAAGGAGCAGTTGCAAACATCATCACATTTTGAGAGTGGTACATCAGAATCAGTATGACATCTTAAATGTTGTCTTTTGATAGTTCTAGTTGGCATGTATAATATAAATTTTAACTGCTCTGGTATAACTATGTTTAATAGAATATGAGTTTAAACGTATTTTATTTGCTATTTAGATGATTTTTAAGTTAGGCAGTTTCTAAGCAGTTTTATTAACTAGATGTTTAAGAAGTAAATTGCCTAGTTGTTGTTTAAATCTAAATTTAAATTGAACTTAGAAAAATTAGATTTTTAAATTCTATATGATTAACTATTACTTTAGTTAAAAAAATGGTTTGATATATTATTAGGAAATTTTATTTTAACAAAATTTGATATAGAAATTATTATACTTTTATTTTGTGACATCTCTGACTTGTATTCATTAATGAATACGAGAAAGGGGTGTTACAAGAACTATGTCCTTGAAGATTCAATCTTCAAGATAATCGAGCACCATAAATGGAAAATCTTTTGTGAGCAACCAAAACCTGACAACATCTCATGGGTAAGGGAATTTTATGCACATTTTTCTAATCCGTATAACCCTTGTGTTTATGTGCGTGGTAGGGCGATTCTTGTTGATTTCGCTGCAATCAACGCGTATTTTGGGCTGTATATTGAGAAGGACGAACATACGATTTTTTTTGAAAACATCACAGCCAAAGAAGTGGAGGACGTGTTCCAAGATCTCACCGTTGAGGGAGTTGCGTGGAAGAAGGACATTTAAAGGGAACGGTGAACCGCATCCTGTTGAAGCTTGCGGCCAAATTGTGGAACAACTTCATTAAAACTCGTTTGATGCCTACTACTCATAATACCACGGTTTCTTATTCTCGTTTATTATTAATCCATTCTTGTAACATCCTCGACCCGGCCTAGTCGCAAGATCGAACCGAGTAAGCTACATTACGTTTACCAAGGTAAACCGAGAAGTTTAAACCTAAAACACATCCATTTTTTCCCTTTTATCTTGTCTAGATGCATTAATTCTTTCCTACGTTACCATATTGTTCATAGGTGAGCACTTATCTCAATCGGGCATTGTAACGATATCCAATTTGCCACAAACACAAATTTGGGACCAAAATGCAATTTCAGCAAAACTAAAGGACTTTTCTAATTTTTAAGTTACCAACCTTTAAATAAGTACATTTCAGGCTTATGTGTCAAAAATCAGCTTCAAACGATCATTCATGCTCAATTAATTGGCAAAACAAGATTCAGGGACTGAAACGAAAGAAACCAGAACTGCCTTTCCAAGACATTAACAGAAATAACGGTATCCGTATCGATACGTTGAGTCCCATATTGATACAGTTGTGAACTCATCGTTTCAATACGGTATGACTAGTACCTGTACGCTATTTCGAGTATAAATACATTTAAAAATCATTTCACACCGTACCAATACGGTACCTCAGTGTTTCGGTACGCGGCCTCGTCTCCAAAAAGTGAAATTCCAGTAGCCTTGAGGCGTATCGAAATGCCCCTGCCTGTATCGAAACGCCCTGGCCTTATCTGCCTAGCCTACCGATACGCTCTCTCGCGTATCGGTAGGCCTGGGCCTGTAATGTCAAAATTAACTGGTTTTCACACAATTCTAGATGCAATTGACCCCTATCAACTTTCAAACATGCATATCAACACTTCAATATACATAATCTAACATTTATACCAAGGTTAGACAAACAAAACGACAACATGCTTCCAAAAGACCACTCTAGAGGCATGCTTCCTAAACCACTTTGCCAAACATACCATAATGCACATTTAAACCATTATCAGCATAAGCAGCATGCCAGCACACTCAACATAGCATACTAAACTTGGCCAAACCAGCATGACATAGCAATCCACAAGGAAACTCTAGATGCATGCCTACACATCCATTTAACCTCAACCATGGGCAAGTAATAACATCAAGCTAAACAACATATAACAATCATCAAAAACCAGCATAGAATCATTCTAAAGAACCACAATGCAACGGATATACAACTCCCAAAATCATGGCGAACACATTACCTTATTAACCGAAAACATAAACCGAGTTCATACTCAAAATTAGTTTATCTCTTGGATCCTTGCAAACCTTGCCTTTGCTGCCCAATGCTCTGCATCATTAGGAAAAAGAGAGCGTAAGCACACATGCTTAGTGAGGATGCTCATAAAACAATGATGCACTAAATACCATTTAAAAACCACAACTTGCATTTTCTAAAACATGCTTACAACCTAAGCATTTTCCATGATTCCAACTGAATCAAAACATACTAATCTTCATATAACATCATATACAATCCCTGCTTAAATCCCAAAGCATTTTAAACAAACCATGCTTAAATCCCAAAGCATTATAAACAAAACAAGGTTCAACACATGAACTTTCTCATATATTGGCATTTATAGTGACCTGGATAGACTACCTCCATCTTATACACATATCGGATACACGGATCTCTCATACCATGCCTAGTTAAACCGCATGATATCCCAAACCTTGCCTAGTTAAACCGCAAGATTTGACACCCTCACCTAGTTAAACTGCGAGATTTCACCCTTAGCTAGTTAAACAGCAAGATTTGACACCCTCGCCTAATTAAACCGCGAGATTTCACCCTTTCCTATTTAAACTGCAAGATCGCCATCTATTTGGGTTGCCTAGTTAAACCGCATGCCACAAACGAGGTCCCAACAGTCCGAGTGGCCTTGTTACACTGCCATACCTCAAGGGCCCATGGCCACGATCGATTTTGGTTCATATTTTATAGTGCACTTTTAATCCTATGGCATGCCAACTATATCCGATTGTTTTCTCACCTTGTCACATAGCCAATATATCATTTACAAACCATTTACAACCTTTTGCTCACTGTTTTACAATGTATTAAACAAAACATCACATATGCAAATCTCATTGCCAATGCAATATCACCATTCCCTACCGGAATGAAAACCAATGCTCAATAGCATTTAATATACTTTCAATCCCCTGCATATGTACTCAAAACCATACATTACCAGCAAGTAAATCATACCATGTTTATCACCAAAACATGCAACAACATGCTTATATCCAAGAGCAAAATAAGGGAAACTTACTTCCGAGCTTGGGGTAAGTGTCTTACGCTTACCCTAAACTCCCAACAACCTTTACAAACCTTTGTAAAGCATATAAAACCAGTTTCCACTCATTGATACACCTCGCCTTCCATGCCAACGCGAATCAAGCTCCCTACAAGCAACCAAACAACGTCAAGCTTTGCCGCCTTGACTATCCCCTATTTTAAACACATAAAACCAGAGGATAAATGCATTAAAATGCATTCAAACCATTGCCTAACAGCAAACTCCTGCAACTTCCAAGTTGCCCACTCTAAAACCATCCAAAACATGCCGAAATCATCATCAAACGTTTCCGAAACTTAACCCAGCCATAAAACAACAATTCAAGCCATCAAACAACATCTAATAACATCCAAAAACCCTATCCTAAATCCTTTTACCTCCAGCAAAGATTAAACTCGATTATCTCCACAACAACTCAAATCTAGCAACCAAAATAATTAAAGATTCAAGAGTTTCGGGATTTTATTGATAAATACAACTTATCAACACCAAAACACATCCAAAACATATATTAAATCAATCTCAAATACTGGAAATCAGATCCACTTCGGAAATTACCATGTTTCATCAATATTTCAAAAGGACTAGAGTGTGACTTCGTCAAGATAGTGTGCCTCAACTCCGGATCATCCGGCACCACTATTCGACCCTTGAAACACAAAACTCCATCATCATCAAAATGAAAATCTGTCGAATTACCATCTGCTATGTCTTTAACATGATCCACCAACGAGTCATCATACGATTTCTTAGCTTTAACCAACTGTGATAACGTAGGCTTAACTTGCAACTCAGCCATCAAACCGCCCTCCCGCGTCACACTCAACCTTGCAAACATAGCTCGAAGCTCAACCGCAACCTTACGACTTAATGCATCTGCCACAACATTGGCTTTACCAGGATGATACTCAATTGTCAAGTCGTAATCCTTAAGAAACTACAACCATCTACGTTGCCTAAGATTCAAATCTTTTTGGGACATCAAATACTTCAAGCTCTTGTGATCCATAAAGATCACGCACTTCTCACCATAGAGGTAATGTCGCCAAATTTTCAAAGCGAAAACCACGACCGTAAGCTCCAAATCATGAGTTGGATAATTGAGTTCAAGAACTTTTGACTGGCTCGATGCACAGGCCACAACCTTCCCATCCTACATCAGCACACAACCCAAGCCAACATACGACGCATCACTATAAACTACAAACTCCTTCCCAGATTCAGGTTGAATCAACACAGGAGCATGTGTTAGAACTTCCTTCAACATCTCAAAATTGTGCTGCTACTTCTCCGTCCACACATAAGAAACATTCTTCTGCAACAACTTGGTCAACGTTGCTGCAATACTCGAAAACCCCTCAACGAAATGGCGATAATAACTAGCCAACCCAAGAAAACTACGCACCTCTAATACAGACTTAGGTGGCTTCCAATTGAGAATAGCCTCAATTTTCTGTGGATCAACGTGAATACCCTCCACGGAAACCACATGACCAAGGAATGCCACTTCCTTTAGCCAAAACTCACACTTGCTCAACTTAGCGTACAACTGATTATCCTTCAACACTTGCAACACTATCCGCAAATGCCGAACGTGCTCTTCCTCGGTACGGGAGTATACGAGAATATCATCCATGATATCCCAAACCTTGCCTAGTTAAACCGCAAGATTTGACACCCTCGCCTAGTTAAACCGCATTAAATCGCAAGATTTGACACCCTCGCCTAGTTAAACCGCGAGAATTCACCATTACCTAGTTAAACCGCAAGATCACCATATATTTGGGTTGCCTAGTTAAACCGCATGCCCCAAATGTGGTCCCAACAGTCCGAGTGGCCTTGTTACACTGCCATACCTCAAGGACACATGGCCACGATCGATTTTGGTTCATATTATATTGCACTTTTAATCCTATGGCATGCCAACTATATCCGATTGTTTTCTCACCTTGTCACTTAGCCAATATATCATTTACAAACCATTTGCTCACTGTTTTACAATGTAATAAACAAAAATCACATATGCAAATCTCATTGCCAATGCAATATCACCATTCCCTACCAGAATGAAAACCAATGCTCAATAGCATTTAATATACTTTCAATCCCCTGCATATGTACTCAAAACCATGCATTACCATCAAGTAAGTCATACCAAGTTTATCACCAAAACATGCAAAAACATACTCATATCCAAGCCGATATTCAAGAGCAAAATAAGGGAACCATACTTCTGAGCTTAGATAAGTGTCTTACACTTACCCTAAACTCCCAACAACCTTTACAAACCTTTGTAATGCATCTAAAACTAGTTTTCACTCACCGATACGCCTCACCTTCCTTGCCAACGCGAATCAAGCTCCCAGCAAGCAACCAAACAAAGTCAAGCTTCGCCGCCTTGACTATCCCCTATTTTATACACATAAAACCAGAGGATAAATGCATTAAAATGCATTCAAACCATTGCCTAACAGCAAACTCCCGCAACTTCCAAGTTGCCCACTCTAAAACCATCTGAAACATACCGAAATCATCATCAAACATTTTCGAAACTTAACCCAGCCATAAAACAACAATTCAAGCCATCAACCAACATTTAATAACATCCAAAACCCTTTCATAACATCTTTTTACCTCCAGCAAAGATTAAAATCGATTATCTCCAACAACTTAAATCTAACAACCTAAATAATTAGAGATTCAAGAGTTTCAGGATTCTATTGATAAAAACAACTTATCAACACCAAAACACATCCAAAACGTATATTAAATCAATCTCAAATACTGGAAATCTGATCCACTTCGGAAATTACCATGTTTCATCAATATTTCCAAAATAACTCAATTAAACATGGATAAAACATTAAAATCGCATTACAACTTATAAATCAAGGATCAAATACTTGAGAATATCAATAAAGAACCATTTAATAGAGGAGATCATATAACTTACCCCTATTATGTGATTTCTTCCTCAATTGGCTTGTTTAAAGCTAAGAAAACATAAAATTTCAATGAGATTTTGCAAAACAAAGTTAAGAAATCAAATTAAAATCAATGATCTGAGTGAAAAGAGTCCCTCACCTCTGGATTTTGGTGAAATTTTGAGCGTTTGAAAGAAAAAAAGTTGAGAGAAAAGGTTTAGGAAGAAGTTACGTGAATTTCTTTTAAACGCTAATAACCAACTATAGATATTTAACCCTTATTTACAACCTTTTAAAACACATGTTTAAAATGATTTAATTGAAGAGAGAAACCAACCACATACACTTGGTAGGTTAGATCCTTGAGGATTCTAAGGATTTGCCCCTTTTGATTTTAGTCACTCAAAATTTTTTTTTCCAAAAATCGCATTTTGGTCACTAACCCGAAATGTCATATTTCCAAACTTATTTTCCTAAAATTAATTACACCAAAAATCAATATATATTAAAAGATGATTTTTAACTATTTTTCCATATTTTTATCTTACCGAAAAATATACGGTCTCGAATTCGACTCGAATCGCTAACTCGGTCAAAATCGGGGTGTTACAACTCTCCCCCACTTAAGAAATTTCATCCCCAAAATTACCTAGAGGAAACAGATGCGGAAATTGCTCCTTCATATCCGCCTTGCTTTCCCAAGTAGTTTCCATAACGCCTCGGTGTTGCCACAAAACCTTCACGAGCTCTATCATCTTACCACGTAGAACTTTCTTGCTGGTATCGAGGATCTCTATGGGTTCCTCATCAAAGGTTAGATCCGGCCTCAACTCCACATCCTCCACCGGCATAACATGTGATGGATCTGATCGGTATCTTCTCAACATCGAAACATGGAACACATTATGAATTCTCTCCAACTCGGGAGGCAACCTCAACCGGTATACCACAAGACCCACACGCCCAATAACCTCGTATGGTCCAATGAAACTCGGACTAAGCTTACCCTTACGTCCAAATCTCATCACCTTTTTCCATGGTGACACTTTCAAGAATACATGATCGCCCACCGCATATTCCACTTCCTTACAATTCAAATCCGCATAAGATTTCTGTCGATCCGTAGCCGCTTTCAACCAGTCGCATACAAGCTTAACCTTCTCATCAGTGTCTTTCAACACATCCGGTAGAGTACCATGCTTTTCCCCCACCTCAGCCCAACGTAAGGGCGTACGACATCTCTAGCCATATAATGCCTCATATGGAGCCATCTGTATACTCGCCTGATAACTGTTATTGTAAGCAAACTCAACTAAAGGCAAATGCTTCTCCCATGTTCCTTGGAACTCTATAATACAACATCTCAGCATATCCTCCAAAACCTGGATAACCCACTCAGACTGCCCATCCGACTGAGGATGATACGTAATTCTAAAACTTAACCTCGAACCCAAGGCCTGATGTAAACTCCTCCAAAACCTCATCGTAAACCTCGGATCCCTATCCAAAACGATGGATTTAGGTACACCATGCAAGCGCACAATCTCCGCTAATTAAAAATATGCCAACTTGTCCAAGGTATAAGTTGTATACACTGGCAGAAAATGTGCACACTTTGTGAACGGTCAACAATCACCCAAACAAAATCCTTCTTAGCCGGTGTCAACGGTAATCCTGTTACAAAATCCAGGGTGATTCTCTCTCATTTCCACTCTGGAATTTTCAGTAGTTGCAACAACCCGGATGGAAATTGATGTTCAGCCTTAACCCGCTGACATATACCATGCACTTAGAAACAAACTTAGCCATATCCTTTTTCAACCCAACCAATAGTATGCCTCCTTCAAATCACGATACATCTTAACACTAGCAAGGATGCATAGCAAAAGGACTAGAGTGTGCCTCCGTCAAGAAGTATGTCTCAACTCTGGATCATCTGGCACCACTATTCGACCCTTAAAACACAAAACTCCATCATTATCAAAATGAAAATCTATCGTATTACCATCTGCTATGTCTTTAACTTGCTCAACCAACGAGTCATCATACGGTTGCTTAGCTTTAAGCAACTATGATAACGTAGGCTTAACTTGCAACTCAACTAGCAAACCGCCCTTCCACATCACACTCAACCTTGCAAACATAGCTTGAAGCTCAACCGTAACCTTACGACTTAATGCCTCTGCCACAACATTGGCTTTACCAGGATGATACTCAATTGTCAAGTCGTAATCATTAAGCAACTCCAACCATCTACGTTGCCTAAGATTCAAATCTTTTTGGGACATCAAATACTTCAAGCTCTTGTGATTCGTAAAGATCGCGTACTTCTCACCATAGAGGCAATGTCGCCAAATTTTCAAAGCGAAAACCACGGCCACAAGCTCCAAATCATGAGTTGTATTATTGCGCTCATAAATTTCAACTGCCTCGATGCAAAGGCCACAACCTTCCTATCCTGCATCAGCACACAACCCAAGCCAACATACGATGCATCACTATAAACTACAAACTCCTTCCCAGATTCAGGTTGAATCAACATAGGAGCATATGTCAGAACTTCCTTCAACTTCTCAAAATTGTGCTGCAACTTCTCCGTCCACACATAAGGAACATTATATTCTGCAGCAATTGGTCAACGGTGCTGCAATACTCGAAAACCCCTTAATGAAACGACGATAATAACCAGCCAACCCAAGAAAACTACTCACCTCCGATACAGACTTAGGTGGATTCCAATTGAGAATAGCCTCAATCTTCTGTGGATCAACGCGAATACCCTCCACGAAAACCACATGACCAAGGAATGCCACTTCCTTTAGCCAAAACTCGCACTTGCTCAACTTAGCGTACAACTTATTATCCTTCAACACTTGCAACACTATCCGCAAATGCCGAACGTGCTCTTCCTCGGTACGGGAGTACACGACAATATCATCTATGATATCCCAAACCTTGCCTAGTTAAACTGTAAGATTTGACACCCTCGCCTAGTTAAACCGCGAGATTTTACCCTTGCCTAGTTAAATCACAAGATTTGACACCCTCGCCTAGTTAAACCCCGAGATTTCACCCTTGTCTAGTTAAACCGCAAGATTACCATCTATTTGGGTTGCCTAGTTAAATCGCATGCCCCAAATGAGGTCCCAACAGTCCGAGTGGCCTTATTACACAGCCATTCCTCAAGGACCCATGGCCACGATCGATTTTGGTTCATATTTTATATTGCACTTTTAATCCTATGGCATGCCAACTATATCCGATTGCTTTCTCACCTTGTCACATAGCCAATATATCATTTACAAACCATTTACAACCTTTTGCTCACTGTTTTACAATGCATTAAACAAAACATCACATATGCAAATCTCATTGCCAATGCAATATCACTATTCCCTATCGGAATGAAAACCAATGCTCAATAGCATTTAATATACTTTCAATCCCCTGCATATATACTCAAAACCATGCATTACCAGCAAGTAAATCATATCATGTTTATCACCAAAACATGCAACAACATGCTCATATCCAAGCCGATATTTGTTAAGTGTTCAAAAGTACTATTTTTCTTACCATTTTTTACTCATATTATTGTTAGACTTAGGCTCATATTAGTTGCATAATTAGTCATTCATGCATTAATTCATGTTTCCTTCCACCGTTGAGCTTGATTACATAACTTGGTGATTTTTGTGGGAAAAGATGGTGCTTTGGTGTGCTTTGTGTGTATATGCAGGATCACTTACCAAAGCAAGGCTAGAGCTAGTTGCCAGGGCAATGCATGAAGGAGATGTCGAGCTAGTTGCCAGGGCAATGCATGAAGGAGATGCCGAGCTAGTTGCCAGGGCAATGCATGAAGGAGACGCCGAGCCAGTTGCTAGGGCAATTGTTGAAAAATAATAAGGTGATATGGTAGTCGAAATTGATGACTAGACAAGCCCAAGATGACGTGGAGCAAAGCTAAATCCCAAAGGAGTTTGATTTCCATGAAGAGATTACAGAAGAACTAAATTCCAAGAAGATAGGAGAAATTCTAGAAGGAATATAATTATAATAAAGAATTATATTCTTTAAAGATAATTTAATTCCAACTTAACTTCCTCCTCAAAGAAGGACTTTGACCTAGCCCTATAAATTAAAGGCCATGCCGTCAACTCCAGGAGAGAGAGAGGAGAGAATTTTTGACAAGCATCAAGGGCAATGAGGATTTCGACAAGCTTCATCCATCATTTATCTTTTTCTTTCTTGTTCAATTAAGTTCATGCTAGGGATTCTTTATCTTGTGTTTCTTTGGAACCTAGCCATGAACTAAATCTATTTGGCTATGGTTATTGTGTCTTGTGGTTGTGAGAACTATTGGATTTTGTTTAGGTAATAAGAATTTGCACTTTTCTATTCAAGGTTTATTCATTATTGGTTCTTATTCTTGTTTGTGAGTGAATTGGGAGAGGATCCCGTAACTTCATCTATTTATCTAATATCAGGAGAGTTAGATTCAAGAAATGAATGAATATGATCTTTATTCAATCTATTGATGGTGAAGATTAATCCGGCTTAGGAATAAGTTAAGGATTTCAATGGCTAAGAGGAGCGCAAGATTGGTTGTTGTTCACCCTTGATTCACGCATGGATGTATTATCAAGACATGCACAAGTAGCTAGAGTTTCTACTTAGGGATAAGAAGAAACCATTGAAGAACGCTCTACCAAACCTTGAAGGTTGCTGCCCAGACACCCAAGTAGTTGCCCAACTAGTCGCCCAGGCAACCATCGATTAGTTGCCAAGGCAACCCTGTTGTGCAAGTTGCCACGGCAACTGAGTTGCCCTTGCACTCTTTTACCAAGACGATCCAATCGGCTATCACACCTCAACTCATGATAACCTGGCCTATCTCTCTCATTTAATTACACCGCCTTTTACTTATTTGCTTTCTAGATTAGTTATTAGTTAAAACTCCTATAATCTTCTACTTGTGTTTTCTTTTACTTTTTACAGTGCAAGAGACTAGATTCTTAAAGTGGCACCAATCCCTGTGGAGAAGATATCTTTTATACTATAACTTGCAACGTGTATACTTGCACAATTGCATAGCACTTATTACGCGCAACAAGTTTTTGGCGCCGTTGTCGGGGATTGGCAGTAGCGACTTTGTTTTTATTTTCTTGCACTTTCTTTTTACTTTTCTTGTTTAAGATTCAAAGGGCTAACAAACTTTGGTTTTGCATTGGTATATGACCAGGGCGAGACCAATTACACCAGAATATCCCTTTGATCCAGAAATCGAACGAACCTTACAAAGACTTAGACGAAGGATAAAAGTAGCAATGGCTAATCAAGACAGCAATATGAATCAAGATGTTCTAGCAGGAGGAGGAGTGATTCTTGCACGAAACAGAACTATTCGAGACTATCTTGAAGAAGATCTTGATGGACTTAATCCAGGAGTTGTCGCACCTGAAATTGAAGCCGACCACTTTGAGTTGAAACCGGTGATGTTTAATATGATCAACACAATTGGTCAATTTGGCGGGTCAGCAACTGAAGATGCACGACAACATCTTAAATCTTTCCTCGAGATTTGCAACTCGTTCTAAATACACGGAGTCACCCCCGATGTTTTACGATTAAGATTATTCCCCTATTCACTGAGGGATAGGGCGAAAGCATGGTTGAATAGCATTCCTGCTGAATCAATAGGATCTTGGACCGATCTTTGTCATAATTTCCTTGCTCGGTTTAATCCTACAAATTTGACTGATAAGCTTCGTAACAACATTACTTCTTTTCGGCAGTCAGATGATGAATCCATGTACGAGGCTTGGGAGCGAAATAAAGAACTTCTACAAAAATGGCCCCTACACGGATTCCCGGTGTAGACTCAAGTAACAATGTTTTATAGCGCCGTGAATACACCAACAAGGATGATGCTAGATGCCTCGGCAAACGGCATACTCCTAGATAAGTCGTCGGAGGAAGCAATGCAAATTCTAAACAGGCTTTCCAAGAATGATTATCAATTCCCCTTTACTAGAAGAGGAGGAGTTAGATGCCAAGCCACAATACATGAACTAGGATCATCAGATTCAATTTCGGCACAATTGGCCACTTTAACCAAGATGGTCCAGAACATGCAAAAACCAAACAACACACATGAGGTCAAGGTAATGGATTCTTTTTGTGAGTTATGTGGTGATAACCATGATTCTTCTTAATGTATGCAGAATTCGGAATCCAGCTTCTATGTGGGGAATTACAATTGGAACAATAATGTGATGTCCAATACATACAATCCAGCTTGGAAGAAGCACCCAAATTTTTCATGGAGTAATCCCAACAATGCTCTAAACCAGAACAATTAGAATGCACAAGCATCGGGATTTCAGCAGAATATGCCACGGCAACAGTTGCCGCAGCAACAACCGACAACATCTAGTTCTTTGAAAAATTCTCTAAATGCTTTTATGTTGAAAACTGAATCTTATATGGCTGAGAATAGTAACTTCATGAAAAGAACTGATGCTTTTATTAACAGGACCGAGATGAGATTGCAAAACCAAGAGGTGGCAATCAAATCATTGGAAAATCAAGTCGGACTATTTGCTCAAAATACTAGATCGCAAGGAGGTTTACCTAGCGATACTCAAGTCGCAAGAGGAACTGGCCATGAGCAATGTAAGGCGATCACCACTAGAAGTGGCCAACAACTGAAAGAGGCTCAAGCCCACTCATCAAACAAAACTCCACAAAAAGATCAAGACGAACCTAGCGGCAAAGCCTCAGATGCTGAACCAGGAATTTCTGCGGCAACTGACAATAAGCATGCCTCGGCAACCGACGATAAGGATGCCTCGGCAACCGACGATAAGGATGCCTCGGCAACTTGCGATAAGCATACCTCGACAACCCCAATTGATAATGCCTCGGCAACTCTAGTTATCCCGGCAATGCCATCAATCAGGTTCCAACCCAATGAAAGGATCAAAGATATCCAACTTCCACCACCATTCCCACAAAGGTTGAAGCAAAAAAAGCAAGAATATCAATTCAAGAAGTTTCTTGATATCCTAAAGCAAGTCCACATCAACTTGCCATTGGTGGAAGCAATTGAACAAATGTCGAACTATGCCAAGTTTCTTAAAGACACTGTGTCTAAGAGAACAAGGCTAGGAGAGTTTGAAACATTTGCCGCAATAGAGGGATGCATGGCCATGTTGCACAATCGTATGCCACCTAAGTTGAAAGAACCCAGAAGTTTCACAATACCCTGTTCCATTGGAAACCACTATGTCGGGAAAGTATTATGCGACCTTAAACTTGATGCCTAAATCGGTTTTCCAGAAACTAGGATTGGGAAGGCAAGACCTACAACAGTTATGCTACAGCTAGCCGACAGATCCTATGTGCATCCAGAGGGAAAAATCGAGGACATACTGGTAAAAGTTGATAAATTTATTTTTCGCGCTGACTTTATTGTTTTGGATTGTGAAGCAGATGAGCATGCACCTATCATTCTCGGGAGACCATTCCTAGCAACAGGGAGAACCTTGATCGATGTTGAAAAGGGAGAACTCACAATGAGGGTGAATGACCAACAAGTTAAACTAAATGTGTTCCAAACACTAAGGCATGCCGATGATCCAGAAGAATGCCAACTTCTTCATGCCACAGCAGAGTTTAACTTCGACGAGGAATTTAATTACCTCGGCAACTACATTGCCGATCAAGAGGAACCTGAGGAGTATGAAGAACCGGTCGATGAGGAACAACAAGAAGAGGCAAATTGGATAGTCAATCGACTAGGTACATACTTTGAACCACTGGATTACTTAGGTAAGGAACGTAAGCTCAAAAAACCCTCTATTGAACAACCACCGATTCTTGAGTTGAAGTAGTTGCCAGAGCAACTAAAATATGCATACTTAGGAACCGATAATATATTTCCAGTAATTATTTCTTCTAAGTTACAGCTTGAGCAGGAAAAGAAGCTGATCAAAATGTTGAAGCTACACAAAAAGGCAATAGGGTGGACAATTGCCGACTTGAAGGGAATTAGCCCGGCAATATGCATGCACAAGATTTTGTTGGAAGATGATCACAAACCTTCAATTGGGGCCCAGAGGAGACTAAATCATGCCATGAAAGCGGTTGTAATGAAAGAAATCATCAAGTGGCTTGACGCCAACATTATATACCCTATCTCTGATAGTACATGGGTAAGTCCGATACAATGTGTACCGAAAAAGGGAGGTATAACGGTGGTAAGTAATGAAAATAATGAACTCATTCTAACCAGGATTGTGACCGGTTGGAGGGTTTGTATGGATTATCGAAAGCTAAACAAAGCCACTAGGAAAGATAACTTCCCATTACCATTTATTGATCAAATGCTTGACCGTCTTGCAGGTAAACCCTTTTATTGTTTTCTTGATGGTTATTCAGGTTACAATCAAATTGCCATAGAACCAGAAGATCAAGAAAAGTCAACCTTCACATGCCCATACGGTACTTATGCTTTTCGAAGGATGCCGTTCAGATTATGTAACACCCCGGCAACCTTCCAAAGATGCATGATGGCACTCTTTTCAGACATGGTCGAAGACTTCCTTGAGATCTTCATGGATGATTTTTCGTTTTTGGTAATGACTTCGACAGTTGCCTCGGCAATTTAGAGAAGGTGTTGGCAAGATGTGAAGAAACTGATTTAGTCCTCAATTGGGAGAAGTGCCATTTTATGGTAGATGAAGGAATAGTTCTCGGCCACAAGATTTCATCCAAGGGAATTGAAGTAGACAAAGCCAAGGTGGACGTAATCGAGAGATTACCCCCACCATGTTCGGTTAAAGGAATTTGAAGCTTTCTTGGACATGCAGGTTTTTACAGGAGGTTCATTCATAATTTTTCTAAAATCACTAAACCCTTGTGCAATTTGCTTGAACATGATAAAGTCTTTGATTTTGATGATTCTTGCACCCAAGCATTCGAACCCCTAAAGGAAAAGCTTGCCTCGGTACCCATTATCATTCCACTTGATTGGACGCTACCTTTTAAGCTCATGTGTGATGCAAGTGATTTCGTGATAGGAGCAGTCCTAGGCCAACGTATAGGTAAGACCTTCCATGTGATATACTACGCTAGTAAAACACTTAATAGTGCTCAGGTGAATTACACAACAACGGAGAAAGAGTTACTAGCTGTAGTTTTCGCATTTGACAAGTTCCGATCCTATTTGATTGGTACAAAGGTAATTGTTCATACGGACCATTCGACAATCAAATATCTATTTGTTAAAAAGGATGCCAAACCTCGTTTGATTCATTGGATATTACTTTTACAAGAGTTTGATATTGAAATTAAGGACATGAAAGGAACAGAAAATCAAGTGGCCGATCACTTATCACGTTTAGAACGCAATAGGGAGGGGGACACGGATCTAGAGATATGCGATGTATTCCCGGATGAACAACTTTTAGTTGCTTCGACAACCATGGACGTGCATGCCTCAGCAACTCTTGACGCCGTAGCAGCCCTTGACGCGCACACCTCGGCAATTTTGGGAGCAGTCGCCACGGCAGCACATGCCTTGGCAATACCTTGGTACGCGGATTTAGTTAATTTCCTTGTTTGTGGTATTTTACCTTATGGTCTTACTCACCAAGGGAAGAAGTGGTTCCGCCATGATGCTAAGCATTACTTTTGGGATGAGCCTCTTTTGTTTAAACAATGTGCAGATCAAGTTATACGCCGATGTGTCCCTGAAGAAGAGCAACAGAATGTACTCCAACAATGCCATTCTTCACCCTATGGAGGACATTTTGGAGGAACTTGTACCGCAGCCAAAGTTTTGCAACCCGGTTTGTATTGGCTAACATTGTACAAAGATGCCCAAAACTTTTACAAGCAATGTGATCATTGCCAGAGGACGAGCAATATCTCTAGACGACATGAGATGCCACTCCAAAACATCATCGAGGTGGAATTGTTCGATGTATGGGGGATCGATTTTATGGGACCTTTCCCATCTTCATTCAGCAACCTCTATATTCTACTTGCTATCGACTACGTGTCTAAATGGGTTGAGGCAGCTGTAGTTTCCAACAACAATTCCAAGACCGTACAACGATTCTTGTAGAAAAAACATATTCACACGGTTTGGGATGCCGAGAGCAATTATCAGTGACGAAGGCAAGCATTTTCACAACAGACTTATTGCCAAGATGTTACAATGCTTCGACGTATCACACAAGATTGCCACGACATATCACTCACAAACCAACGGGCAAGCAGAAATTTCCAACCGGGAATTGAAGGGTATACTCAAGAAAGTTGTAAATCCCTCTAGGAAGGATTGGTCATTAAGACTAGATGATGCGCTTTGGGCATATCGCACTGCATTCAAAACACCCTTAGGTATGTCCCCCTTCCGACTTGTCTATGGCAAAACATGCCATCTACCGATGGAAATCGAACACAAGGCATATTGGGCAATCAAGACCATGAATATGGATTGGGAAAGTGCCGGACAAAAGCGTTTGTTGGACCTCAATGAGATAGAAGAATTTCGGGCACTCGCCTATAACAATGCACGAATCTACAAGGAGAAAACAAAGCAATGGCATGACAAGAAACTATTGTCGCGGCAATTCACGCCAGGGCAACTAGTTTTCTTATTCAATTCTCGGATAAAACATTTCTCAGGAAAGCTGAAATCAAGATGGTCGGGACCATTCAAAGTTGTCAAACCATTCTCCCATGGTGTCGTGATAATCAATTCCATCACTGACAAAAATAAATTCAAAGTTAATGAACAAAGATTAAAGCACTACAATGGTGCCCACGTGGAACGTAACAAATAAGTGGTCACCTTAGGAGATGCATGAGCATGCTCTCCTTTCGATATTTTATTTTTAATTTTGTCGAACTATTTAATTTTTATTTTTTTTATTTTTTTATTACTTTCGATTATTTTCTTTTTTAGGATAGATTTATTTTCTTTTGTTTTATCTTTCTTTAAGTTTAAGAATCCCTTTACACATCTTTATTTATTTTCTTTTATTAGTTTATCTTTAATTTTAATCCTTATTTGATTTGTCTTTGAATTGTAGGAAAAGAGTTCAAGATAAAGAGGAATTTTGATCCAAGAAGGAAAACATCTTCAACAAGGAAATTAATGGGCTGAATATAAGGCTTATATAAAGCCTCCAACTTACCCTAATTAAACCCCCTTGCAGTCACCCTTCCCCTAAACCGAAACCCCCTTTATTTTCTATCCAAAATTAATCCCACCCACCATATTTACTACCTATCTTTTCTATAAAAACCCATAACCCTTAACTTCCAAGTAACCTATTCCTAATTTTCATCTTGCAACTCTTTAGTTTCTTTTATTTTCTTTTCTTTGTTTTTACAAAACTCACAACCAAGATCATTCATGGCATCCAAAATTAAATTTTTGGTTCATCTAAGTTCCTCCAAAGAACCAAGATACAAGAAGTTTGCTACACCGGTGGTTCATGGGCGTTCCATTGTTGTTTTCAGAGATGTTTTGTTGAACTCCTTCTTTGAGAAAGTTTGTTTAGCTTCTCTTGGGTTGTAAATGGCCCTTATGGTTTGATTTTGGTGATGGTTTGGAGTTTCAAGTTTTACTTGAATGGTTTTATAGGGTGCATGCCTATAGATTTACATATGATGCATGATGCCACAAATTAATGATGAATTTGTGATGTTATATGGTGGTTTGATTCTAGATTATGTTGGTTGTGTGTTAAGAGCATGCTAGGATGTTTTGGTATGGTTGAAAGCTTATTAAACCAGCAAAAATGGATATTACTGGTCCAGGCGTACCAGTACGGGTGTCTTCGTTTTGGTACGGGTAAGCCATTCCAGGCTTAGCGTACCGATACATGGGCAACTATTTCGGTACAGACAAAGGCAAAAATGGCCAACGTTTCGGTACTCGGAAAGGCGTTTCGATACGGTCAGGGGTTTTCAAGAGTGGTGTTCCGATACGCTCAAAGCGTATCAAAATGATATTTGGTCACTAGAATTCTGGGATTTCAAATGTTGGTAGGCGTATCAAAACACCCCTTGTCGTACCGGTATGGTGACCGTTAAGTCTGTTATTTGGAATCTCCTAAAACTCTGTTTTCTTGCATTTTAGTCCATGAATATTGTGGATGCAATTGAATAAGATCGGATGATCGTTTTGAGCTGAATTTTGACGTGTAAGCATGTAACCTGTCTAATTAAAGGATGGTAACTTAAAATTGGGCTAAGTCCTCGTAATTTTTAGGATTTGCAATTTGGTCCCTAAATCGTAGTTATGACCAATTGGATGTTAATTTGATGCCCGATTGAGTTGGGTTTTCACCAGAAATCTGTATGCACACATAGTATAACTATTTTGCATTTAGATAAGATAAAAGAAAAAAATGGTTGGGTTTTGGGCTAAATTTCTTTACGGTTTAATTCGATAAACCTAATGTAGCTCGCTCAGTTCGGTCTTGCGACTAGGCCAGGTCGAGGGGGTTACATTTGGTGGTATCAAAGATAGGTTTACGATAGTTGGGAGTTGGTTTGGTTGTTATAATGTTATTGTGATCTGTTATCTGATGTTTAATAGGCACGGTGATTGCAATATGCACAGTGATTGTTTTATGCCATGTTGGGGGGAAATTTGGGAAACCCATTGCCTTATTATTATAGTATAAAATGTTATGATTTTGAAATGGAAGTCTTGGATCCTTGCTTGAAGCTGGCCTAATTGTTTTGTATTTGAATGATTATCATGCCTTAGATATATTGTTAGCACGATGGGACCAAGGAGAAAGTTGCGATCTGGTATGATTGCTGCTGCCACTGGGAAGGAGATTAAGGAGAATGTTATACCTCCTGGAGGGTTACCACCACCCCTACCTAATCTACCTGAGGTAGTGGAGCAAGTACCACCTGCGCCAGCTAGGCCAGGGATGGGTGATATAGCGTCGTTGATTCAGGCCATGACCGGTGCTTTTCAGGCAGCAGTTGCAGGTGTTCATGTGTCGGCACCGCTAGTAGTTGGGCAGGGTTTGCCGCTAAATCGTCTTTGCAGTTTGGGTAGAGTTGAGTTTCGAGGCTTGTCGCCTGAGGCTTCTGAGGGATGGTTGGCCAGTACTGAGAGAATACTGGGCCAGATAGGCTGTTCTAATGCCC
This sequence comes from Hibiscus mutabilis, assembly GCA_019671005.1. Taxonomy (NCBI): domain Eukaryota; kingdom Viridiplantae; phylum Streptophyta; class Magnoliopsida; order Malvales; family Malvaceae; genus Hibiscus; species Hibiscus mutabilis. Next base: position 44,385,769 of record CM033748.1, read on the forward strand.
GTAAGCTGGGTTGTACTGTGTCCCTGTTATAGGGTGATGCGTATACATGGTGGACTACCATGATATCTGGTATAGAGACCGAGGATGTAACCTGGTAGTTCTTTTATGGTGCTTTTCGAAAGAAGCACCTGAGAGTCCGATATTAGGACGATGGGAAGCGTGAGTTTATGGCTTTGGTGTAGGGCAGTATGTCTGTTGCTAAGTACGAGGTGCAGTTTGTGAGGTTGAGCCAGTATGCACCTGAGTTAGTTCCTGACGAGCGTACGCGATGTGATCGATTTTGCTACGGGCTTGTGCAGGAGGTTAAGACATACATGCTTGCTATTGATTACACAGATTTCGATGTTTTGGTTTTGCGAGCTAAGTATGTTGAGCAGAATCTGGGTATGGCTTATGAGTCTCGGGGCTTTAGCTCTGGTAAGAGGGCGGCTAATTCCAGTAGTGGCATGGTCAGGCCAAGAGACACCATGATCGAAAGTTTTTCCCAGAGTCGAGGCATGGCGGAGGTGTTGTGGGATGAGGAGTCCAGGGGCAGGGTTCCCATGTTGGAGCTCCGTTTAACACCTATTGGGTTTATGGATCACGAGATCATCTGAGGCGAGATTGTCCGTATTTGGCCAATGAGGGTCAGGCACTTGTGCCTGTTGTGGCGAATGCTTGTTGGAGTTGTGGTTCTGGTGACCATCTAAGACGTGATTTTCCTTTGTTGGCTCGAGGTGGGCAGGGTGTTGCACCTTTCGTAGCTCCGCAGAGAGGTCGTGGTCGTGGACCATTTCAGCGTATAGATGGCGGGCAGAGGACTGTAGCTCATACTATTGCTATCCATCCTGAGAGAGGTGGACCAACTAAGGTTTATGCGCACCGAGAGGGTCGCAATGACACCTATGTGATTGCAGGTACTTTTACTGTAACCCCCTCGACCCGGCCTAGTCACAAGATCGAACCGAGTAAGCTACATTAGGTTTAACGAAGTAAATCGGGAAGATAAAACCTAAAACACGTCTATTTTTTTCTTTTATCTTGTTTAGATGCATTAATTCTTTCCTACATGTTCATACTGTCCACAGGTGAGCACTCATCTCAATCGGGCATCGTAACGACATCCAATTGGCCACAAACACAAATTAGGGACCAAAATGTAATTTTAGCAATATAAAAGACTTTACTAAGTTTTAAGTTGCCAACCTTTAATTAAATACATTTCATGCTTATATGTCAAAAATCAGCTTCAAAAGATCATCCATGCGCAAATAATTGGCAAAATAAGATTCAGGGACTAAAACAAAAGAAGCCAGAACTGCTTTTCCAAGACATTAACAGAAACAATGGTATCTGTATCGATACTCTAAGTCTCGTATCGATACAGTTGTGAATCCATCGCTTCGATACGGTAAGACTCGTATCGGTACGCCACTTTGAGTATAAAATACTTTTTAAAATCCTTAAACACCGTACTGATATGGTCACCTAGTGTTTCGGTACGCGGCCTCATTCCAAAAAGTGAAATTCCAGTAACCATTAGGCGTATCAGAACGCCCATACCTGTACTAAAACCCCCTGTCCTTATTAGCCAAGCTATACCAATATGGTCCCCCGTGTATCGGTACGCTTGGGACTGTAATGTCAAAATTAGCTGGTTTTTCACACAATTCTAGATGCAACTGGCCCCTAGTAACTTGCATACATTCATATAAACATTTGAATATATGTTGCGCATATTGAGTGCTATGCAAACGGTGCAAGTATACACGTCGCAAGTAATAAAGTGATACGAGTATCGAGTATCGTCTCCACATGGATTGGTTTGGGCCACTTTGCTTAAGTTACTGCGTTGGAAAAGAAAAACACAAGTAGGTGATTGTAGGAATTATAACTAATGAGTAAACTAAGAGCAATAAACTAAATGAATACATGAAATCAAAAGAGATGGAATATCCCAGGTTATCGTGAGTTGTGGAGTGATGATCGAATGGTTCGTCGTGGTGATTGAGTAGCAGCCGGATTGCCAGGGCAATTTGGTTGCAATTGACTAGTCGATTGCCAGGGCGATTTGGTTGCAATTGACTGGTTGATTGCCAGGGCAATTCTGCTGTGTTGCCTGGTCGGTTGCCAGGGCAATTCCCCCGCGTTGTCTAATCAGATTGCCTGGGCAATTAAGATTGGGTCGATTGCCTGGGCAATTGAGCATTCACTTCCAAAGTTTGGCGAAGCATTCTTCAATGATTCCTCATTATCCCCAACGCGAAATACTGTTAATTGCACACATCTTGATAATACATCCCTGCGTGAATCAATGGTGAACAACAACCAATCTTGCGCTCCTCTTAGCCGTTGAAATTCAGAACTTATCTCTAAGCTGAATTAGTCTTCACCAACTTCTGTTTGTATGAAGACCATGCGCATTCATTTCTTGAATCTAACTCTCCCGATATTAGATAAATAGATGATTGAATTCCGAGATCATCCCCAATTCACTCGCAAACAAGATTGGGAACCAAGAATGAACAAACTTTGAAAATTGAATTGCAACTCAAAAACCTAAACAAAATCCAAATGATTTCACAACCACAAAAACACAATAACCCCAACCAATAAAGTTAGTTCATTGTTGGGTTCAAAAGATATACAAAGAATAATCCCCAAACCATGAATCTAATGGAAGCAAAGAAGAAGAAGAAGAAATCGATCAGCCCTCTTTGGAAAATCTCTCAATCAAACTCTCCCTCCAAGCTTTCTCCTAATCGAACTCTCTCCCCCTTGCTCTCTCTTTCTTGAAATCTCTCCCTTGCTCTCCTTGAGTTTGACGGCTTGGTCTCCTTTAAATAGGAGATGGCTAGGTCAAAGTCCTTCTTGAGGAGGAAGTTAAGTTGGAATTAAATACTTTAAAATAATATAATTCTTTATTATATTTAAATTCCTTCTAGATCTTCTCCTATTTTTTTGGGATTTAATTTCTCTTTGACCTCTTCATGGAAATCAACCTCCTTTGGGATTTAACTTTGCTCCACGTCATCTTGGGCTTATCTAGTCATCAATTTCGAATACCATATCATCTTATCCCTTATCGACAATTGCCCTGGCAACTAGCTCGGCATCTCTTTCATGCATTGCCCTGGCAACTACGTCGACATCTCCTTCATGCACTGCCCTGGTAACTGGTTCCAGCCTTGTTTAGGCAAGTGATTCTGCACATAGACAAAAACACACCAAAGCAGTATCTTTTTCCACAAAAATCAGCAAGTTATGTAATCAAGCTCAACGGTGGAAAGAAACATGAATTAATGCATGAATGACTAATTATGCAACTAATATGAGCCTAAGTCTAACAATAATATGAGTAAAAAGAGTAATAAAAATAGTATTTTTGAACACTTAACACACCCCCAAACTCGAATTATTGATTTTCCTCAAGCAATGCAAACTAACAATTACCTACCAAGACTTTAATCATCAAAGACATGCATCAAACTTGAATTCAAACCTCGGAACCGTGGCACAAAGTATGATCACCTTTTAATTTTTCGGATAGCGCAAAAATTTCCCGGAACCAAACTATAATGCTCGTGACAAGGTGTGTGTGTAGCTGTGTACAAGTTGATTTTCAAGATTCTATGTGAACAATAGGCTTTTATCAATTTAATTACCGAGGCATTTATTTTTATTTTCACTAGAGCCAATTTCGGGCAGCTCTAGCAAAGTAAGCAATTTTGCATTTTATTTTTGTTGACTAGAGCCAATTTCGGACACCTCTAGCGATTCTTTAATGTGCATTAACTACTAGAGCCAGTTTCGGGCACCTCTAGCAAGAATTTAACTTTTAATTTTCAAATTTAAATTTACCCAAATTTTAAGCAACCTATGTTCACTAAGTTTCTTTCAATCAACAAGCCACAACCGTGTAAAAAAAATTAGCATCATAGTAAAATTCTAAGTTCTTTTCATGTAATCCTAAAATTAAAGGTTCTTTCAATTAAGTGCAGTGGCAAAAATTCATCATTGGATATTCAACAAGTCTTAAGCAATTAAATCCAATTAAAGGCATGGCAAGTAACATATGCAACATATATGTGATTGCTAAAGATGAATGCAACTAAACATGAAACTAACTAGAAACAAACACCCCCCAAACTTGAGAGAAGCATTGTCCTCAATGCATGTAAAAGTGAAACAAAATTTAAAAGAAACTAAATGAAATGAGTTAGTCGGAGAGGTCATCACCTCGAGTGATAAGTTTCCTTTGTGTTGTTTGCTTGATTCATATTTCAGTCGGTGGTTGAATGCTTGTGGCTGGTACCACGTGAATAGTATTGCTTGGATTTGATCCATGTTTACCGAGGCAGGTTCACTTGCCTGGGCATCAGTAGTTGCCGAAGCCATTGTTATTTTCTGGGTATCTCCAGTTTCTGTTATCATGGCAACTACTGAGGTAGTTGCCGGGGCATCCTCTGTTGCGGTTACCGTGGCAAGTAGTCGACAGGGAATTTCCTTAGCATGGTGGTTGTGAGTCATGTTGTGGAAAAGAAAAGAAAACAAAGAAAATCTGGAAATTAAACATAATGAAGACAAATAAAATAAAATATCTCCTAAAAATTCCAAAAATAAATAAAGAACAAAAATAACCGAAAATAAAATAAAGTTCCAAAGATTAAAAACAAAAATTAAAAATTCTTAGAAATAGCATTTTTCATGCATCTTCTAATGTTACTGCATATTTGAGAAAACTTGAGAAGGGTCGTTTCTGATACTTCTTATAGTCTATTCGCACCCTCCATCGGGTGACAATATTGCCTAAAAAGAGTTTGGCCAATGTCCTTGCCACTACTCCCTTTTGCGTTACCATGGTGGAGGTGTCTTTCTTTCAAGTTCCCTTGTAGTCCATGCACATCTTCCACCTCGCTACAATTCCTGAAGGCATGAATATATTATTAGGAAAAATTATATCAACATCCAACCATTTAATTACCTCAATCTCATTGTCCTCCGTCATGGTTGGATATAGCCTTCGTTGTCGTGGAAATTGCTGCTCTAGCCAATTGCCGTGGCAATTAGTTGCCAAAATTTGCTGTAAGTCAAGGAAAGAACCAATTTTATGAAAAGCTTCATGAGTCCAAACACCGTTTTCTTTAGGCTTCTCAAACATCTCCATCAGTGATGGCTTCAAATCTACCAGCGTCGGTTCCTCAAAGAATACAAGCAATGGAGGAGGTGAGTTTTTAAAGAATTCAAAAGGTTCAACCATCACCTACTCATATTCTATTAGAAAAGTATTGTCATCTCGTTGATCTTGCATGTGGTCGTGCAATTGCCGCGGCAAAGGTGGATGCGAGCAGTCTGTTGTAGCATTACTCTTCTCAGCCTCTCGGTATGTTGTCGCGGCGTTGCTCTGTTTAGGCTCCTCAATCATTGCCGAGGCAATTTGTTGCTTCGGCTCATCATGTGTTGGGCAATCTCTCTCATTGGCATCCTCTTGACTTGGAGGTTCTAGATGTTCCCCAAACATCAGGGACCTCTATTCGCATTGCTCCTTATCCTATTGCCTTGGGACATCAGTATCCCCAGGAATGGATTGTTGGTGCATGTTATCCAAGGCATATGTGGATCTCCTCAATTGATCTTCTGAATGCCTTAAGGGTGCATCCCACTGAGCTATCCTCATATCCATGGACTTTGATAGCTCTTGAATCTCTTCAATTGATCCGTCAAGTCTAGCCAAGGAAGCTAGCAACGTTTCCTCCAAGGAATTGGAATGCTCTTGGACAGGACAATATTTCGATGGCATATCTGTTGCTACGGCAAAATTATCATGGTAAAAAAATTGAGCTTTTTGATCATACCATGAAGGATTTTGCTGTTGGTTCCATCTATGGTCCTCCATGTAGCCATATGCACTGAAAATGTGAGGACAATTTTCAAACACATGATGTTCTCCACACATAGCACAAGAGTTTTCTACGGGATAGGCTCTTTGGGCTTTTCTCGGTTGGTATAGGTAATCATCGAAGGGTGCAAGAAACTCTTGATTAGATTGATTTATATTTTCCAACATCAACTCTCGAATAGATCGACTTTTATTTCCCGACATGTTCATGTCCCTTAACTTGTAGCGCACCTAATTTGTTTTTGATAAAACAAACAAAAAGAAAAGTTAGTAAAACTAAGAGAGAAAAAATGCAATAACAAAAACAACTAACACCAATTGCCAATCCCCAGCAATGACGCCAAAAACTTGTTGCGCGTATTGAGTGCTACTGATAAGTGTTCAAAAGTACTATTTTTCTTACCCTTTTTACTCATATTATTGTTAGACTTAGGCTCATATTAGTTGCATAATTAGCCATTCATGCATTAATCCATGTTTCCTTCCATCGTTGAGCTTGATTACAGAACTTGGTAGTTTTTGTGGGAAAAGATGTTGCTTTGGTGTGCTTTGTGTGTATGTGCAGGATCATTTGCCAAAGCAGGGCTAGAGCTAGTGCCAGGGAAATACATGAAGGAGATGCCGAGCTAGTTTCCAGGGCAATGCATGAAGGATATGCCGAGCTAGTTGCCAGGGCAATACATGAAGGAGACGCCGAGCCAGTTGCCAGGGAAATTGTCGACAAGAGCAAAGGTGATATGGTAGTCGAAATTGATGACTAGACAAGCCCAAGATGACGTGGAGAAAAGCCCAATCCCAAAGGAATTTGATTTCCATGCAGAAGTTAAAGAAGAATTAAATTCCAAGAAGATATGAGAAGTTCTAGTAGGAATATAATTATAATAAAGAATTATATTCTTTAAAGATAATTTAATTCCAACTTAACTTCCTCCTCAAAGAAGGACTTTGGCCTAGCCCTATAAATAAGAGGGAGATTTCGACAATCCATAGAGAGAAAGAGAGGAGAATTTCGACAACTCCAAGGAGGGCAAGAGGAAAGAATTTTCGACAAGCATCTAGGGCAAGGAGGATTTCGACAAGCCTCCTTCTTCATCCTTTTCTTTCTTGTTCGATTGGGTTCATGCTAGAGATTATTTATCTTCTGTTTCTTTGGAACCTAGCCATGAACTAAATCTATTTGGCTATGGTTATTGTGTTTTGTGGTTGTGAGAAACTATTGGTTTCTGTTTAGGAAATTGTGAGAAACTATTGGTTTCGACAAGCCTCCTTCTTCATCCTTTTCTTTCTTCTTCATCCTTTTCTTTCTTGTTCGATTGGGTTCACACTTCAACTCACGATAACCTGGCCTATCTCTCTCATTTGATCTCATTTATTCTTTTACTTTATTGCTTTCTAGATTAGTTATTCGTTAAACTCCTATAATCCTTTATTTGTGTTTTTACTTTTTACAGTGCAAGAGGCTAGATTCTTAAAGTTGCACCAATCCCTGTGGAGACGATATCTTTTATACTATAACTTGCAACGTGTATACTTGCACAATTGCGTAGCACTTATTACGTGCAACAAGTTTTTGGCGCCGCTGCCGGGGATTGGCAATAGCGACTTTGTTTTTATTTTCTTGCACTTTCTTTTTTACTTTTCTTGTTTAAGATTCAAAGAGGCTAACAAACTTTGGTTTTGCATTGGTATATGACCAGGGCGAGACCGACTACACCAGAATATCCCTTTGATCCAGAAATCGAACGAACCTTACAAAGACTTAGACGAAGGATAAGAGCAGCAATGGCTAATCAAGACGGCAATATGAATCAAGATGTTCCAGTAGAAGGAGGAGTGATTCTTGCACGAAACAGAACTATTCGAGACTATCTTGAAGAAGATCTTGATGGACTTAATCCAGGAGTTGTCGCACCTGAAATTGAAGCCGACCACTTTGAGTTAAAACCGGTAATGTTTAATATGATCAACACAATTGGTCAGTTTGGCGGCTCAGCAACTGAAGATACACGGCAACATCTGAAATCTTTCCTCGAGATTTGCAACTCGTTCAAAATACACGGATTCACCCCCGATGTCTTACGATTAAGATTATTCCCCTATTCACTGAGGGATAGGGCAAAAGCATGGTTGAATAGTATTCCTGCCGGATCAATAGTATCTTGGACCGATCTTTGTCGTGATTTCCTTGCTTGGTTTAATCCTACAAATTTGATTGATAAGCTTCGTAACGACATTACTTCTTTTTGGCAGGCAGATGATGAATCCATGTACGAGGCTTGGGAGCGATATAGAGAACTTCTACACAAATGCCCCCTACACGGATTCCCGGTGTGGACTCAAGTAACGATGTTTTACAACGCATTGAATACACCAACAAGGATGATGCTAGATGCCTCGGCAAACGGCATACTCCTAGATAAGTCACCGGAGGAAGCAATGCAAATTTTAAACAGGCTGGCCAAGAATGATTATCAATTCCCATCTACTAGAAGAGGAGGAGTTAGACGCCAAGCCACAATACATGAACTAGGATCATCAGATTCAATTTCGGCACAATTGGCCACTTTAACCAAGATGGTCTAGAACATGCAAAAACCAAACAACACACATGAAGTCAAGAATCCGGAATCCAGCTTCTATGTGGGAAATTACAATCGGAACAACAATGTGATGTCCAATACATACAATCCAGCTTGGAAGAAGCACCCAAATTTTTCATGGAGTAATCCCAACAATGCTCTAAACCAGAACAATCAGAATGCACAAGCATCGGGATTCCAGCAGAATATGCCACAGCAACAGTTGCCGCAGCAACAACCGACAACATCTAGTTCTTTGGAAAATTCTCTAAATGCTTTTATGATGAAAACTGAATCTTATATGGCTGAGAATAGTAACTTCATAAAAAGAACTGATGCTTTTATTAACAGGACCGATATGAGATTGCAAAACCAAGAGGCGACAATCAAATCATTGGAAAATCAAGTCGGACAGTTTGCTCAGAATCTGAATACTAGACCGCAAGGAGGTTTACCTAGCGATACTGAAGTCGCAAGAGGAACTGGCCATGAGCAATGTAAGGCAATCACCACTAGAAGTGGCTAACAACTTAGAGAGGATCAAACCCGCTCATCAAGCAAAACTCCACAAAAAGATCAAGACAAACCTAGCGGCAAAGCCTCAGATGTTGAACCAGGAATTGCCGCGGAAACCGGCAATAAGCATGCCTCGGCAACCGACGATAAAGACGCCTCGGCAACTTGTGAAAAGCATGCCTCGGCAACCCCAGTTGATAACTCCTCGGCAACTCCAGTTGTCCCGGCAATACCGTCAATCAGGTTTCAAACCAATGAAAGGATCGAAGATATCCGACTTCCACCACCATTCCCACAAAGGTTGAAGCAACAAAAGCAAGAATACCAATTCAAGAAGTTTCTTGATATCCTAAAGCAAGTCCACATCAACTTGCCATTGGTGGAAGCAATTGAACAAATGACAAACTATGCCAAGTTTCTTAAAGACATTGTGTCCAAGAGAACAAGGCTAGGAGAGTTTGAAACAGTTGTCGCAATAGAGGGATGCATGGCAATGTTGCACAATCGTATGCCACCCAAGTTGAAGGATCCCGGAAGTTTCACAATACCTTGTTCCATTGGAAACCACTATGTCGAGAAAGCATTATGCAACCTTGGGGCTAGCATAAACTTGATGCCTAAATCGGTTTTCCAGAAACTAGGAATCGGGAAGGCAAGACCTACAATAGTTATGCTATAGCTAGCCGACAAATCCTATGTGAATCCAGAGGGAAAAATCGAGGACATACTGGTAAAAGTTGATAAATTTATTTTTCCCGCGACTTTATTATTTTGGATTGTGAAGCAGATGAGCATGCACCCATCATTCTCGGGAGACCATTCCTAGCAACAGGGAGAACCTTGATCGATGTTGAAAAGGGAGAACTCACAATGAGGGTGAATGACCAACAAGTTAAACTAAATGCGTTCCAAACACTAAGGCACGCCGATGATCTAGAAGAATGCCAACTTCTTCATGCCATGACAGAGTTTAACTACGACGAGGAATTTAGTTGCCTCGGCAACTACATTGCCGAATAAGAGGAACCTGAGAAGTATGAAGAACCGGTCAAGGAGGAACAACAAGAAAAGGTAAATTGGCTAGTCAATCGACCAGGAAAAGAAGCTGATCAAAATGTTGATGCTACACAAGAAGGCAATAGGGAGGTGGACACGGATCTAGAGATATGCGATGCATTCCCGGATGAACAACTTTTAGTTACCTCGGCGACCATGGACGCGCATGCCTCGGCAACCCTCGACGCCTCGGCAACCATGGACCCGCACGCCTCGGCAACTATAGACGCGCACACCTCGGTAACCCTCGACGCTACAGCAGCCCTTGACGCGCACGCCTCGGCAATTTTGGGAGCAGTTACCACGGTAGCACATGCCTCTGCAATACCCTGGTACGTTGATTTAGTTAATTTCCTTGTTTGTGGTTTTTTACCTTATGGCATTACTCACCAAGGGAAGAAGCGGTTCCGCCATGATGCTAAGCATTACTTTTGGGACGAGCCTCTTTTGTTTAAACAATGTACAGATCAGGTTATACACCGATGTGTCCCTGAAGAAGAGCAATAGAATGTACTCCGGCAATGCCATTCTTCACCCTATGGAGGACATTTTGGAGGAACTCGTACCGCGGCCAAAGTTTTGCAATCCGGTTTGTATTGGCCAACATTGTACAAATATGCCCAAGACTTTTACAAGCAATGTGACCGTTGCCAGAGGACGGGCAATATCTCTAGACGACATGAGATGCCACTTTAGAACATCATCGAGGTGGAATTGTTCGATGCGTGGGGGGTCGATTTTATTGGACCCTTCCCATCTTCATTCGGAAACCTCTACATTCTACTTGCCGTCGACTACGTGTCTAAATGGGTGGAGGCAGCTGCAGTTCCCAACAACGATTCCAAGACCGTGCAACGATTCTTGCAGAAAAACATATTTACACGGTTTAGGATGCCGAGAGCAATTATCAGTGACGAAGGCAAGCATTTTGACAACAGACTAATTGCCAAGATGTTGCAACGCTTCAGCATATCACACAAGATCGCCACGGCATATCACCCACAAACCAACGGGCAAGCAGAAATTTCCAACCAGGAATTGAAGGGTATACTCGAGAAAGTTGTAAATCCCTCTAGGAAGGATTGGTCATTAAGACTAGATGACGCACTTTGGGCATATCGCACTGCATTCAAAACACCCTTAGGTATGTCCCCCTTCCGACTTGTCTATGGCAAAACATGTCATCTACCGGTGGAAATCGAACACAAGGCATACTAGGCAATCAAGACCGTGAATATGGATTAGGAAAGTGCCGGACAAAAGCGTTTGATGGATCTCAACGAGATAGAAGAATTCCGTGCACTCGCCTATAACAATGCACAAATCTACAAGGAGAAAACAAAGCGATGGCATGACAAGAAACTATTGCCACGGCAATTCACGCCAGGGCAACTAGTTCTCCTATTCAATTCTCGGCTAAAACTTTTCCCGGGAAAGCTGAAATCAAGATGGTCGGGACCATTCGAAGTCGTCAAACCATTCTCCCATGGTGCTGTGATAATCAAGTCCATCTCCGACAACCATGAATTCAAAGTTAATGGAAAAAGATTGAAGCACTATAATGGTGCCCATGTGGAACGTAACAAAGAAGTGGTCAACTTAGGAGATGCATGAGCATGCTCTCCTTTCAATATTTTCTTTTTATTTTTATTTTTATTTTTATTTTTAGAAGATATTTTATTTTTCTTCATTATCTTTAGTTTCCAGGTTTTCTTTTTCACAACAAGACTCACAACCATCATGCTAAGGAAATTCACTGCTACTTGCCACGACAACCACAAAAGATGATGCCGCGGCAACCTACATCGTGCCTGCACAAGCTGATGCCACGGCAACCAACCCTGAAGATGCCACGGCAACCAAAGCTAAAGACATCCCGGCAACCACTGCAAAAGCCAATGACACTGATGAAGAGGACGATGAGGACAACCCCGTATGAGGATCGATTCCACCACCGGTAACAAGAAAACAACCATCGCGTTCAAGCAAGAGAATCAAGACACCAACCAAAAGGAAACTAATCATCTACGATGACGAACTCTCAGAGTAAGTCCTCGTATGCATTTTATTTTTTCGTTATTTTTATTTTTATTTTTTAATGCATGCATTGAGGACAATGCCTCACTCGAGTTTGGGGGGGATTGTTATTAGTAGTTACCATGTTTAGTTACATTCATCTTAAGTATTACATTTAGGATACATAAATTGCTTGCCATGCCTTTAATTGGAACAAGAATTGCTTAGATTTGATGAATATCCGATGATGACTTTGCCAATGCACTTAATTGATAGAATTTTTTATTCTAGGATAACCATGGAAAAACTTAGAATTTTACTATGATGCTAATTTTGATGAAACACTGTTGTGGTTTGATTGATTTAAGGAATTCTAGTGAACTTAGGTTGATAATTAACAAATTGGGGGATTAGAATAAAAATTGGATAAATGCTAGAGGTGCCCGAAATTGGCTCTAGCATGTGCTAAAAAAATTGATCACTAGAGGTGCCCGAAACTGGCTGTAGTATGTGTTAAAAAAATTGATAACTAGAGGTGCCCGAAACCGGCTCTAGTCGAATAAATTAACTTAAGAAAACTAAAAACAAAACACTAGAGGTGCCCAAAACTGGCTCTAGTTAAAACATGTTAAAAAGAACCCAATAAAGTAATTTGAAAACCTATTGTTTGCATAGAATCCGAAAAATCAACTTGCACACAACTCCGCACACACTCACAAACATTATAGTTTGATTCTGAGTAACTCCTAAGTTTTTCGAAAAATAAAAATCCAATCATACTTTGTGCCCCGGTTCAGAGAATTGAAATCAAGTTCAAAGCTAAGTTTGTGAAAATTGAAGTCTTGGCAGGTAATTATGAGTTTGCATTGCTTGAGGACAAGCAATAGTTCGAGTATGGGGGTGTGATAAGTGTTCAAAAGTACTATTTTCTTACCTTTTTTACTCATATTATTGTTAGACTTAGGCTCATATTAGTTGCATAATTAGCCATTCATGCATTAATCCATGTTTCCTTCCATCGTTGAGCTTGATTACATAACTTGCTAGTTTTTTTGGGAAAAGATGCTGCTTTGGTGTGTTTTGTGTGCATGTGCAGGATCATTTGCCAAAGCAGGGCTAGAGCTAGTGCCATGGAAATACATGAAGGAGATGCCGAGCTAGTTGCCAGGGCAATGCATGAAGGATATGCCGAGCTAGTTGCCAGGGCAATACATGAAGGAGACGCCGAGCCAGTTGCCAGCGTAATTGTCGACAAGAGCAAAGGTGATATGGTAGTCGAAATTGATGACTAGACAAGCCCAAGATGACGTGGAGCAAAGCCCAATCCCAAAGGAATTTGATTTCCATGCAGAGATTAAAGAAGAATTAAATTCCAAGAAGATATGAGAAGTTCTAGTAGGAATATAATTATAATAAAGAATTATATTCTTTAAAGATAATTTAATTCCAACTTAACTTCCTCCTCAAAGAAAGACTTTGGCCTATCCCTATAAATAAGAGGGAGATTTCGACAATCCATAGAGAGAAAGAGAGGAGAATTTCGACGACTCCAAGGAGGGCAAGAGGAAAGAATTTTCGACAAGCATCTAGGGCAAGGAGGATTTCGACAAGCCTCCTTCTTCATCCTTTTCTTTCATGTTCGATTGGGTTCATGCTAGAGATTATTTATCTTCTGTTTCTTTGGAACCTAGCCATGAACTAAATCTATTTGGCTATGGTTATTGTGTTTTGTGGTTGTGAGAAACTATTGGTTTCTGTTTAGGTAATAAGAGTTTGCATTTTTTCCATTCAAGGTTTATTCATTCTTGGTTCTTATTCTTGTTTGCGAGTGAATTGGGAGAGGATCTCGTGATTTCATCTATTTATCTAATATCGGGAGAGTTAGATTCAAGAAACGAATGAATATGATCTTTATTCAATCTATTGATGGTGAAGATTAATCCGGCTTAGGAATAAGTTAAGGATTTCAACGGCTAAGAGGAGCGAAAGATTGGTTGTTGTTCACCCTTGATTCACGCAGGGATGTATTATCAAGGCATGCACAAGTAGCTAGAGTTTCGACTTAGGGATAAGAAGAAACCATTGAAGAACGCTCTGCCGAACCTTGAAGGTTGTTGCCGAGACGCCCAAGTAGTTGCCCAACTAGACGCCCAGGCAACCATAGATTAGTTGCCAAGGCAACCCCGTTGTGCAAGTTGCCACGGCAACTGAGTTGCCCGTGCACTCTTTTACCAAGACGATCCAATCGGCTATCACACTTCAACTCACGATAACCTGGCCTATCTCTCTCATTTGATCTCATTTATTCTTTTACTTTATTGCTTTCTAGATTAGTTATTCGTTAAACTCCTATAATCCTTTATTTGTGTTTTTACTTTTTACAGTGCAAGAGACTAGATTCTTAAAGTGGCACCAACCCCTGTTGAGACGATATCTTTTATACTATAACTTGCAACATGTATACTTGCACAATTGCGTAGCACTTATTACGCGCAACAAGTTTTTGGCGCCGTTGCCGGGGATTGGCAATAGTGACTTTGCTTTTATTTTCTTGAACTTTCTTTTTACTTTTCTTGTTTAAGATTCAAAGGGGCTAACAAACTTTGGTTTTGCATTGGTATATGACCAGGGCGAGATCGACTACACCAGAATATCCCTTTGATCCAGAAATCGAACGAACCTTACAAAGACTTAGACGAAGGATAAGAGCAGTAATGGCAAATCAAGACGACAATATGAATCAAGATGTTCCAGTAGGAGGAGGAGTGATTCTTGCACGAAACAGAACTATTCGAGACTATCTTGAAGAAGATCTTGATGGACTTAATCCAGGAGTTATTCGTTAAACTCCTATAATCCTTTATTTGTGTTTTTACTTTTTACAGTGCAAGAGACTAGATTCTTGAAGTGGCACCAATCCCTGTGGAGACGATATCTTTTATACTATAACTTGCAACGTGTATACTTGCACAATTGCGTAGCACTTATTACGTGCAACAGCTACGCAAACGGTGCAAGTATACATGTCGCAAGTAATAAAGTGATACGAGTATCGAGTATCATCTCCACAGGGATTGGTTTGGGCCACTTTGCTTAAGTTACTGCGTTGGAAAAGAAAAACACAAGCAGGTGATTGTAGGAATTATAACAAATGAGTAAACTAAGAGCAATAAACTAAAATAATAGATGAAATCAAAAGAGAGAGGATAGGCCAGGTTATTGTGAGTTGTGGAGTGATGATCGAATGGTTCGTCGTGGTGATTGAGTAGTAGCCGGATTGCCAGGGCAATTCTGTTATGATTGCCTAGTCGATTGCCAGGGCAATTTGGTTGCAATTGCCTGGTTGATTGCCAAGCAATTTTGCCGTGTTGCCTGGTCGGTTGTCAGGGCAATTCCCCCGCGTTGTCTGATCAGATTGTCTGGGCAATGCTCCCTCAATTGCTTGGCCAATTAAGAATGGGTCGATTGCCTGGGCAATTGAGCATTCACTTCCAAAGTTTGGCGAAGTGTTCTTCAATGATTCCTCGTTATCCCTAACGCGAAATACTGTTAATTGCACACGTCTTGATAATACATCCCTGCGTGAATCAATGGTGAACAACAACCAATCTTGCGCTCCTCTTAGCTGTTGAAATTCATAAATGATCCCTAAGCTGAATTAGTCTTCACCGACTTCCGTTTGTATGAAGACCATGCTCATTCGTTTCTTGAATCTAACTCTCCCGATATTAGATAAATAGATGATTGAATTCCAAGATCCTCTCCCAATTCACTCGTAAACAAGATTGAGAACCAAGAATGAACAAACTTTGGAAATTGAATTGCAACTCAAAAACCTAAACAAAATCCAAAAGATTTCACAACCACAAAAACAAAATAACCCCAACCAATAAAGTTAGTTCATGGTTGGGTTCAAAACATATACAAAGAATAATCCCCAAACCATGAATCTAATGGAAGCAAAGAAGAAGAAGAAATCGATCAGCCCTCTTTGGAAAATCTCTCAATCGAACTCTCCGTCCAAGCTTTCTCCCGATCAAACTCTCTCGCCCTTTGCTCTCTCTTTCTTGAAATCTCTCCCTTGCTCTCCTTGAGTTTGACGGCTTGGTCTCCTTTAAATAGGAGATGGCTAGGTCAAAGTCCTTCTTGAGGAGGAAGTTAAGTTAGAATTAAATACTTTAAAAGAATATAATTCTTTATTATATTTAAATTCCTTCTAGATCTTCTCCTATCTTTTTGGGATTTAATTTCTCTTTGACCTCTTCATGGAAATCAAACTCCTTTGGGATTTAACTTTGCTCCACGTTATCTTGGGCTTATCTAGTCATCAATTTCGACTGCCATATCATCTTATCCCTTATCGAAAATTGCCCCGCAACTAGCTTGGCATCTCCTTCATGCATTGCCTCGCAATCTGCGCTCGGCATCTCCTTCATGCACCGCCTAGCAACTGGGTTCCATCCTTGTTTAGGCAAGTGATTCTCACACACACACAAAAACACACCAAAGCAGAATCTTTTTCCACAAAAATCACCAAGTTATGTAATCAAGCTCAACGGTGGAAAGAAACATGAATTAATGCATGAATGACTAATTATGCAACTAATATGAGCCTAAGTCTAACAATAATATAAGTAAAAAGGGTAATAAAAATAGTACTTTTGAACACTTAACACACACCCAAACTTGAACTATTGCTTGTCCTCAAGCAATGCAAACTAACAATTACCTACCAAGACTTTAATCATCAAAGACATTCTTCAAACTTGAATTCAAACCTCGGAACTACGGCACAAAGTATGATCACCTTTTAATTTTTCGGATAGCACAAAAATTACCCGGAACCAAACTATAATGCTCGTGACAAGGTGTGTGCGTAGTTGTGTACAAGTTGATTTTCAAGATTCCATGTGAACAATAGGCTTTTATCAATTTAATTACCGAGGCATTTATTTTTATTTTCACTAGAGCCAATTTCGGGCAGCTCTAGAAAAGTAAGCAATTTCGTATTTATTTTAGTCGACTAGAGCCAATTTCGGGCACCTCTAGCAAGAATTTAACTTTTAATTTTCAATTTTAAATTTACCCAAATTTTAAGCAACCTATGTTCACTAAGTTTCTTTCAATCAACAAGCCAAAACCGTGTAAAAAAAATTCAGCATCATAGTAAAATTCTAAGTTCTTTTCATGCAATCCTAAAAGTAAATGTTCTTTCAATTAAGTGCAGTGGCAAAAATTCATCATTGGATATTCAACAAGTCTTAAGCAATTAAATCCAATTAAAGGCATGGTAAGTAACATATGCAACATATATGTGATTGCTAAAGATGAATGCAACTAAACATGAAACTAACTAGAAACCAACACCCCCCCCCAAACTCGAGAGAAGCATTGTCCCCAATGCATGTAAAAGTGAAACAAAATTTAAAAGAAACTAAATGAAATGAGTTAGTCGAAGAGGTCGTCACCTCGAGTGATAAGTTTCCTTCATGTCATTTGCTTGATTCATATTTCGGTCGGTGGTTGAATGCTTGTGGCTGGTACCACGTGAATAGTATTGCTTTGATTTGATCCATGTTTACCGAGGCAGGTTCACTTGCCTGGGCATTAGTAGTTGCCGAAGCCATTGTTGTTGTCTGGGCATCGCCAGTTTCTGTTGTCGTGGCAACTGCTGAGGTAGTTGCCGGGGCGGTTGCTGGGGCATCTTCTGTTGCGGTTGTCGTGGCAAGTAGTCGGTAGGGAATTTCCTTAGCATGGTGGTTGTGAGTCTTGTTGTGGAAAAGAAAAGAAAACAGAGAAAATCTAGAAAATAAAGATAATGAAGACAAATAAAATAAAATATCTCCTAAAAATTCCAAAAATAAATAAAGAACAAAAATAACCGAAAATAAAATAAAGTTCCAAAGATTAAAAACAAAAATTAAAGATTCTTAGAAAGAGCATTTTTCATGCATCTTCTAATGTTACTCAATATTTGAGAAAACTTGAGGAGGGTCGTTTCTGATACTTCTTATAGTCTATTCGCACCCTACATCGGGTGACAATATTGCCTAAAAAGAGTTTGGCCAATGTGCTTGCCACTACTCCATTTTGCGTTACCATGGTGGAGGTGTCTTTCTTTCGTGTTCCCTTGTAGTCCATACACATCTTCCACCTTGCTACTATTCTTGAAGGTATGAATATATTATTAGGAAAAATTATATCAACATCCAACCATTTAATTACCTCAATCTCATCGTCCTCCATCATGGTTGGATATAGCCTTCGTTGTCGTGGCAATTGCTGCTCTAGCCAATTGCTGTGGCAATTAGTTGACAAAATTTGCTGTAAGTCAATGGAAGAATCAGTTTTATGAAACGCTTCATGAGTCCAAACACCATTTTCTTTAGGCTTCTCAAACATCTCCATCAGTGATGGCTTCAAATCTACCAGCGTCGGTTCCTCAAAGAATAGTTGCAATGGAGGAGATGAGTTTTTAAAGAATTCAAAAGGTTCAACCATCACCTATTCATATTCTATTGGAAAAGTATTGTCATCTCATTGATCTTGCATGTGGTCGTGCAATTGTCGTGGCAAAGGTAGATGCGAGCAGTCTGTTGTAGCATTACTCTTCTCAGCATCTCGGTATGTTGTCGAGGTGTTGCTCTGTTCAGGCTCCTCAATTATTGTCGAGGCAATTTGTTGCTCAGGCTCATCATGTGTTGGGCAGTCTCTCTCATTGGCATCCTCTTGACTTGGAGGTTCTAGCTGTTCCCCACACATTAGGGACCTCTCTTCGCATTGCTCCTTATCCTATTGCCTTGGGACGTCAGTATCCCCAGGAATGGATTGTTGGTGCATGTTATCCAAGGCATATGTGGATCTCCTCAATTGATCTTCTGAATCCCTCAAGGGTGCATCCCACTGAGCTATCCTCATATCCATGAGCTTTGATAGCTCTCGAATCTCTTCAATTGATCCGTCAAGTCTAGCCAAGGAAGCTAGCAACGTTTCCTCCAAGGAATTGGAATGCTCTTGGACAGAACTATATTGCCATGGCATATCTGTTGCTACGGCAAAATTATCATAGTAAAAAAAAAATTGAGCTTTTTGATCATACCATGAAGGATTTTGCTGTTGGTTTCATCTATGGTCCTCCATGTAGCCATATGCACTGAAAATGTGAGGACAATTTTCAAACACATGATGTTCTCCACACATAGCACAAGAGTTTTCCACGAGATAGGCTCTTTGGGCTTTTCTCGGTTGATATAGGTAATCATCGAAAGGTGCAAGAAACTCTTGATTGGATTGATTCATATCTTCCAACATCAACTCTCGAATAGATCGGCTTTTATTTCCTGGCATGTTGATGTCCCTTAACTTGTAGCGCACCTAATTTTTTTTTGATAAAACAAACAAAAATAAAAGTTATTAAAACTAAGAGAAAAAATGCAATAACAAAAACAACTAACACCAATTGCCAATCCCGCAACGGCGCCAAAAAACGTGTTGCGCTGTATTGAGTGCAAACGGTGCAAGTATACACGTCATAAGTAATAAAGTGATACGAGTATCGAGTATCGTCTCCACAGGATTGGTTTGGGCCACTTTGCTTAAGTTACTGCATTGGAAAAGAAAAACACAAGTAGGTGATTGTAGGAATTATAACTAATGAGTAAACTAAGAGCACTAAACTAAAAGAATAGATGAAATCAAAAGAGAGAATAGGCCAGGTTATCGTGAGTTGTGGAGTGATGATCGAATGGTTCGTCGTGGTGATTGAGTAGCAGCCGGGTTGCCGTGGCAATTCTGTTATGATTGCCTAGTCGATTGCGAATTTGCCGGGCAATTTGATTGCCAAGCAATTTTGCAATTGCCTGGTTGATTGCGGGGCAATTCCCCGCGTTGTTGCAGTTGTCAGGGCAATGCTCCCTCAATTGCTTGGCCAATTAAGAATGGGTCGATTGCCCGGGCAATTGAGCATTCACTTTCAATGTTTGGCGAAGTGTTCTTCAATGATTCCTCGTTATCCCTAACGTGAAATACTGTTAATTGCACACGTCTTGATAATATATCCCCGCGTGAATCAATGGTGAACAACAACCAATCTTGTGCTCCTCTTAGTCGTTGAAATTCATAAATGATCCCTAAGCTGAATTAGTCTTCACCAACTTCCTTTTGTATGAAGACCATGCCCATTCATTTATTGAATCTAACTCTCCCGATATTAGATAAATAGATTATTGAATTCCAAGATCCTCTCCCAATTCACTCGTAAACAAGATTGAGAACCAAGAATGAACAAACTTTGAAAATTGAATTGCAACTCAAAAACCTAAACAAAATCCAAAAGATTTCACAACCACAAAAACAAAATAACCCCAACCAATAAAGTTAGTTCATGGTTGGGTTCAAAAGATATACAAAGAATAATCCCCAAACCATGAATCTAATGGAAGCAAAGAAGAAGAAGAAAAATCGATCAGCCCTCTTTGGAAAATCTCTCAATTGAACTCTCCCTCAAGCTTTCTCCCAATCAAACTCTCTCCCCTTTGCTCTCTCTTTCTTGAAATCTCTCCTTGCTCTCCTTGAGTTTGACGGCTTGGTCTCCTTTAAATAGGAGATGGCTAGGTCAAAGTCCTTCTTGAGGAGGAAGTTAAGTTAGAATTAAATACTTTAAAAGAATATAATTCTTTATTATATTTAAATTCCTTCTAGATCTTCTCCTATCTTTTTGGGATTTAATTTCTCTTTGACCTCTTCATGGAAATCAAACTCCTTTGGGATTTAACTTTGCTCCACGTTATCTTGGGCTTATCTAGTCATCAATTTCGACTGCCATATCATCTTATCCCTTATCGAAAATTGCCCTGGCAACTAGCTTGGCATCTCCTTCATGCATTGCCCTGGCAACTGCGTCGGCATCTCCTTCATGCACTGCCCTAGCAACTGGTTCCATCCTTGTTTAGGCAAGTGATTCTGCACACACACAAAAACACACCAAAGCAGAATCTTTTTCCACAAAAATCACCAAGTTATGTAATCAAGCTCAACGGTGGAAAGAAACATGAATTAATGCATGAATGACTAATTATGCAACTAATATGAGCCTAAGTCTAACAATAATATAAGTAAAAAGGGTAATAAAAATAGTACTTTTGAACACTTAACACACACCCAAACTTGAACTATTGCTTGTCCTCAAGCAATGCAAACTAACAATTACCTACCAAGACTTTAATCATCAAAGACATTCTTCAAACTTGAATTCAAACCTCGGAACTACGGCACAAAGTATGATCACCTTTTAATTTTTCGGATAGCACAAAAATTACCCGGAACCAAACTATAATGCTCGTGACAAGGTGTGTGCGTAGTTGTGTACAAGTTGATTTTCAAGATTCCATGTGAACAATAGGCTTTTATCAATTTAATTACCGAGGCATTTATTTTTATTTTCACTAGAGCCAATTTCGGGCAGCTCTAGAAAAGTAAGCAATTTCGTATTTATTTTAGTCGACTAGAGCCAATTTCGGGCACCTCTAGCAAGAATTTAACTTTTAATTTTCAATTTTAAATTTACCCAAATTTTAAGCAACCTATGTTCACTAAGTTTCTTTCAATCAACAAGCCAAAACCGTGTAAAAAATTCAGCATCATAGTAAAATTCTAAGTTCTTTTCATGCAATCCTAAAAGTAAATGTTCTTTCAATTAAGTGCAGTGGCAAAAATTCATCATTGGATATTCAACAAGTCTTAAGCAATTAAATCCAATTAAAGGCATGGTAAGTAACATATGCAACATATATGTGATTGCTAAAGATGAATGCAACTAAACATGAAACTAACTAGAAACCAACACCCCCCCAAACTCGAGAGAAGCATTGTCCCCAATGCATGTAAAAGTGAAACAAAATTTAAAAGAAACTAAATGAAATGAGTTAGTCGAAGAGGTCGTCACCTCGAGTGATAAGTTTCCTTCATGTCATTTGCTTGATTCATATTTCGGTCGGTGGTTGAATGCTTGTGGCTGGTACCACGTGAATAGTATTGCTTTGATTTGATCCATGTTTACCGAGGCAGGTTCACTTGCCTGGGCATTAGTAGTTGCCGAAGCCATTGTTGTTGTCTGGGCATCGCCAGTTTCTGTTGTCGTGGCAACTGCTGAGGTAGTTGCCGGGGCGGTTGCTGGGGCATCTTCAGTTGCGGTTGTCGTGGCAAGTAGTCGGTAGGGAATTTCCTTAGCATGGTGGTTGTGAGTCTTGTTGTGGAAAAGAAAAGAAAAAAAGAGAAAATCTAGAAAATAAAGATAATGAAGACAAATAAAATAAAATATCTCCTAAAAATTCCAAAAATAAATAAAGAACAAAAATAACCGAAAATAAAATAAAGTTCCAAAGATTAAAAACAAAAATTAAAGATTCTTAGAAAGAGCATTTTTCATGCATCTTCTAATGTTACTCAATATTTGAGAAAACTTGAGGAGGGTCGTTTATGATACTTCTTATAGTCTATTCGCACCCTACATCGGGTGACAATATTGCCTAAAAAGAGTTTGGCCAATGTGCTTGCCACTACTCCATTTTGCGTTACCATGGTGGAGGTGTCTTTCTTTCGTGTTCCCTTGTAGTCCATACACATCTTCCACCTTGCTACTATTCTTGAAGGTATGAATATATTATTAGGAAAAATTATATCAACATCCAACCATTTAATTACCTCAATCTCATCGTCCTCCATCATGGTTGGATATAGCCTTCGTTGTCGTGGCAATTGCTGCTCTAGCCAATTGCTGTGGCAATTAGTTGACAAAATTTGCTGTAAGTCAATGGAAGAATCAGTTTTATGAAACGCTTCATGAGTCCAAACACCATTTTCTTTAGGCTTCTCAAACATCTCCATCAGTGATGGCTTCAAATCTACCAGCGTCGGTTCCTCAAAGAATAGTTGCAATGGAGGAGATGAGTTTTTAAAGAATTCAAAAGGTTCAACCATCACCTATTCATATTCTATTGGAAAAGTATTGTCATCTCATTGATCTTGCATGTGGTCGTGCAATTGTCGTGGCAAAGGTAGATGCGAGCAGTCTGTTGTAGCATTACTCTTCTCAGCATCTCGGTATGTTGTCGAGGTGTTGCTCTGTTCAGGCTCCTCAATTATTGTCGAGGCAATTTGTTGCTCAGGCTCATCATGTGTTGGGCAGTCTCTCTCATTGGCATCCTCTTGACTTGGAGGTTCTAGCTGTTCCCCACACATTAGGGACCTCTCTTCGCATTGCTCCTTATCCTATTGCCTTGGGACGCCGGTATCCCTGGGAATGGATTGTTGGTGCATGTTATCCAAGGCATATGTGGATCTCCTCAATTGATCTTCTGAATCCCTCAAGGGTGCATCCCACTGAGCTATCCTCATATCCATGAGCTTTGATAGCTCTCGAATCTCTTCAATTGATCCGTCAAGTCTAGCCAAGGAAGCTAGCAACGTTTCCTCCAAGGAATTGGAATGCTCTTGGACAGAACTATATTGCCATGGCATATCTGTTGCTACGGCAAAATTATCATAGTAAAAAAAAAATTGAGCTTTTTGATCATACCATGAAGGATTTTGCTGTTGGTTTCATCTATGGTCCTCCATGTAGCCATATATGCACCAAAATGTGAGGACAATTTTCAAACACATGATGTTCTCCACACATAGCACAAGAGTTTTCCACGAGATAGGCTCTTTGGGCTTTTCTCGGTTGATATAGGTAATCATCGAAAGGTGCAAGAAACTCTTGATTGGATTGATTCATATCTTCCAACATCAACTCTCGAATAGATCGGCTTTTATTTCCTGGCATGTTGATGTCCCTTAACTTGTAGCGCACCTAATTTTTTTTTGATAAAACAAACAAAAATAAAAGTTATTAAAACTAAGAGAAAAAATGCAATAACAAAAACAACTAACACCAATTGCCAATCCCCGGCAACGGCGCCAAAAACGTGTTGCGCGTATTGAGTGCAAACGGTGCAAGTATACACGTCGCAAGTAATAAAGTGATACGAGTATCGAGTATCGTCTCCACAGGGATTGGTTTGGGCCACTTTGCTTAAGTTACTGCATTGGAAAAGAAAAACACAAGTAGGTGATTGTAGGAATTATAACTAATGAGTAAACTAAGAGCACTAAACTAAAAGAATAGATGAAATCAAAAGAGAGGGAATAGGCCAGGTTATCGTGAGTTGTGGAGTGATGATCGAATGGTTCGTCGTGGTGATTGAGTAGCAGCCGGGTTGCCAGGGCAATTCTGTTATGATTGCCTAGTCGAATGCCAGGGCAATTTGGTTGCAATTGCCTGGTTGATTGCCAGGGTAATTCTACCGTGTTGCCAGGGCAATTCCCCCGCGTTGTCTGATCAGATTGCCTGGGCAATTGAGCATTCACTTTCAATGTTTGGCGAAGCGTTCTTCAATGATTCCTCGTTATCCCTAACGTGAAATACTGTTAATTGCACACGTCTTGATAATATACCCCTGCGTGAATCAAGGGTGAACAAGAACCAATCTTGTGCTCCTCTTAGTCGTTGAAATTCATAACTTATCCCTAAGCCGAATTGGTCTTCACCAACTTCCTTTTGTATGAAGACCATGCCCATTCATTTATTGAATCTAACTCTCTCGATATTAGATAAATAGATTATTGAATTCCGAGATCCTCTCTCAATTCACTCGTAAACAAGATTGAGAACCAATAATGAACAAACTTTGAAAATTGAATTGCAACTCAAAAACCTAAACAAAATCTAAATGATTTCACAACCACAAAAGCACAATAACCCCAACCAATCAAGTTAGTTCATGGTTGGGTTCAAAAGATATACAAAGAATAATCCCCAAACCATGAATCTAATGGAAGTAAAGAAGAAGAAGAAGAAATCGATCAGCCCTCTTTCGAAAATCTCTCAATTGAACTCTCCCTCCAAGCTTTCTCCCAATCGAACTCTCTCCCCCTTGCTCTCTCTTTGTCGAAATCTCCCCTTGCTCTCCTTGAGTTTGACGGCTTGGTCTCCTTTAAATAAGAGATGGCTAGGTCAAAGTCCTTCTTGAGGAAGAAGTTAATTTGGAATTAAATACTTTAAAAGAATATAATTCTTTATTATATTTAAATTCCTTCTAGATCTTCTCCTATCTTTTTGGGATTTAATTTCTCTTTGACCTCTTCATAGAAATCAAACTCCTTTGGGATTTAACTTTGCTCCACGTTATCTTGGGCTTATCTAGCCATCAATTTCGACTGCCATATCATCTTATCCCTTATCGACAATTGCCCTGGCAACTAGCTTGGCATCTCCTTCATGCATTGCCCTGGCAACTACGTCGGCATCTCCTTCATGCACTGCCCTAGCAACTGGTTCCAGCCTTGTTTAGGCAAGTGATTCTGCACACACACAAAAACACACCAAAGCAGTATCTTTTTCCACAAAAATCACCAAGTTATGTAATCAAGCTCAACGGTGGAAAGAAACATGAATTAATGCATGAATGACTAATTATGCAACTAATATGAGCCTAAGTCTAACAATAATATGAGTAAAAAGGGTAATAAAAATAGTACTTTTGAACACTTAACAATATACATAAACTATCATTTATACCAAGGTTAGGTAAACAAAACAACCTCATACTTCCAAAGGACCACTCTATAGGCATGCTTCATAGACCATTTTGCCAAACATACCAAAATGCACAATTAGTTCATTCTCAGCATAAGCAACATGCCAACACAACCAACACAGCATATTAAACCTAGTCAAACCAGCACAACATAGCGATCCACACGGGAACTCTAGATGCATACCTAAACATCCATTCAACCTCAACTATAGCTGAATAATAACTTCAAGATGGGTAACATCTAACCATCATAAAAAACCAGCATGGAATCATACTTACATCCACAATGCAACAGATTTACAACTCCCAAAAACCATGGCGAACACATTGCCTTATTAACCGGAAATATAAACCGAGTTCATACTCAAAAGTAGTTTATCTCTTGGATCCTTGGAAACCTTGCCTTTGCTGCCCCAAACTTTAATGCTCTGCATTATTAGGAAAAAGATAGCGTAAGCACACATGCTTAATGAGGATGCTCATAAAACAATGATGTATTAAAACCATTTGAAAACTATATGTTTGTTTTCCAAATCATGCTTATAACCAAAGCCTTTCCATGATTCCAACCGAATCAAAACATAACAACCTTTATGCAACATCATAAACATTCCATGCTTAATTCCCAAAGCATTATAACCAAACCATGCTTAAATCCCAAAGCATTACAAACAAGGTCCAACACATGAACTTTCACATATATTGGCATTTATAGTGACCCGGATATACTACCTCTATCCTATACACATCGGATACACGTATCTCTCATACCATGCCTAGTTAAACCACATGATATCCCAAACCTTGCCTAGTTAAACCGCAAGATTTAACACCCTCGCCTAGATAAACCGCGAGTTTCCACCCTTGCCTAGTTAAACCGCAAGTGTACCGACCTTGCCTAGTTAATCCATAATTTCACCCTCAATTTGGGTTGCCTAGTTAAACCGCATGCCCCAAATGAGGTCCCCAACAGTCTGAGTGGCCTTGTTAAACTGCCATACCTCAGGGACCCATGGCCACGATCGATTTTGTTCATACTTTATAGTGCACTTTTAATCCTATGGTATGCCAACTATATCTGATTGTTTTCTCACCATGTCACATAGCCAATATACCATTTACAAACCATTTACTTATTGTTTTACAATGCATTAAACAAAACATCACATATGCAAATTTCATTGCCAATGCAATAACACCATTCCCAATCGGAATGAAAACCAATGCTCAATAGCATTTAATATACTTTCAATCCCCTGCATATGTACTCAAAAACCATGCATTAGTAAGTAAATCATACCATGTTTATTACCAAAACATGCAAACACATGCTCATATCTAAGCCAATATTCAAGAGCAAAATAAGGGAAACTTACTTCCGAGCTTAGGTAAGTGTCTCACGCTTACTCTAAACTCCCAACAACCTCTATAAACCTTTGTAAAGCATTTAAAATCAGTTTCCACTCACCGATACGCTTTGCCTTTCTTGCCAACGCGATACAAGCTCCCGGCAAGCCACCAAAACAAAGTCAAGCTTCGCCGCTTTGATTATCCCCTATTTTAAACACATAAAACCAGAGGATAAATACATCATTATGCATTCAAACCACTGCCTCAGAACAAAACCCCGCAACTCTCAGGTTGCCTACCACAAAACCATCTGAAACAAAAATAATCATCATCAAACATTTCTAAAACTTAAACCAGCCATAAAATAATAATTCAACCCATCAATCAACATCAATTAACATCCAAAACCCCTTTCCTAACATCCTTTTACTCCCAGCAAAGACTAAACTCGATTATCTCCACAACAACTTAAATCTAACAACCTAAACAATTAGAGATTCAAGAGTTTCGGGATTCTATTGATAAAAACAACTTATCAACATCAAAACACATCCAAAATATGTATTAAATCAATCTCAAATACTAGAAATTAGATCCACTTCAAAAATTACCTTATTTCATCATTATTTCCAAATTAACTCAATTAAACATTGATAAAACATTAAAATCGCATTACAACTTATAAATCAAGGATCAAATACTTGGGAATATCAATAAAGAACCATTTAATAGAGAAGATCACGGACCTTACCCCTGTTATGTGATTTCTCCCTCAATTGGCTTGTTTAAAGCTAAGAAAACATAAGATTTCAATGAGATTTTGCAAAACAAAGTTAAAGAATCAAGTTAAAATCAATAATCTGATTAAAAAGAATCCCTCACCTCTGGATTTTGATTAAATTCTAAGTGTTTGGAAGAAAATAAGTTGAGAGAAAAGGTTTAGGAAAAAGTTACGTGAATTTCTTTTAAAAGCTAATAACTAACTTTAGATATTTAATCCTTCTTAATCACCCTTTTAAAACACATGCTTAAAATGATTTAATTGAAGGGAGAAACCACCAGCAAACACTTGGTAGATTAGCTCTTTAAGGATTCTAAGGATTTGACCCTTTTGATTTTAGTCACTTTAAAATAGTTTTCAAAAATCGCATTTTGGTCACTAACCAAAATGTCATATTTCCAAATTCCCTTTTATAAAATTGATTCCACCAAAAATCAATATATATTAAAAGATGATATTTAACTATTTTCCCATATTTTTATCTTACCTAAAATACATGGTCCCAAATTCGACTCGAATCTCTAACTCGATCCACCAGACCATCTAATAAACCTCAAATTCGCTAGGCCCAGTACCGGGGTGTTACATTTACCTTACAGTCTTTGTCGTTGTATTCGTTGGTTGATTCTGGTTCTACCATTCATACATCTTGAGCGAGCATGCACATTTGCTTGATATATCTGTTGAAATTCTTAATATGGGTGTTAGAGTGACTAGTTCTCTTGGGGAGACGGTCGTAGTTTGGAGTTTGTATTGTAGGTGTCCGCTGATGGTTCAGGGATATGAGTTTACCGTGAACTTGATAGAGTTGCCATTCCATGGTTTTGATGTGATTTTGGGTATGGATGGTTAACCGAACATCAGGTTGTGGTGGATTTTGAGACCAAACGGATATCCTTGAGGTTATTGGATGATTTTGAGGTGGTGGTTGTTGGTGAAAATGCTAAGTTTTTTTGGCTTTGGAAGCAAGTCGAATGTTGGATTCTGGATGTCAGGCTTTCTTGGCCTACGTTATGAACCCTGGTTTAAAGGAATTGATGGTGCAGGATATTCGCACCGTATGTGAGTTTCTAGGTATTTTTTGAAAGAGTTACCGGGGTTGCCACCAGACTGTGAGGTTGAGTTTTGCATCGAGGTCTTTGCGGATACGGCACCGGTGTCTATTGTTTCGTATCGCATGGCTCCGAAGGAGTTAAAGGAATTGAAGATGCAACTGCAAGAGTTGCTTGATCGAGGCTTTATTAGACCTTGTATTTCACCGTGAGGAGCACCGGTGTTGTTTGTAAAGAAGAAGGATGGTACGTTGCGGATGTGTATAGACTATCGGCAACTGAATAAGTTAACGATAAAGAATAAGTATCCTTTTCGTAGATAGATGATATGTTTAATCAGTTTAGGGTTGCCTCGGTGTTTTCTAAGATAGATTTAAGGTCTGGGTACTATCAGTTGAAGGTGAAGGATGTGGATGTGCCCAAGATAGCTTTTCGTTCGAGGTACGGGCATTATGAGTTTTTGGTGATGCCGTTTGGTTTGACCAATGCACCGGCTACTTTCATGGACATGATGAATCGTGCATTTCATGAGTTTTTGGACTAGTTTGTGGTTGTGTTTATCAACGATATCCTTGTGTACTCTCGTACCAAGGATGATCATGATAGACATTTGCGGATTTTGCTTCAGACGTTGTTGGCTAATCAGTTGTATGCAAAGTTAGGCAAATATGAGTTTTGGCTTAAGGAGGTTGTTTTCCTTGGGCATGTTGTGTCGGTCGAAGGAATTCGTGCTGATCTGCACAAGGTTGATGCTGTGATGAGTTGGAATGTGCCTAAGTTTGTGACAGAAGTTAGGAGTTTCCTTGGGTTGGCTGGTTATTACCGTAGGTTCGTGGAAGGGTTCTCTAGTTTGGCGGTTCCTTTAACCAAGTTGTTGCAAAAGAATGTTCGGTTTGAGTGGGCGAAGGATAGACAGCGAGCTTTCGAAAGGTTGAAGGAAGCTTTGACACAGGCTCCAATCTTGGTTCAACCTGAATCGGGAAAGGAGTTCGTTGTTTATGTGATGCATCATATGTTAGGCTTGGTTGCATATTGATGCAAGAAGGTAAGGTAGTTGCATATGCATCTAGGCAGTTGAAGGTGCATGAATCTAATTACCCTACTCGTGATCTTGAGCTTGCCGCACTTGTGTTTGCCTTGAAAATCTGGAGGCATTACCTTTATGGCGAGAAATGTGTGGTTTTTATAGATCACAAAAGTCTGAAGTATCTGATGTCCCAGAATGAGTTGAATCTTAGGCAATGGAGGTGGCTAGAGTTGCTCAAAGATTATGATTTGTCTATTGAGTATCATCTGGGTAAAGCTAACTCTAGCAACCTAAAAATTCCTCGCCGCTAGAAAATAATCAAGTTCTTTGAAAAGTGGGGTTTTAGAAAATCTCGACGTTTTTTTAAAAATAAAAAGACTTAGAGTCGCCACCGGCCAATAAGGCAGGCCAGACACCATAAAACCAGAGATTCGTTCGAAAGTGGGTTCGGGAGTTGGTTACGCGTGGGGAAGGATTAGCACCCCCATCACACCGGAAAATCGGTACCAAAATATATGTTGCCTTTAATTGATGGAAATTATCGAAATTTAAATCGACTTTAATTAAATGGTTCGCGATTGAATTTAGACTTTAATTAGACGGGCTTTGTCAAATTGGTTAATTCGAATTGATTAAACATGTAATTAGTAGGGGTGACGATACCTCATATCATAGATTAAACCGACATCGAATAAGCCTGACTGTCGTGTTAATTTATGGTTCGAACTTCGTTCATCACCTTCATGCATGATGCAAACATTTAAAAATGATGTTATGTCTTGTTAGGATTTTAATCCGAAATTATATTTACCTTTAGAAGGTAAGAATTAATTCAAATATTTGATCAACATCCATTGAGCCATGACTGTTACGACACAAATATCAAAATTAATAATTACCTCCTTTTTATAAGTTAAATTAATTAGCCATATGAACGTCCATTAAAATATTGCATATGAATGACAATTAAATGCATAACATAGAAAGGCATAAAATAAAACTTTAGGCTCACTAAAGTCCTAACCTAAAAAGGCCCAAATTATGGAAGATTAAATTAGTGATCTAATTATTAACTAGATTAGTCTAATATTAGCCCAAAATTAATTAAATCCTAAAAAATAGAAAATCCTAATGTTTTATGGATTATCTTGAACCATAATAATTAATTCGATTAATTTTAAACTAGTATCCCAATAAGCCAATGAAACTATCTAAAATGAATCGAAATAATTAATTAATTATGATTTAAATTATGTGATCTAAGTCAAATACCAATTCTATCCTAAAAGGGTAATTAAGAGATGTTCTACTAATTTAATGAATTTAACATTTATACCAATGAGCTAAGGATAAATTTAAATTAATTAATTAATTCAAACCTTAAACTAACTATGGTTCTAAAAATCTAATTCTAAATTTAATTTAATTAATTTATAAATTATGCCCCAATAAACTGAGCACATAATTCCAATTAATTAAATTAAATTTTAAATCCTAAACTAAACTTGAAAGGCCTATCTTAAAAAAACACTAAAAACAAACAAATGTAAATTGCCATAATGAATAAAAACAATACAAGGTGTATAAAAGGTGCTACATATAATATAATATAATATAATATATGTTTCCAAAAAAACAAACAAGGCAATATACATATAACGGTTTAGTAATATAAGGTACATATATATATGTATATACAGCATATAACATATATTGTAAAATAATATCATGTACAACATTCATAAATATATTGTATAAGATAAACATATATATAACATATGATGTAAGGCAAGCAACAAATGAACAACTTCGAACATAAAGACATAAAATCCGAAATAAATAAATGAAATAAACTACATTCAAGAATGAAATAACGGGACAAAAAAGGTGAAATACAAGGCAAAAATTAAAAATATGAAGCAGGGAACTAAACTGAGAATCAACACAAATTAAAACGGAAAATGGGAATTTTGCCACTAATTTTAGGACTAAAACGAAACGAAAGTAGGGTTTTGAGGGTTAAAAATGACATTCACCCATTGGGAAACGGATTTAGAAGATAAAGGACAAAATTAAAAAAAACAAAAACGAGGGATCGCGAAAGGAATTTTGAGACAATTTTTCGCAACCGAAGAACCGGAATTGCAAGAACGTCCTTGGCAATTTTTCGCAAAGTAGGGTAATTTCGGTTTCTTTTCCACCAACTAAGAACATTAAATTTATTATCCTCGGGCAAAATAGGACTCTCCAAGTATTGATCAACATCACCCCTCACCGGCACCGTTCTAATTTTTTTCTCTTTGATCTAGCAAAATCATCCTCGTCACTATACTCATCAAACCCTCTCTTTAATGGTGACTTTCATTCTCTCAAAGTAATTGCAATTCGAAAAGACGGTGGGTATAAAAATAAACCGTATAAGAACTCACTCTTTGTGGCATCTCCTTCTATTAAATATTTATATATATTTTGAAACCTACTATGTCATTTTTATATATTTTAAAACCAAAGGTGGGTTTTTTTTATAAATGGGTAAACGGGTCCAAGTCCAGATCTTAATGTCAGATCCAGACCCGGATTTGTACTTTAATCAGAGGATCCAGATCCGGCCCGGATCTGTTGGGTCCAAAATTTTAGGATCCATACCCTATAAAACAGATCTAGATCTACGGATTCGGTTCGGGTCCAAGATCTATTGCCATCCCTACATGTAAACTTTGAAATTAAATAATATTCATAGATTAAATAACACAAATTTGATTAGAGTCATTTTAGATTAGTACTTAAAATGAATAAGAACATAATTAATCATGCATAAAAACCTTTTATATGGGAGATATATTTTTGGAATATAAATAGAGGTGCCCAGAACATATATTGGTGCTTCCAATCTTATATTCGAAGCAAAGATATATTTTCTTATAAAATGAATATTTCCATCTATGGAACATAAACCCAGTTAATAATTAATGATTAAATTAAATTCAAATTGTTATCCTTAAAATGTCAATATGCCACACGAAATTAAAGGTACTAACATCTGGCATTTGTGGGTGCTAATCCTTCCCCACAAGTAATCGACTTTCGAATCTCAATTTTAAAAGTACGAATCTTTGGTTGTTTTTATGGTGTCCGGTCTACCAAAGTTACCAATGGCAACTCCAAATCATTTTCAAAATCAAATTTAAAAGGTAAACTCTAAATTTTCAAAATTAACATATTGATGCAAACCAAGTTGTAGAGATCAATAGGCTAGGGGGGAAACAAAAACGTTGGGGAAATGATGCGAATGAGACAACAATTGCATGGCTCGACAAACTAAGAAATTCAAAGGGTTCGTTTCCAACTTCAAAAAATTAGATTAAATATGCAACGAATAATGCAGAACGATGTTGTTGTTTTCAGCATGCTGGTTATAATAGATGAAGAGAACTGGATGAAACACAAATTAGGCTATTGGGAGAATGTTAAGGTGAGACTAAATTATAGACCGAAGTCAAGGAGCAAGGAATTGTTATGCTTTGAATCAACTTCTTTACTTGTTTCCATTGCAAGCTTAAGACACTATTTTGTTTATGGGTTGGAACATAGAGAGGTTATTTCACTTTATCATTACTTGTGTGCTTATACTGATATCGATAACAGTGATGATGCGGAAGAAATATTTTGTACAAGCATCGTGGCTCCATTGATACAAAATGTTATTCCACATCAGCTTACTTGGTACATTGCTGAGAATGGGAAGTTTACTGCTCAGATTTACTCTTTTAGTGCAGAGAAATATTGGACATCAGTTCGAAGATATAATTCTTTACTGAAGTTGACAAATGATGAGAGTGTTGAAGAGAAAGTTGAACGTGAAATAATTCATTGGACTAGGGTAGAAAACAAATGGATTTCGTTTATGGAGGAATTAAGGACTAAACTTGATACTGGTTTGTTGCTCGTTGAAAAACGAAAACATGGAGAAGAAGTGTACAGAAGATTTGAAAGAAGCAATACAAACGACTATGGAGGGACATGCAAGAATGCTTGAACAATATGATGATTTTCGGACACTTGTCTCTGTTTTGCCGGAGATGTTTCATGACTGTGTGATGTCAGTACTCAGTACTGCTTCAAACTGCTGTTTCGGTAAGAAAAAACAAGGCGGGAAAAGCTGAAGAAATTTTGAGTCAATTTGCTGAAACACTTCCTGAAATTTTTGAAAGGATGCATACCGCTGAAGCAAAGATGCAAGAATTTAACGCAAATATGACAATTTTGGGTAAAGAAGCTGATGTGACATTGACTGTTGTTGAAGTTCAGCAGCAAAGACTGAATTTACAAACACATGTAGTTATGGTTGAAGAAGAAAAGACTTGTTATTCTTAATGAGATTGAAGAGAATGTGCAATTACTTTTACTATGTCACAGGGTTCAATCCATCTTGTGAGTTTAAATGAAAGCATTACTATTAATTTACTCGTTGTTTTAGCTGGGCTGAAAAGAGCAATGAAAAACATTTGGTCTAACCATTTAAAGAAAACCAAAGATGATCCGGTATTGCTTCCAAGGTTGCTCAAAGACTCCTTCAAAGATCTTGGCTTAATGTCTTTTCTTTTAATCCTTGAGGACAAGGATTATTTTCAAAGCATGGAGTATTATAAAGAGCCAAAATAAAAGAAGTGAAACTACGTCATTTCACAAGAGTTAGTTGTTTTAATTTTAGTTATTTTATTGTTTCATGAAAGGCTGAGTTTTGAGTCTGTAATTAGAGTAAGAAAGGATGTCAACGGTAGCGTCCGACGACGGTAAATAGTGGCAGACGAATAGTTGGATTTTATTTTATATTTTAAATTATTTTATATTAAATAATAATAAATGCCAAAATCAAAAATAATAATAAAATAATTGAGAGTGACCAAAACAAGAACATCTGAAAGTTCAATTAGTAAATTGAAAATTTTAAAAGTTGAGTGACCAAAATGAGAGTGAGAAGATAGTTGAGTGATGATCTGTGTCTTTACCCTTAAAAATTTATAATTAAAATTTTGTCACGTGTTAATTATTGATTGGTTTGGATATTTTTTACAATTTTTAAAATAAATAAAAATGTATTTTTCATATATTTTAACATTTAAGGTTGAAATTTAAAAATAATAAAACACTAAGGACTAATCCTGCTACTGTGTCTTTTAAGTAAATGATGATTTTTTATTGAAAAATGTCATGTGTCAATTTTTTATTCGTTCGTACATGCCACATCCGATTCTGTGATGGAAGTGGGTAAACATGTTAACGACAAAATATTATATGTATGAAATTGAAAGTTTTAAAACATTATGTATGAAACTGAAAATTTTATATAGTTCATGTACCAGCAGAGTAATTAACCCCAAAAAATTCCGTTCCACCAATATTTTTTGAAACAATTCCTACATATGAGAGGAGAAAAGGAAAATTTATTCTTAATGGGTATTAAACTCACAACTTAAAAAAAAAAGAGTACCAACTAAAAATTTTTAACCATTTGTTCTATATATTGTTGACCGTTCTATTTATAATTATTATTGAATAAATTTTAAAAACTATATTTTTATTATTTTTAATTCACATCATACGTGTAAATAGTGTGAGCTTGTGAGGTGGATTTGTCTACGTTTAGTGGGCTTGTATCTGACTCTAAAAGCATGCAGAGAGTTCTCCGAAAGGGGGCTCAGAACTTGGACGTAGGCCTAAGATATGAAAGATCAGTACAGTATAAAGATACAATAAGAATTTGAATTCTATGTTATTATGTATATTCTAGGCATAAAGTTAAAAACTGTCCTAACGTTTGACTAAATAATTATTTTGGTCTTTATTTTTTAATTAATTTAACTTTCAAAGTTTTATTTTGAGTCAAAATGGCCTTTATGCGATGAAAATTACCAGTCAACTGACGATAAACAACTTGAAATGACTTATCAGAATGACACGTCAAAAAAAATATTTTATATTTCGTATAATTTTATAAAAATATTTTTTGACTAATGTGTCATTATGTAAAGTCAACATATTTGTCTATATGACACTGTTATCGCGGCGTGCACTGTCATGTAGGTTTGTCACATTATTTAAGTTGTTTATCGTCTATTTATAATGTATGTGTATTTTCAAAAGATTAAGAAGAAAAAACATATACAACCATGTAATAATACCAAAATATTTTAAAATATATATCATGTATAAGTTATAAATTTATTTTTTTACATTTCAATTATATTCAATTTTAGTTTTATATTTTTTAAAAATTTAATATTTAATCGACTTAAATAAAACAAAGACAATTTAAATTTAAGAGTGTCAAATTAGAGAATATGAATTCAATCTACAACTAATGTATAATACAGACGATTGACACAACACGAAATTTTAAATTAGAGAATATGAATTCAATCTACAACTACTCACTAGATTATGATCAAAATTTCAAATTCTAAAAAGTACATATGGTTGTAGGAGTGAAAAAACCCGACTTAAAAAAATTAAATTTTTTACTCTACTCGACACGAAAAAAATTGACTCGGAATTTTATAAACTTGACTCCAAAAATTTTAAATAATGTTTGAGTTGTAAAATAAAAATTTGAATAACTCGAATAACTCATAATTTTTAGTAATTAGTGGATTGACTATTAAGTTCGTTTGAGTCTCTCAATTATGCATGATATATATCACATATGAAAAAAATGAATATATATATATGCATATATATAGAAAGTCGTTTAAATTATAATAATTTGTACTATAATTATAATTAAATTTGTACGAAAACTCGACTTTAATTTAATAAACTCAAATCGAAAAAATTTCAAATAAAGTTTGAGTCGTAAAATATGAGTCATAAATTCGACTAACTCAAAATCTTTTGACTCGACTCGATCAAACGCTCACTCCAAATTATAAAAACGATCTTTTCAAATTAATTTACTCTGATTACAATGTTAAAATTTAAATATTAAAAAAATAATTCATATCTAATTAATATTATGATAACCATGAAACACAACTTTTGACTTTTATGTGAACAACAATACTAAACATTAATAAATACAAAATGAGGGGAGTCTGGCTATCCTCTAATTTATATCATAACTTTAATTAAGCTCAGAGTCATCCTAGAGATCTAAAAACCTAATTTTTCTTTCCTTAAGACCCCATTTTCTGGTACCCTAAGGCTCCAAGTAGAAAATCAAACCCCAAAAGGGAAGGTTGTTATTAGAAAATTTGACTAATATTGACATGATATTTTTTTTAGAAAAAAAATTTAGGGCCGGATACCTAGCCCACTAAATATCACAGGTTTGCAGGTTGGGTTCAAGCTACAATATTAGACTTAACAGGTACCCGAGCCGACATGTTAACTTTTTTAATTTATTTTTTATTTTAAAAATTAGTATTTATCTAGATGTAATTAAAAAGATAGGGTAGAAATAATATAAGATTAAAAAATGAATGGAGAATTAAGGTGCTATAATAATTATAAAAAGAAAAAAAGAATTTCACAAACTTATTTTTTTAATTTATTTTTGTGGATTATAAGTTTAACCGAGTAAAATTTCGATAAGAAATTTAGAAAATTTTAATATCACAACCTAACCAATAGATATGTCTACATAAAACATAATAAAATAAGCATTTACATTTAATGAGCTATCGATTCATAAATCTAAACATTGACATTGAACTCTTGTAATACCACTTGTTAAAAGGTTTAATTATTTTATTTGTTTTTATACTCTACTAAATTTCTTTTTTATTTTTTATTTATTTTAGATTAATTTTTTATTTTTGAACACCCATATTTTCTATCCTCAAATTATTTCACTCTAATATTCTAAATTCTTAATTAATGAAGTTTGATTAAATTAAAAATAAATGCTAATTTATTGATTTAATGAATTTATTATACTAAAAATTTGGGTTTGAGATAACATTGATGAAGTTTTGTTTTGATCAAATGATACTTTTTTTCTTTGATTTTGATTAAGTATGTTTGAATTATGTAATTTAGACTTTTTAGTTATATTTAAATTGTTTTAAATTGTTTAATTTTATATAAAAAAATAATTTAAATTTATCTTGGGTGACTGGCCGACCTGTGAATACCGCTTATTTTGAGTACCTAATTTTCACGAGCCGACTTTTTTATTACCCGAAAATACGGGTACCAGATTTTGAACGTCCCTAATTGTAAATGAACAGTGGTGAAACATCCATGGAACTGGTGGGGCCAATGTCCCATAAAAATATTTAAAAATTAAAATATTTTGTGGTAAAATTATTCTTTAACCCCTCAAAAAATATATAATTCATTTAAATTTAAAAAAATTTAAATGACTCAAATAATAAATAACGTTAAATTCCACCATATAAATGAAATAATTTGAATTGTAAAAGTCGTTTTTATAACAAATCTTTACAATATTCGATCAAAATAATTTGTATTGTAAAGATACCTTGAAATTTATTGCCGGTTGCGACTTTTGTTTGATACTTTTTAAGATAAAGTATTTATAACATGATAATCGGCCTTGACCATGACCTGGTTTTCCAACCTTTTAGGAAAAAAATTATTATTTGTTGCGAAAAAAGGTTTTTGGTCAAACTATCGCAACTGTCATTTTTGTTTTATACGTATTCATTTTTGGTCACTCGGTTTAAAAAAGTAATGTTTTAGCCATTTATATTATCGTTTTATATCATTTTGGTCACTTACATTATCCTTTATTATGTTTTGGTCCCTGAGATATCAAATTTCGTTAGTTTGATGAAGCGAACAATTATTAAAGTAGGTTATTTTTCAATTTACCCCTTAAATTTTAGATAAAATATCAATTTGACACTTAAAATTTAGATAAAATATCAAGTTAACTCTTGGATCCAACCAAAGTCATCCACTTCCTACCGTTGCTCACCATTGTCGTTGTCATCATCGACCGTTAAACCCCAAAATTTTCAATTCACTTTTTTTTGGACTCAAACACGAATTTAATGTCTGTTTCATCGAAAAATTTCATGAACTCTACAAACCTAACCTAGAACCCACCTAATTCCTTAATAATAATAATAATAATAATAATAATAATAATAATAATAATAATAATAATAATAATAATAATAATAAGTTATCATTAATATTCCTTTAAACGTAGATACACCAAAAAACCTAAATTTATATTTTAATCAAATCCATAAATATTTTATTTATAATATTGTTATGTTCTAGCATTTTTTATTGTTTATAATATATTTAAACGAGCCCGATAATAATGAAATGACATAATGTAAAAATATGTCTCTAATGTTTGACTGGATAATCACTTTGATCCCTATTCTTTTTAAGCATTTTAACTCTCAACGTTTTCTTTTGGTCAAAATGCCCATATGTGGATGAAAATTGTTAGTCAATTAAATATAAACATCTTGAAATGACTTAACAAAATGACACATCAATAATTTTTTCATATATATTTTATATAAATTTATAAAATTAATTTTAAATTGATGTGTCATTCTGTCAAGTCAGTATCTTTGTTTATATGACACTGTTATGTCAACATGCACTGTCGTGTAGGTTTGTCATGTCATTTGAAGTCATTTACCGTTAGTTGACTAAAATTTTTCATTTACGGATGAACTATTTTAGCCTAAAATGAAACATTAAGGATTAAAGTACTTCAAAAAATAATGCGTCAAAGTAACTATCCAATTAAATGTTAGAGACATTTTTTAAGGTTATGCCTAATGAAATTTCAAAGTGTATTCTTGATCTTTATAACCTTTACAATCACATGGTAAGGCAGAGTGAACAGTCTGATATTTATTGTTCAATGGAAAGGAGTCCCGGTGTTCTGCAAAGCTATCAAAAGGCTCAGCCAAGGAGCCACCATGTTGGGTCATTTCCTCCCCTAGGAGCCACTATCTTTGTTGCCCGCCCCCACACTAGTGGTGGATCCAGAATATTTTTTTTGAGGGTGGACACAAGTCAAAATATTTTTTAGGGTGGGCACAAGTCATAAAAATTTTAAAATTTGAGTGTGGACACTAATTATAAAACTTAATGACTAATTTATAAAAATTAAAAAAATTAAAGTCAAATATATGAACTTTAAAAAGTTTAGAGTAAACACAGGCCTACCCAAGCGTATATGTGACTCCGCACCCACACTGATGTAGAGCTTTCAACCAAATGCCTCTCCTCTGTCATCTTCTATTACCATCAGCTTTTTTATGGCAGTCTTATTCTGGTCCTGCACACCACCTTTCATCACTTTCCCCTTTGGGAAAGCATGTATATATATATATATATTCCATTACATTGGGAAACATACATACAAGAAAGATAATCTTGTGATTAATTATATGGATGACATTTTATTTAGAATAATTGGACTACACATGAAGGAAAAAACAAGAATACGTCTGTTGATGCTTAAATTAAATTATGAGACATCAGACAGAGAAGGTGAAGAAATATACTAAGGTGGTTAGAGGTGAATTTAGCGGTTCACTCCAGTTGATTTAAAACAGAGAGCCACAAATAGTATGACGGTCGGGATAGACTAGGAATAGAGGGCTACTGCCCTCTACGTTCGACCTGCCTCTTCTCTAATAATTTGTTGGAATCATAGTAAGGAAAATCTCCATCTTCGATACTTGTAGGGTTTTAGGAGTATAAATTTTTTAAGAGGATCTTGAAGTCTGATACGATTTCAGACATAGTATCTGTAGAAGAATCAGTAAACAACAATCTTAGTCGGGAGAGAGTGGACAAACAAATATTTTTTTTAGACTATTTACTCTGTACCCTTCTTCGATATGCAGGATTATATGCTAAGGGTGCTAACTTTTGTACATAGTATTAATTATATTAGAATTTAAAAATTTAAGAGTATAATAATATCTTTAGGCTTAAGTAAAAAATAAGTGCACAAAATATGCCTTTTTAAATTTTAGGTGCCTAAAGTATATTTTTGTAAAAGTAGGTGCCCAAAGTTTCAAAAGTTATAATTTTAGGCGCCTAAAGTATTTTTTTTTTGTAAAAATAGGTGCCCAAAGTTTCAAAAGTTATAATTTTAGGTACCCCAAATATGCCATGTGTCAAGCATTGGTTGGTTAAAAAAAATTAACACCTATTAACGATCAGACACCTAAAATTATAACTTTTGAAACTCTGGGCACTTATTTTTACAAAAAATACTTTAGGCACTTAAAGTTTAAAAAATGTATACTTTAGACACCTATTTTTCATTTAAGCGATATTTTTATGCCTTTAAGATTGGATGAGGTGGTACAATTTTACTGGTCCCTAAAATCTAAAGTTTTTTAGACCATCCTATTTGTAATAGGACTTATTCTCTTAAAATTTGGATTTCCTTGTCTCACCTTTTCATTGGCTGATTAGAGCATAATTTGATCACTAATTACTATTGATAACAATTTCAATTATTCTAATTCGATCAGCTAAAATTTCTTAGGTGTTTGACTTCATTGTCTCTAATATTTCTTTGGGTAAAGTATACAGATGGACCCTAAACAAAGCAGAAATGATTTTTTGGCTACTGAAATTTCAGAAATTATAAAATAGTCATTAAACTTATTGAACCGTTACTAAATGATTATTGGACTTCATCAAACTATAAAAAATGGACCTCAAACTTATCAAAAATTTTATCACTACTCTGTAAGGTTTATGGACCATTTCGTAACGATTCGATAAGTTTAATGACAATTTTGTAACTTTCAAAACTTCAGTGATCAAAATGATCATTTTACTTAGTTTAATGATAGTTTGTATATTTTACCAATTTCACTTTTTTTTGCGTTTTGTTCAACTGCTTCTAAATCAATGAAGGAAAATTTCAACAACCAATCGGAGAAAAATCTCTATATGTTTATGAAAAGATAATAGGCTGACAAGTGACCAATAATGCAAGGACTTCCCTTGCAAAACCAGCCAGCTCTCTATATTTTGGAACTTTGTTCTTTTAGGTCAATGAACCCCAAGCTTTTTCTCCAAGGGAAAGTCATTATATTTGCGGCCATTTGCTTCCATTGAAGAATTGGATGTGTTTAGTGGACTACGAAATTCGATAGCAACTACCGGCTGATTTAGTAGGATGATGTTCTAGATTATTTAATTAAAGTTAGAGGTTTGAATCTTGACGATGTGAAATGGAACAAACTGGGTTCGGAAGGTTTTGATCTTTGCAGTATCCAATTTGGATTAATCGACAAACAGATCGAATACCGGTGATTATATATAAAAAAGGAACTTGACAGCCTAAAAGAAAGAGTGTTTCTGTTAGGTCAAAATAATAATAAGGAAAAGCTTGGCCGCCATAACTAACATTGAATTAATGGAGCTGTTGGTGGTTTAGTTCCCTTTTGGTTTAGGTACAGAGTCTCACCAGTCTCTCATGAAAAACTAAAGGATAAGGGAAAGACATGGTTTGCTGAATATCTCCATCTAACTAGTTTGAAAACACCTTGGGGACCAAAATTTAAAAATGATAAATCTCATATTTTATTTCGATTACGATACGAACACGATACAAATTTAAATATTTATCAAAATTATACTTTCGAATTGCTTTGAGAATTTAAGTGAGGGGGAGAATGCTTCATTTGAAGGTAAGCCACAAGTATTAGAGATTTTTGACATTTGACTTAAAAATCACTCATCCTATAGAAATTCTTGCAAGTTCATCATATTATTCACAAATGCATGAATTAATAGATATTTTCAACTAACAGGTTGGCCCAAGGTAAACAACTTGGTATTGCTTAAGTAGGTCTCGATTTCAGGGCCTTGTGTATGTAGAAAATTCTCGTTGAGAGACTCACTTACTAAAGGCAGGTGTGTGAACCAAGTCAATCCGGATTAATTAGGGTAAAATCTTGAGAAACTGGGAGGGCAACAAAAAAATAGATATTTTCGCATTAGATGATATGAACATTTTGGATAAAAATGTTATAAAGAATATTTTAATTTTCTTTTATAAATAATATTTTAAAGTTTTACACTATCAATATCAAGACGGTATTTGACGTACAGTCAAAGGCTAAGATAATAGTAAATCCTTGAATTTTATCTTTTTTACTACGTTTAAATAAGTCCATAAAAATATTATTTTATTTAAATAAATATTATACTTTTATCACACTCAAATAAACATTTAACATTACCAACAGTCAATTAATTTAACGAAATAACATTTAGTTTGTATCATATGAATATTCAATCTTGGTCGTACCAATAAGTCTTTAAATTTTAATTTGTAAGTAAATAAATTCTTAATATATATATATATATATATATATATATATATATATATATGAGTGAAAATATAAGAACGGGAGTTGAATCAATTGGTACCTTTCAATTCTTGGTAACCAATCGATTCAACCACTTTTATAAACAGAAATATAATAATTAAGAGAAACTTATAGAAAAATTAAAATCATAAAAGATATACCAACGGGGTTGGTCCAAGTGGTAAGCAGCTTGGTATCGCTTAAGTAAGATCTCAGGTTCGAGGCGTTGTGTTTGCAGAAAATCTCCACTGGGAGACTCACCCACCAAAGCCAGATGTGCAACGCGGGTCGGTCCGGATTAGTCAAGTTGAAGCCCTGAAACTCGGATGAACAACAAAAAAATCATAAGAGATATGACAAAGCAACAGAAAAAAACCAAAGATGAAAAATGAATAAAAAGAAAAAAATATTATTCAAATTCTAGTTTTTCATCGATTAAATTGGTCGGTTCTATCTATTTCCATAACCTTGATATAAAAACTTATTCAAAAAGAAATAAATAATTTAATATATATTTTTTAATTTTGACTATAACTAAATCATGTAACCAAATAATCTGATTTCCCTTATAATTTTTAATAATAAAATAGTATCTTGGTCCAATTTTTAAGTTGAATAAACTAACGCATACACAAAGATGGACCTACTAGTAGTCCAGGAGGGTTATTGTTACCCCCACCCTGGAATTTTTTTTTTAACTTTGAATTATATATAAATTTTAAAAAATTATATTAATTATAAATTTGTCTACTACTTTTTAACATTTATATTTTGTTTCTAATATTAATTTTGTCCTTACATACACTTACAGACTATGTTATTTAAACTCGAGTT
This sequence comes from Hibiscus mutabilis, assembly GCA_019671005.1. NCBI lineage: Eukaryota > Viridiplantae > Streptophyta > Magnoliopsida > Malvales > Malvaceae > Hibiscus > Hibiscus mutabilis. Next base: position 44,429,838 of record CM033748.1, read on the forward strand.
ATTGAAAAGAGACAACATCATTATTTACTACTTAAATCATTAATGGATTCAACAAAATCTCAATCTTTAGTATGATAACAAAAACATTCTTTCTATTATTAGTTAATCTTTTGCACACACGTACTTGTTAAATCCAGGTTTATTTAACTTTCTCTCTGTTTTTTCTAATCAAAGTTTAGGTCATCCAACGGTAAAAAGAATTGGAAATAGAAATAATAATTTATGATATAATGATCGGTCCATGGAAATAGTGAAGTAGTAGCACACTATGGTGACAGTTTCTTCACGTGCAAACTTGCATACTTGGGTCATTCATCATTGCTCCCTCCTTTCAACTTGATCATTTCTTTCACCAAATTATTATTATCATTATTATTATTATTATTATTATTATTTTAACGTACTATCCTTTAAACATTTTCTTTATTATTATTTTTATTTACTTTGTACACATAGATTTTGGGTGAATCTAACGTACAATAAGATTACGGTATGGTTATGGTACGACACCAACCGAAATATTACAAAATACGGTATGGTTATGTTATCCACCAGCCTAAAATGTTACACCCTTTTATAACATTTTAGGTTGGTGGTCTCAGGATAATTATCGATACTCAAAGACAAATTTCGATACTTTACACTAACCTAAAATGTTATCAGAAGTGACAAGTACCTATACTCGGAGCCAAGTTTCGATACTTAACCACCAACATAAAATGCTATCAAAAAGTGTAACATTTTAGGTTCCTTATTTTGTAACATTTCAGTTGGTGCTACGCCATAGTCCTACCATAACTCTGCTGCACCCTAGATTCACCGATCGATTTCACTATTGCTATTAGTATCACTTTTATTTTATAGAATTTCACAAGTGGTTTTAGTAGTATGAAATGGATTATTTCCTTCTACCAAACAACTCTAACAAATTATAGATACACATAAACACTATTGTTAGTGATCAAGGATAAAAATCATAAACACAAACATGAAAATGCATATAATAATGATTGTCAGTTGATTAGCTGACATTACCACACCTCAAACGAGATAATGAGGCTCCATAGTAAGGATTAGAGGTGTAAATGAGTTAAGTCGATCTCAAGTAGTGCTAAGCTCGACTCGGCTCATTAAGAATTCGAGTATAGTTTGAGCTCGCTCAACTTAGCTCGTTACGGCTCGTCAAGAATTCGAGCCGACTTTGAGCTCGTTCAACTTGATTCGAGCTTGAGTAGTGTTGAGCTCGACTCGTCTCGTTAAGAACTCGAGCCGAGTGTTGACCGAGCTTTGATCGAGTTGAACTCAAGTAGCTCGCAACGTGTCTCATCTTATTTATAACCCTAATAATAATAATAATAATAATAATAATAATAATAATAATAATTATTATTATTATTATTATTATTATCCTAACAACATATATTTTAGTTCACTTTAATTTTAGAAAAAATTAAAAGATTTAGTATATTATATTTTTTAGTAGCTCTCGAGCTTTTCAAGTCGGGTATTGAGTATTTCAGCTCGACTCGTTAAAAACTCGAGCTGAGTTGGAGCTCGAGTTGAGTACAATTGAGTTGAGTGCTGACCAAACTTTGACGAAATCAGACTCGAATACCTTGCGATCTGTCTCGTCTTATTTACAACCCTAGTAACGATAGTTCAACAAGACAACATAATAAATGTCATCCAGAGAGGCGACATCAAATCCAACCCTAAAAAAGAAAAAGAAAAAAATATCACAAGAACAGACAAAAACATCCACTATTTTTCATACGAAAATGAGAAAAATAATTAAATAAAATAACATAAAGTATAAGGGAATGGAGGAATAAAAAAAGTCAACAGTCGACGACCAATCCAAAGCTAGTGTTGTCGCTAGTAATGGAAAGACATAAAAAACATTAAGAGAAGGGTGGCACAAGAGAGAATCTAACACAATCTTTTCAATTAACTTTACTTATTTTTTTAAATAAGCATTAACTCAAGTAACATTTTTGTTGTTGTAATATCTTAAAAGTCATGCGCTTGAACATTCTTAAGTGTGCATTACTCTCTGTCTCTGATTTAAGACTTTGAAAATCATGCCTAGTTTAAACATCGTATCTAATTTTTTTTTACCTTATACTACACAAGTTATGTAACGACCCGGATTTCTAAGTCAACATTTGGGCGTTGACCTGGGTTATGGACATTCATGATGGTTTGGGTATTGGATCCGTTGGGCTAAGTTTTGGCCTTATTGGATGAGTTTTGGACCTTGTGAACTAGAAAGGTGACCGTTTTGTAAAATAGTAAAAACTTAGAGCATTTATGTTGATATTATACCTTTTTATTTAAATATGGGCTGACCACCCCTTTAATGCTCTTTGTCCCACGTTGGGAAAGGGGGGGCAATATTACCTCACCATTTCCCTTCATATTTTCTTTCTCTTTCAAGACCCATTTTCTTCACCTAAAAATCCCACTTTTATGCATCATTTCTTCATTTAAAGGCCCGAGATTTGAGTATGTTGATCTCCTCATCAAAGGCTTCAAGAAAAGTACAATTTTGGCGATAAAGAAGTAAGTTTCCATTTATGGTTTTTTTGGGTGAGGTAATATTGTCCACACAGCATTATTTCATTTTTTGGTGATAAAAATCCCACGAATCAAGGGCTTGGAGAGACCTCAAATCATCTCCACTTTTACGCTATGTGGCCTCGGGTCTCATTCGAAGATACTCGAGGGGGAATTCTGAGTATAAAGTGTATGTTCCTAATGATGTGTGGTCTTGGGTCTCACTCATGTATTTCAGAGTATAAAGTGTATATTCATGATGTTATGTGGCCCCTATCTCGGTCAGTGTGTATGTTTCCGATGTTGTGTGGCCTCAGGCCTTACCCCAGGTTTGTGGTTCAACTTTGTGTGTTTTTCCTTGATGATCTGATGAGATCTTGGGTATGGTTGGCCTTGTGTGCCATGTTGATAGCTTATGGATGTTTTAGCCTCGAGGGGCTGAGTGACCTCGAGTATTTTTTTTTGAAGCCTTGTAAAGCATGTAAGATTTCTTATAGATTTAACAATACCTTAAGATAGGTGATCTAAGAACTCTAGCTAGTTTAGGCTAGATAATAACTAACAGATAGTAAATCCTTATCTATGTATTTATCTCGTATGCTTATTTTATGATAATCACGAATTGTGGTAGAGTATAAATATACCACTGAGCTTTGTAAGCTCAGCGTTCGAAATTGTTGTTTTCATTTGCAGGTTAGTAGGTTGATCGTGGCCAAGGAGGACATCGAGAAGGGATTTCCCAGTACCGTATCGCCTCAGAGTACAGTACTTGATGTTTAGTTTAGGTTTTTGTATTCATAGGACCTTACAATGGTTGAGTATGTAAACTCTATTTGAAACATTATCTTGTTATACGGTGTTTAAAAATTGGAACTTCTGTTTTGTAAACTTATTTTTAAATGCTAATTTAATTACATAGAATTACGAATGATTTGATATTTTGAAAATGGCTAAATCTAAGGTTTTAAATTTAGAAATATGATGGGTCGGTTCAGGGTGACACGAATGTAGCGCTTCAAATTTAGATCTGGATTTGGGTGTTACATTTAGTGGTATCAGAGCTTAGGTTTAGCCAGTTCTAGGAAACCCATAGTGGTATAGAGGTCGTGTTAAGGTGTCTAGTAAATACAAGCCCCAAAATTTAAGTTACACTCTTCCAAAATTAGGAATTCTAATGGTTCTGCCTCGTTTCCTTGTGATTTCAAAAAATTTGATGGCTGGTAACGCCATACATGACCAGAAAATTCGTGAGGAGAGCCATGTTTCTCTAGCGAAAGAATTTAGTAAGGAGTTTATCCCGAATGTTAAAGACACGAGCCTTTTAGGAGATACAGGGAGCGGAGGGGTGAACCACCTCTATGATCTTACCTCCACATTTTTACAAGTTGTGCAAGCTATATCGAGTTCTTCTGATATGCCTCGAAAAACTATTGTATAGAGGCTTCATCATTATGGACCTAAAGATTTTGAAGGATCGGGTGAAGATAACTCGATCAAGGCTGACTAATGGTTAAGAGACACGCAAAGGATTCTGAGTCAGATGAGGGGGAGTCCAGAGGATGACCTGGATTGTATTGTCTCTCTTCTTAAGAGCAATACCCATGAGTGGTGAGAGACTGTTGAGTTGGGACTACAACCTGTACTTCCAACCTAGGATGTCTTATTGGACAAGTTTAAGAAGAAGTAAATCAGTGAAGTTCACATGGTTGAGATAAGGGATCAATTTTTACACCTAGTCTAAGGAGACTGATCAATATTTGAGTATGAGCAAGATTTTATACGGTTAAGTTGATGTGCCCTAGAGTTAGTTGCCACTGAGGAGTTAAGGTGTAAAAGGTTTAAACATGTATTAAGGATTGACCTTCAGATGCATGTGACAATGGGTCCACTTGGGAAATTCTCAAAGTTAACCAATAGTGTGAGGGCACTCGAACGACTTTAGGGTACGACACCGAGTTAGTTTGGGGACTTTAGGGGCCATGTTGTGGGAATCTAATTGTAATAAGTTCATCTCAGGCTACGTCTAGAAGGTTGCATGTTTTTACGGGTTCAAAGAGAATTACTTCAGATCAGTTATCAAGAGTCAGTCAGAGAGCTAGACCGAGGGTTAGTAGGGGTTCCTTGATTTTTACTTTTGAGGGAAGTACTAATGGTTCAACATGAGAGTCACTTCCACCAATTTGTGAGCTTTGTATCCGGTAACATCTTAGAGTGTGCTTCTTGCTACATAGGGTTTGCTACAAGTGCTGAGCACCCAGTCACATGGTGAAGTATTACCCGAACATGGATGATGCTACTCCAGTTTTGTCTCAGAGGTTGACTCCTTATCGGCATGGTTAGATTTTTGCTAAAGGCGGTGCTAGGGCATCGTCTGGATATCAGGGTAGAGGTACTGTGAGACCCACCATCAGAGTCGATGCTCGAGCCATTGCTAGACAATCTTCTATTCAGGCCAGAGATGATAGCTTTGCCACATATAATATGTCAGGTACCTGTGTTTTGTTTTGGTTTCAGTTGTTACATTGATGGAAATCTAATTTCTCATTCGTACAATGGTATTTTTTTCTCATCGAATAAGTATTGTGGTATGATCTAGAAGTTGATGTTGGGTTAATAAATTTGTCAGATTCATATCTGTTGGTAAGTGAGGATTGAGAGAAATAGTCTTCGTAGATTTGTTAGATTTACTCTCTCCATAGTTTATAGATGTTACCTTGTGTTCAGAATAGTAATCTGTGCATGACGCATGTCTTGGTTTTTGAGCTAGAGTTTTGAAGCTTCGTGGAGCTAGGTGAACCCATTTGTTGGTTATAGGCGCGAGGAACCATTACCTCCCTAGCGTGATCGCTATATTGGTGATGTTAATTCAAGAGCAGTTTTGAGTAGTTTTATAATGGGCGCGAGGAACCATTACCTCCCTAGTTTAAACCCATTTGATAAATTTTCAAAGAGCATGTATTTCCTCTAGATTTATTGATGTAATTGTCCCCATATATGTATTTATTGCATCCATTTCTGCATTTTCATATCTATTTCCTGCATTTTTTTATAACTTAGTCTCAGTTGCTCTTATTTCACATATTTCTGCCTATTTCACCTTATTGTCATTGTATTTTTAATGTCCCTATAGAGGAAGTTTCACCACTGCAACCAACTCGACACTGTAGCAGCCAGCTGTCTAGTCTATTAAGAGATAAGAACAACCCTGCCGCTGTATTATTTATTATAAAAGATTTGGTACAGCTCTAGGTCACGCAAAACACCTAAAGAATAGGAGCCCTTTCTTGGGCAGCTTACAAAAGGACAAATTTGGGAAGAGAGAAAGAATCTGGGAAGAAAGAAAGAATTTGGGAAGAGAGAGAGGGTCACGGGATTTCTATTTTTATATCATCTTTAACCTCTGAGCTTTCTCTATCCTCCCATTGGAAGCTTGAGCTTATTTCTGGAGATCCAAGGTGAAGCGAGGCATAAATATCTGAGGAGAAGAGGATTGAAGTGCTATATCAAGGAGAATATTTTGTTATCTTCTTAAACTTTTCTTTAATTCGATGTTTATTGAAGATTTCTATTATATTTTGTGCATTAATAACCATGGTTTAACTCTTTCAAGCTTTGTATGAACTTGTTGCAATCTTATCTTTTAGTTCAATATATTTTTATTAGCTTTTTCTCATACTTTGATTGTTGGATCTGATTATTGATTGCATGAGAATGTTAAACATAGTTACTGACATCGACGGATGTAGTGACAAGTCATGTAACAAGCCATTACAACGAGAGTTGAATGAGGATACGTAAGTTGATCCACTTATTCTAAGGACTGTAGCTTCAACTTATAATGAGAGTTGTATTCGGTCTATGTCTTTGCGTTAATAGTTGAAGATTGAATAGAAGTTAGTAGGGAGCTTGTTTCTTACTTGCCAATTGAGGCATCGCACTTTCTTGAGTGTTCTAGATTTTTCTAAACCGAGAAGATCTAGGCTTTATTTCATTACTCTTTATTAGTTTTTGTTTGCTACCACAATTGATCTATTACTCATTACTTTACTCCTTTATTGCAACTACCATTACACTCACAATATTCTCATTTACAGAATTGCTTGTGGCCACATAATACTTAAGCTGAATAAACCACCCTCGTGGGATCGATATTCAAACAAGATCCTCATGTTTCTATTCTTGCATCAACGATGTTTTCTTGCACTTAGAGTGTAACATTTTCACAATGATCAAATTTTGGCGCCGTTGCTGGGGATGGTGTTATATGGTTTTTATGTTTACAATTCCATTTTCTTTATTTCAGTTTCTAGTTGTTTCTAATAGCTTTTTTGTTGTTTCTTTTTAGTAAGTTTTGTAGGTGTTGTATGACCAGAAGTGTTTCCACACCACTCTTTGTACCATATCCAGAAGTTGAGAGAACTTTTCGATGAAGAATTCGAGAACATAATGGGATGGCAAGACAACCCAACAATAATGAGGGTATCCCTCAAGATCCTAAAAACCCACTACTGCACCCATCATCCCAAAATAGAACAATCCGCGAGGTTGTTGTTGCTCCCCAATTGGATAATTTGCAACCGGGAGTTACTAGACCACCTATTCAGGCAGAAAATTTTGAGTTGAAACCGGTTATGTTTCAAATGCTCAATTCCAATGGGTAGTACGCGGGGTTACCACATGAAGACGCTCGAGAGCATCTTCATTATTTCCTTTTAATTTGTGCTTTATTTAGCTAGCAAGGCATTCCTGATGATGCATTTCGAATGCAATTGTTTCCATATTCTTTACTGGGTAGAGCTCACACATGGATTCGTTGACTCTCTGCCGAATCTATTACATCTTGGAATGATCTTGCAAATCAATTTGTTTTGCACTTTAATCAACCGACAATAAACTCGTGCCTGAGGAATGATATTATAACATACTATCAGTTGGATGATGAGACTCTCCACACTACATGGGAAAGTATAAATCTTTGTTGCAACGATGACCCAACCACGACATTCAACAAGAAACTCATATTAAAATTTTCTATAATGGGTTGAATGCAGCCACAAGACATCTTGTCCACGAGTCATCTAATGGACCGTTACTTGATTGCACTTACACCGTTGTTGTTGGTGTGTTGGAGCAATTTGCTTAGAACTATTCTCAATATCCTATTTCAAGAGTTGCTTTTTGAAAAGTTGCACCAGGAGTGTTCGAGCTTGATGATCTTTCTTCTCTAAAGGTTAATATTTTTTTCCTTGGATAACAAAATCAAGAATATGGAGGGTACAAGTGTATTTACTCCTATCCAGCTAGCTCAACAGACTGCTGTTCCTTTATTTTCTTGTGATATTTGTGGCGGGAACCATAGCTATGAAGATTGCCCACAACATGCAAAAAATGCTAGTTATGTCAGTAACATGCGAGGTAATAACATGGGTACATCTTACAACACATCTAATTGACAATCATGGGGTAACTCTAATCCTGCGCATAATTCAGGAGTATTTTGCTCTGGGAACAATTTATTTCAAGGGAATTCTAGTGTGTGCCAAGTGAACTTCAGTTATCCACCACAACAGTTTACAACACAAGCTCTATTGCAGCCACGACAGAATAAGATGCAATCGCAACACCCTATTTCACAATCTCAGCAATCGTAGTATAGTACACAATCACAATATAGAGCACCATCTTAGACACAATCTCATATTAGTCATTATGCTCCATCAACTATATTAGATCCATTTGCTCTTTTTCAGAAAATAATACGTGACCATTTTTCTCGCCCAGAGGCTATAGTGCAAGGTTACTCTTCTTTGATACATACTTTGGAAGCTTAGCTGGGACAGTTAGCTACTGACATGAATTCTCAACAGCCAGACACACCTTCTAGCAATACTAGAAGTCCGATGAACAAGGGTAATGAGCATTGCAAGGCTATTACTCTTCATAGTGGCAAACAAACTGTTGACTAGATGCAGCCAATTCCCATATCTACTCAAGAACGAGGAGAGTCCTCTAAAACTGATCATACAATGGAAGATGGAATAATTGATGGAAAGATAGGTGATGTTCCTCTAGTTATTACTCTATTTCCATCTATTCTACAATCTAAGTTGTCGCCACAATACCCAATGTTGGCACAACCAGAAGATAATCCCTCTCCACTTTTTCCTCAGAGATTTAAGAACACTGAGTCTGATAATCAATTTCAATTCTTTCATGATACTTTTCAACATCTTATAGTGCAAATCCCTTTGATTGACGCTCTTAAACAGATTCCTAATTATCCAAAATTCATAAAGGAAATATTGTCCTAGAAGAAGAAGCTCAGTGTAGTAGAAACCATTGCGCTCATAGAAGAATACAGTGTGTTAATATCTCTCCCTCTACCAAGAAAAATGAAAGATCTGGGCAACTTTATTCCTTGCTCTATTAATAATCATTACTTTAGCAAAGCTCTTTGTGATTTGGGGTCTATTATCAATTTAATGCCACTGTCAACTTTCCAAAAGTTATGTGTTGCGTGTTTTGAGTGCTTCGCAATTGGTGCAACTATACACATCGCAAGTTATAGTATAGTAAAGATATCGTCTCTACAAGGATTGGTGAAACTCTGATTTTTAACTTCTTGCACTGAAAAGATAAATGAATAGTGATGATAGGTGTTTGGAAGTAACGAGTAAAATAATTAAACAAGTAAAATGAATGAAGAAAGTAATCGAATAAGAGAGTAGGCTAGGTTATCATGAGTAGTGGTGCAGTGGCTGTTTGGATTGTCGTGGCAATTAATTGCTGAGGCAACTCAATTGCTATGGCAACTAAGACTGGCTGAATTGTCGTGGCAACTAGGTCACAAATTATGCTGCAGCAACGAGGACTGGTTTGATTGTCGTGGCAACTGGGTTCCTTCCTTCAAAGCTCGACGAAGCGTTCTTCAATGTCTTCTTGTTATCCCTAATCGAAGAACTGGTCAATTGTGCACGTCTTGGTGATACATCCATGCGTTAACCTTGGGTGAGCAACAACTTTTCTACGCTCATCTTAGCCGTTGAAATCCAATCCTTATTCCTAAGGTGGATTAATCTTCGTCGACGATTTGTTGAATGAAGATCATGTTCATTCATTTCTTGAATTTAACTCTCCCAAGTATAGATAAATAGATAACTCTCGAGATCCTCTCCCAAATCACTCGGAATCATAAATAAGAACCAAGAATGAACAAACTTTGAATTTAAGTTGCAATAAAAAACCTAACCATCCAATCGTTTATCACAACCACAAACCTCAAGTAACCCCAGCCAATTTAAATTAGTTCATGGTTGGGAAGAAGAAAATTTAATGAAAATAATCCCTGACATGAATCACATAAAGTAAAAATGAAGAAGATGAAGTGTAGGGATCGTGCGATCAACACTCTCTCTCCAGAATTTGATCCCCCCAAAATTCGCCTCCCCAAAGCTGCGATTTGATCTTCTATTTAAAAGGGATGATGCGATCAGCTTTGTTGTTGATAAGGAGGATTTAAATACGTTTGAATTCCCTAGAGATATTATCCTTATCTGATTAGATATTCAAAATTTGAATATGGAATTTATCTTCTACGATCTTGATAATGTTGTGGATAATGTTGTTTTTATCCAGAATTATCTAGTTATGCCATGGCAATCAGATTTAGCAACTCCTTCAAAAATGACCTATACTTGCCATGGCAATCTCCGCTTGCGTCGGCAATCCAGTCCTGCACAAAATAAAGTACACCAACAGCTAATTTTCCACAAAAACCAACCAAATGCAATACCAAGCTCATTAACTAAGGAAACTAGGAAACTATGCATGAATGCCTATCAATGCAACTAAAATGAGCCTAAGTCAAACAATAATATGAGTAAAAAGGGCAAGAAAAACAGTAGTTTTGCACACTCATCACACCCCCAAACTAGAACTATTGCTTGTCCTCAAGCAATGCAAAACACTAACAATTACCTGCCAAGGCCCTTATCACCAAAAACATGCTTCTTACCTAACTTCAATCCTCAGAACCGCAACACAAAAAGTTGATTACCTTTCAATCTTCGGACAACACGAAAAATTACTCAAAATCAAACTACAATGCTAGTGAAAATGTGTGTGGGAAGTTGTGTACAAGTCAACTAATAGGATTCCTTATGAACAAGGTTTTATCGAATTATTTGCCAGGGCAATTAAGGCTGCTAGAGCCAGTTTTAGGCACGTCTATCACAATTTCTTTTTTAAATTTAATCAACTAGAGCCAGATAGGCACTTGTAGTGATTCTTAATGCGTGACAACTAGAGCCAGATGGGCACCTTTAGTAAGAAATTATCTTGATTTAAATTGCATTTTAGGCTAGAACCAGTTTTAGGCACCTCTAGCACAATTTACGCATTTTTAAATAACCTAAAGTTCACTAGGTCTCCCTTAATCAGCAAGTCACAACAGTGTCAAAATATGCAGTATCATAGCAAAATTCCAAGTACTCTTCACGGTAATCCTAAAATCTAAGATTTTATCATGTAAGTGTAGTGGAAAAAAATCATCATAGGATATCACAGCAGGTTTAGGCAGTTTAATCAAGTAAGAGACATGGCAAGTAACATATGCAACCTAACATGAGATAATAAAAAATAAATGCAACTAACTATGAAACAAACCCCCCAAACTAGAGAGAAGCATTGCCCCCAATGTATTTAGAATAAAATAAATTCAAAGAAAAATAAAATGCAAATGAGTTAGTCAGAGAGGTCATCACCTCGAATGACTAGTTTCTTTCGAGCCATTTGCTTGGTCCTTTTTTCGGCTCGTGGTGGCTGTTGACGCGAAGCTGGTGGTGTATCTTGAACCATAGTTTTTGTGACCTCTTTACCCGGTTCATCCCCTTTGGCGGCTTTATCTAGTGTAGTAGTTTTACGCTTCAATGGAAATTTTGATGGCGGGGCCGAAGTAAACTTCATTGGTGCAGACGTAGAGTTGTCTGAATCTGTAAAACCATGAAGAAATTCAGTACGAGAATGTTCAACAATAGGGTCCTTACCTTTTTGTGGGATGGCATTTGCCTCGGCAATGTTGTTGGGCTTAGGCACAAATTTAGATACTGGGGTGAGTAGTGTAGGAGGGAATACGTTGAATGGAACGATGCTGTCAGGATAATTCTCCAGGATCACTCTCGTTAGGGCTGTGTTGCGGTCCTTCATGTAACACATAAACAACAATTGGCGCTCCTCCATCTGGTCCAATCGCTGTGTCAGTGGGCGAAGGATTTTGGCAATCCTTTCTATGCTTGTCATGGCATGTACACTTGCCTCGGCATGTGCACTTTCCGTGGCATGTTTGGTTGCCTTGGCATTTGCTGAAGCATAGGGCTTTTGCGTAGCCGGTGGTTCTTTTGCTGGTTCCTCTTGCAGCAGACGCATGCAGTGGCTCCGTGACCACCCACTCCTCTCGGTCAGTTTCTCATCCATAGCATCAGCCGGTACGTACTCCTTTTCACACAATCTGGATATCGAATTGGGGAAAAAAGAGTGCCCCCATATCCTTTTGGCTACAAGTATACATTTTATCAACAATAATTTTCCCTATATTTATAGAACGCTTGTGCAAAATAGAATGAAGAAGTAATAAATGAGAATACGAAACCGTAGTATTGTGAGTAGTAGGCATCAAACGGGTCTTAAGAAAGTTGTTCCATAATTTGGCCGCGGGCTTCAACATGATGCGGTTCACCATTCCTTTCAAGGCCCCTTCATTCTACACAGCTCCTTCAAGGGTAAGATCTTTGAACACCTCATCCACTTCGTCGGCTGTTATATTTTCAACAAAGTCTGTGTGCTCATTGTTCGAACTATACAGCCCGAAGTAGGCGTTGATTGCAGCAGAGTCAACAAGAATTGCCCTACCACGCACATAAACACAAGGATTATCTGAATTTGAAATATGCGAATAGAATTCCCTTACCCAAGAGATGTTTCCAGCCTTTTGTTGTTCGCAAAAAATCTGCCATTGATGGTGCTCGATTAACTTGAAGATTGAAGCTTCAAGACCATAGTTCTTGAGGGAAACATCATATTCAAACCCTTGCTCTTCCCACACCCTCCGATTTGCAAATTTGCCAAGGTACCGCTTCTCAATGAGTGGAGATGCAAACCGACAGAAAGATGGCTCGATTTCTCTTGAAGAACTCACCTTGGGCATAGTCTTGAGATTCTTGGCCATGGCTTTTGGTTCTTGATTGGTAAAGAAAATAAAGAAACAAGAAAAGCAAACTTAAGAGTTCACAAAGAAGATGAAAGAGTAAAGGAAAAAAATGGAGTAGATGGGAATATGAGAGTTTAATGGTTGAGTGAAGGTTTGGTAGAAGTAATAGATGGTTACTCAATCAATGAGGGAAAATAAAAGAAAGGAAGAGAATGATGGGGATTGGTTGAAGTGTGCAGCTAGGGTATAATAGAAGGGAAAAATTTTGGGTGAGAAATTTCAAAGGGTGATTAAATCCCTTTGAAATAGTCGAGAGTTTTGAATCCCCTAAAAAGTTAGCCCATTACCACTTCAAGGGATAGATCTCATTTAAATGAAATTCTATCCTATGCCCAACCCCTTCTTCTTTTAAACTTTTATCCTAAAATTTAAACAAAACAAAAAGATAATATTAAATAAAGATAAAACTAAATCAAAATAAAAATAAAGAGATAAAAGATAAAGATAAATATTAAAGAAAAATAAAGATAACAACTAAATCAAATAAAAAAGAAATGATAAAAACCTAAAATCTAAAAATAATAGAAAATAAATAAAACAAATTAAAAATAACCGAAAATAATAAACTAAAAATAAAAAGTCTGAAAATAAAAGAAAACACTTAGAAAGAGCATTGTCATGCATCTCCTAAGGTTACAGTTTCCTTATCGCAAGTCACATGTGCACCAACGTAGTGCTTCAATTGTTTTCCGTTAACCTTGAACTCATGTCCGTCCACCGTCGATTTAACCACCACAGCCCCATGAGAATAAGGTTTTACAACCTCAAATGGACCAGACCATCTTGACTTCAGTTTCTCGGGGAAAAGCTTAAGGCGAGAATTGAAGAGAAGCACTAATTGCCCTAGCATAAATTGCCGCAGCAATAGCTTCTTGTCATGACAACGCTTGGTTTTCTCTTTATATATCTTGGCATTGTCATAAGCTAAGGCACGAAACTCTTCTATATCGTTTAGGTCCAGTAGACACTTTTGCCCTGCACTTTCTCAATCCATATTCATGGTTTTGATAGCCCAAAAGGCCTTATGCTCGATCTCCACCGACAGGTGGCAAGTCTTGCCATAGACAAGTCTACAGGGAGACGTTCCTAAGGGTGTCTTGTATGATGTTCGGTAGGCCCAAAGCGAGTCATCAATTCTCAAGACCAATCCTTTCGAGAAGGATTAACAACTTTCTCAAGGATCCCCTTCAATTCACAGTTGGAAATTTTTGCCTGCCTGTTAGTCTATGGGTGATATGATGTGACGATTTTATGTGTCACTCCCAAGTGCTCCAGCGTCGTGGCAATCAACTTATTGTGAAAATATGTGCCCTCATCGCTGATAATTGCCCTCGGTGTCCCAAACCGTGTAAAGATATTCTTTTGCAAGAATCGTTGCACAGTCTTTGTATCATTCTTGGGAACTGCAACTACCTCCACCCATTTGGACACATAGTCCACGAAGAGTAAGATATAGAGGTTGTCAAATGATGATGGGAAACGCCCCATAAAATCGATGCCCCATACATCAAACAATTTGACCTCAAGGATATTCTGCAATGGCATCTCATGCCGCCTTGATATGTTTGCCGTTCGTTGACAACGGTTACACCCCTTGTAGATATCATGGGCATCTCTGTAAAGAGTGGGCCAGTAAAAACCGAACTGTAAAAATTTGGCTACTGTGCGAGTTCTTCCAAAATTGCCTCCGTAGGGTGAAGAATGGCATTGTCGAAGCACATTTTGCTGCTCCTCCTCGGGAATACATCTCCGTATGACCTGATCTGTACATTGTTTAAACAATAGAGGCTCATCCCAATAATAATGCTTAGCACCATGTTAGAACCGCTTCTTTCCTTGGTGAGTAAATTCATAAGGTAAAATACTGCTAACCAAAAAATTTACTAGATCTGCATACCAGGGTATCGTTGTGGCAACTAACAACTACTTATCCGGGAATGCATCATGGATCTCCAATGAGTCATCGTCTATATCACCCCCATCTAGCCTTGAAAAATGATCAGTGTAATAACCTGTTTTGACCCGACCCAAACAAAACCCACTCACCCATACAAACCTAAATCCATAACCCGACCCCGGATTTAACCCATGACCAACTCGGAAACCAAACCCAACCCGAAAACAAAAAACCCTAACCCTAAATTAAGCTGTCACCATCATTTCCCTTGTCGCAGCTGTAGCCACCTCCCGTCGCCGTTACCCTCACCGGTAACCACCAAAATCCCAAATCCAACCAAAACCCCTAAATGAAATCAACCATAAACCCTCTGTCAACCTAACCAGACAATGCCCATACCCCTAACCTTACCAACCCGGCAACATCCCCAAAGATCCGGGATTACAACCATCACCAAAGATCTGCATCAGATTAAAATAAGGAGAGTTGTTATGTAAAGATTGGTTTATAAAAACTGAAAAAATCTTGTAACAAGGGGGTGGATATTCAGAAAAAGAGAGAGAGAGAGGGAAATCTGTAAGGGATTCAAAATTTAGAAATAAAATTTTTCCAGAATTTCAAGCCAAATCTATCTTACTTTTGAAGCGAAGGTAAATTTTAAATTTTTTTTGTTTTAAACATTTTGAATCTGGGTTGAAATCAAGAAAGAGAGTAAGATTTTGAAGCTTACTTTCATCCAGTGTTCTTGTCGCCGTTGCTCAACCTCCACCGCGAGGCTTACGCTGGTGAACAGTTGTGAAAATGAGAGTGGTGGCCTGTGTAGTCGAGAGGATGAAGGAAATAGGTTAGGTTTTTCGTTAATATGTTCGAAATAGAGAAAATAAACCCTTTAATTTGTTTTAACCGGCTAACCAAAAAATGGCGTCGTTTTGAAGCTTCAACCCGCGCGGTGACCGGGTAACCCGGGGAGGATCCGCGTTGTTCTTAATGGTCTAATTATTCTCTTGGCCCCCAAACTCTCAACCCGCATTCATTTATGCCCCTGGCTTATTTATGCTTTCGGTGCCTTTTCTTTCCATGCGAGTTTAATATCGTCATTTCTTTGTTTTTTTGAAGCATTTAATTTTTGTTTTATTTCAATTTGGTCACTGTATTTTAGCTTCTAATTTCAAGTCTATTATTTCTGTTAATTTACATCTATTTCCTTACATTTCACATTTGCTTCATATTAATCCTTTTTATACTATTCTAGCCATGCATTTTACATTTGTGCATTTTAGCCCTTAACATCTAGTTTCATGATATATTTTATATTGTTCCATGCATTCATGTTAGCATTATTATTATTATTATTATTATTATTATTATTATTATTATTATTATTATATTTTAAGTTGGATTAATATTCATGCATGTTTTAGAGTAGTGTTTTTTGTTATGTTAGAATGGATTTTTATGTGTTAGATTAATGTTTATGTATGTTGGATTAGTAGGTTATTATGTTAGTATTTATTTATATTTTTATCGTATTGTATTTATTTATGGTTGCCATATTTTGAGTTGCATTTCGGATATATTATTGTCAATGTGGTGCCCTTTTATCCGAGCGTAAATGGGGCCAATATCAGGCGTAGTGATAGTGGTTGGGCGTTTATTCTCGGATAACGGGCCTTTAAAATCTACTCCCATTTATAACCAAATTTTAATTTAATCGTCACTTTAATCCGAAAAGTCTAATACTAATAAAGCGATAATTACTAAAGTACCAATTTTGGGTAATCCTTCCCCATCCGTAACCGACTCCCGAACCTATCAATTTTAAATCTCTGGTTTTTACGGTGTCCGGTCCACCTTGAGTGGCCGGTGGTGACTCCATTTTTAAATAAAATACGGTTTTTCTAAAATCCCACGGAAGACATCATTTTTCAAAACAAACAAAAAACACCACTTTTTTAGATCGCTATAGATGGCGACTCCGATGGGGAAGCATTTTTTGTTTTTCAAAAACAAAAAAGAGAGTTAAGCTTTTTCAAATAATTACCGCGTTAGTAATTGTTGCGTGTAATAAGTGCTACGCAATTGTGCAACTATACACGTCGCAAGTAATAAAGTGATACAAGTATCGAGTATCGTCTCCACAGGGATTGGTTTGGGCCACTATGCTTTAGCTTTGGCACTGTAAAAGTAAAAATACAATTGATAGTAGGAGTTGATTTTAACGAGTAAAGTAAAAGCAATAAACTAAAAGAATAGATTAAAGAAAAAGAGAGAATAGGCTAGGTTATCGTGAGTTGTGGAGTGATAGCCGATTGGATCGTCTTGGTAAAAGAGTGCAAGGGCAACTCAGTTGCCGTGGCAACTTCCACAGCGGGGTTGCCTTGGCAACTAATCGATGGTTGCCTGGGTGACTATCTGGGCAACTACTTGGGCGGCTGGGCAGCAACTTCAAGGTTCGGCGAAATGTTCTTCAATGGTTTCTTCTTATCCCTAAGTCGAAACTCTAGCTATTTGTGCATGCCTTGATAATACATCCCTACGTGAATCAAAGGTAGACAACAACCAATCTTGCGCTCCTCTTAGCCGTTGAAATCCTTAGCTTATTCCTAAGCCGGATTAATCTTCACCATCAATAGATTGAATAAAGACCATACGTATTTGTTTCTTGAATCTAACTCTCCCGATATTAGATAAATAGATGAAGTTACGAGATCCTATCCCAATTCACTTGCAAACAAGAATAAGAACCAAGAATGAGTAAACCTTGAATAGAAAAGTGCAAACTCTTATTACCTAAACAAAATCAAATTGTTTCTCAACCACAAAAACACAATAACCCCAACCAATCAAGTTAGTTCATGGTTGGGTTCAAAAGATATACAAAGAATAATCCCCAAACCATGAATCTAATGGAAGAAAAAAAGAAGAAGAAGAAATCGAACTCTCTCCCCCTTGCTCTCTTGTCGAAATCTCTCTACTCTTGCCCTTTGAAGTTGTCGAAATTTTCCCTCTACTCTCCCCCTTGGAGTTGACAGCATGGCCTCTAATTTATAGGGCTAGGTCAAAGTCCTTCTTTGAGGAGGAAGTTAACTTGGAGTTAAATTATCTTTAAAGAATATAATTCTTTATTATAATTATATTCCTTTTAGAACTTCTCCTATCTTCTTGGAATTTATTTCTTCTTTAACCTCTTCATGGAAATCAAACTCCTTTGGGATTTAGCATTGCTCCATGTCATCTTGGGCTTGTCTAGTCATCAATTTCGACTACCATATCACCTTATTCTTTGTTGACAATTGCCCTAGCAACTAGCTCTAGCCTTGCTTTGGCAAGTAATTCCGCACATACACACAAAACACACCAAAGCAACATCTTTTCCCACAAAAACAACCAAGTTATGCAATCAAGCTCAACGATGGAAGGAAACATGGATTAATGCATGAATGGCTAATTATGTAACTAATATGAGCCTAAGTCTAACAATAATATGAGTAAAAATGGTAAGAAAAATAGTACTTTTGAACACTTATCACACCCCCAAACTCGAACTATTGCTTGTCCTCAAGCAATGCAAACTAATAATTACCTGCCAAGACTTCAATTCTCACAAACTTAGCTTTGAACTTGATTTCAATTCTCAGAACCGGGGCACAAAGTATGATTGGCTTTTCATTTTTTTTGGAAAACTTAGGAAGCTTGTGAGTGTGTGCGGAGTTGTGTGCAAGTTGATTTTTTGGATTCTATGCAAACAAGAGGTTTTCAAATTACTTCATTGGGTTCTTTTAACATGTTTTAACTAGAGCCGGTTTCGGGCACCTCTAGTGCTTTGTTTTTAGTTTTCTTAAGTTAATTAATTTATTCGACTAGAGCCGGTTTCGGGCACCTCTAGCGATCAATATCTTAGCACATGCTAGAGCCAATTTCGGGCACCTCTAGTATTCTTCCAATTTTTATTCTAATCTCCCAATTTTTTTAATTATCAACCTAAGTTCACTAGAATTCCTTAAATCAATCAAACCACAACAATGTTTCATCAAATTTAGCATCATAGTAAAATTCTAAGTTTTTCCATGGTTATCCTATAATAAAAATTCTATCAATTAAGTGCATTGGCAAAGTCATCCTCGGATATTCATCAAATCTAGGCAATTCTTGTTCCAACTAAAGGCATGGCAAGCAATTTATGTATCCTAAATGCAATACTTAAGATGAATGCAGCTAAACATGGTAACTAACTACTAACAATCCCCCCCCAAACTCGAGTGAGGCATTGTCCTCAATGCATGCATTAAAGAGAAAGAAAAATAAAATGCAAACGAGGACTTACTCCGAAAGTTCATCATCATGGATGATTAGTTTCCTTTTGGCCGGTGTCTTGATTCTCTTACTTGAATGCGATGGTTGTTTCCTTGTTGCCGATGGTTGAATCGATCCTCGTACGGGTTTGTCCTCATCGTCCTCTTCATCAATGTCATTGGCTTTTCGCTTGGAGGATTCAATTGGTGCGGTCTTTGTTGGTGCAATGGAGGACTCATCCGAAACTGAAAAATCAGACAATGATTCCGTACGAGTTGATTCAGGCATAGGTGCTTTACCTTTGGCTTTTGCAGTGGTTGCCGAGATGTCTTTAGCTTTGGTTGCCGTGGCATCTTCAGGGTTGGTTGACGTGGCAACTGCTTGGGCAAGCACGATGTAGGTTGCCGCGGCATCATCTATTGCGGTTGTCGTGGTGACTGCTTCATTGGTTTCCAGGGCAAGGATCTCGGCAGGAAAGATTGGGAACGGCACGCGGCTGTTCGGGTACTTTTCTAGGATGACTTGGGTGATGGCATTGTTGTGCTCCTTCATGTACCGTATGAACATTAGTTGCCAGTCTTCAATTTGCCTAAGGTGGCTCGCCAATGGTTGCAAGAGTGCTTCAAGTGTCCCGGGGTTGATGGCCGAGTTGCCCGGAATTAGGGGTTGCCGAGGCGGCAGGGGTTGCCGCGACAATTGGAGGCATTGAGGATTTTACCGGTGCCTCTCCCATTAGCTTTCAGATTTGTGCTTGATTCCAACTGGACTTTGGTAGGGACTTTTCATCGGTGGACTCACTTGGGACATGCATCTCCTTGCAAAGATTTGAAATTAAGCAAGGGAAGAAAAGATAACCCTTATCTTTTGAGCTACATACAAAAATCTCATCAAAAATAATTTTTCCAATGTTAATGATGCGATTATGCAAAATAGAATGTATGAGCAAAATACGTGGTATATCAACGGTAGTATTGTGTATGGTGGGCATTAAAGAAGTTTTAACAAACTTATTCCATAGTTTTGCCTCGGGTTTAAGCCGAAGGCAATTTACCGTGCCCTTGTATTTACCGTCGTTCCAATGAGTTCCCAGTTGAGTGAGTTCTTGAAGCACCTTGTCGAGTTGCTTGGGCTTGATTTGATCAACAAATGCTTGATGCTCGTCCTTCTCAATGTACAGCCCGTAAAAGGTGTTGATGTTTTCGGGGCTTATGAGTATGGCCTTGTCACGAACAAAAACATAAGGATTATACGGGTTAGGTGAGTGAGCATCGAATTCTCTTACCCATGAGATGTTACCCGGTTCCGATTGATGGCAAAATATTTTTCACTTTTGATATGCAATCCTCTCGAAGATGAATGGTTCAAGGCTGAAATCTTGATGAGAGTTGGAGTATTCAAAGCCTTGTTCTTCGTAAATCTTTCAGCTTTCAAACTTGGAGTGAAATCTTTCTTGAACCACTGGTGTAGCAAACTTCTTGTATCTTGGTTCTTTGGAGGAACTTGGATGAACAAAAAATTTAATTTTGGATGCCATGAATGATCTTGGTTGTGAGTTTTGTAAAAACAAAGAAAAGAAAATAAAAGAAACTAAAGAGTTGCAAGATGAAAAGTAGGAATAGGTTTCTTGGAAGTTAAGGGTAATGGGTTATATAGAAAATATTGGTAGTAAATATGGTGGGTGGGATTAATTTTGGAAAGAAGAAAAAGAGGGTTTTGATTTAGGGGAAAGGTGACGGCTAGAGGATTTAATTAGGGTAAGTTGGAGGCTTTATATAAGCCTTAGATTCAGCCCATTAATTTCCTTGTTGAAGATGTTTTCCTTCTTGAATCAAAATTCCTCTTTATCTTGAACTCTTTTCCTACAATTCAAAGACAAATCAAATAAGGATTAAAATTAAAGATAAACTAATAAAGGAAAAAAAATAAAGATGTATAAAGAAATTCTTAAACTTAAAAAGATAAATATGAAAGAAAGATGTAGTTTTAATCTTAAAGAAAATAAATCTATCCTAAAAAAACAAATAATCGACAATAATAAAATAAAAATAAAAATTAATTCATTCGAAAAAAAATTAAAAAAAAATATCAAAAGGAGAGCAAGCTCATGCATCTCCTAAGGTGACCACTTCTTTGTTACGTTCCACATGGGCACCGTTGTAGTGCTTCAATGTTTTTCTATTAACTTTGAATTCATGTTCATCAATGATGGACTTGATTATCACGGCACCATGGGAGAATGGTTTGACAACTTCGAATGGTCCCGACCATCTTGATTTCAGCTTTCCTGTGGAAATTTTTAGCCGAGAATTGAATAAGAGAACTAGTTGCCCTAGCGTGAATTGCCGCGGCAATAGTTTCTTGTCATGCCATTGCTTTGTTTTCTCCTTGTAGATTCGTGCAATTTTTAGGCGAGTGCACATAATTCTTCTATCTCGTTGAGGTCCAACAAACACTTTTGTCCGACACTTTCCCAATCCATATTCACGGTCTTGATTGCCCAATATGCCTTGTGTTCGATTTCCACCGGTAGATGGCATGTTTTGCCATAGACAAGTAGGAAGGGGGACGTACCTAAGGGTGTTTTGAATGCAGTGCGATATGCCCAAAGCGCGTCATCTAGTCTTAATGACCAATCTTTCCTAGAGGGATTTACAACTTTCTCAAGTATACCCTTCAATTCTCGGTTGGAAATTTCTGCTTGCCCATTGGTTTGTGGGTGATATGCCGTGGCAATCTTGTGTGATACGCTGAAGCGTTGCAACATCTTGGCAACAAGTCTGTTGTCAAAATGTTTGCCTCCGTCACTGATAATTGCTCTCGGCATCCTAAACTGTGTAAATATGTTTTTCTGCAAGAATCGTTGCATGGTCTTGGAATCGTTGTTGGGAACTGCAGCTGCCTCAACCTATTTGGACACGTAGTCGACGACAAATAGAATGTAGAGGTTGCCAAATGAAGATGAGAAAGGTCCCATAAAATTGATCCCCCACACATCGAACAATTCCACCTCGATGATGTTTTGGAGTGGCATCTCATGTCGTCTAGAGATATTGCCCATCCTCTGGCAACGATCACATTGCTTGTAAAAGTCTTGGCCATCTTTTTGCAATGTTGGCCAATACAAACCAGATTGCAAAACTTTGGCCGCGGTACGAGTTCCTCCAAAATGTCCTCCATAGGGTGAAGAATGGTATTACCGGAGTACATTCTGCTGCTCCTCTTCAGGGACACATCGGCGTATAACCTGATCTGCACATTGTTTAAGCAAAAGAGGCTCGTCCCAAAAGTAATGCTTAACATCATGGCGGAACCGCTTCTTCCCTTGGTGAGTAAGACCATAAGGTAAAATACCACAAACAAGGAAATTAACTAAATCCGCATACCAGGGTATTACTGAGGCATGTTCTGCCGTGGCAACTGCTCCCAAAATTGCTGAGGCGTGTGCGTCAAGAGCTGCCGAGGCGTCGAAGGTTGCCAAGGCATGCACATCCATGGTTGCCGAGGCGTGCGCGTCAAGGGCTGTTGCGGCGTCGAGGGTTGCCGAGGTATGCGCATCTGTGGTTGCCGAGGCGTGCGCGTTAAGGGCTACCGAGGCGTTGATGGTTGCCAAGGTATGCACATCCATGTTTGCAGAGGCGTGCACGTCAAGGGCTACTGCGGCGTCGAGAGTTACCGAGGCGTGCGCGTCCATGGTTGCTGAGGCAACTAAAAGTTGCTCATCCGGGAATGCATCGCATATCTCTAGATCTACGTCCTCCTCCCTATTGCGTTATAAACGTGATAAGTGATCGGCCACTTGATTTTCTGTTCTTTTTCTGTCTTTAATTTCAATATCAAATTCTTGTAAAAGTAATATTCAACGAATCAAACGAGGTTTGGCATCCTTTTTAGCAAATAGATATTTGATTGCCAAATGGTCCCGTATGAACAATTACCTTTGTACCAATCAAATGGGTTCAGAACTTATCAAATGTGAAAACTACAGCTAGTAACTCTTTCTTCGTTGTTGTGTAATTCACTTGAGCACTATTAAGAGTTTTACTAGCATAGTATATCACATGGAAGGTCTTACCTGTGCGTTGGCCTAGGACTACTCCTACCGCAAAATCACTTGCATCACAAATGAGCTCAAAAGGTAGCGACCAATCTGGTGGAACGACAATGGGTGCCGAGCCAAGCTTTTCCTTTAGGTTTTCGAATGCTTGGGTGCAAGAATCATCAAAATCGAAGACTTTATCCTGTTCAAGCAAATTGCACAAGGGTTTAGTGATTTTAGAAAAATTATGAATGAACCTCTTGTAAAAACCTGCATGTCCAAGAAAGCTTCTAATTCCTTTAACCGAACTTGGTGGGGGTAATCTTTCGATCACATCCACCTTGGCTTTGTCTACTTCAATTCTCTTGGATGAAATCTTGTGGCCGAGCACTATTCCTTCATCTACCATAAAATGGCACTTCTCCCAATTCAGGACTAAATCAGTTTCTTCACATCTTGCCAACACCTTCTCTAAATTGTCGAGGCAACTGTCGGAGTCATTACCAAAAACAGAAAAATCATTCATGAGGATCTCAAGGAAGTCTTCGACCATGCCTGAAAAGAGTGTCATCATGCATCTTTGGAAGGTTGCCGGGGCGTTACACAATCTGAACGACATCCTTCGGAAAGCATAAGTACTGTATGGGCATGTGAAGGTTGTCTTTTCTTGATCTTCTGGTGCTATGGCAATTTGATTGTAACATGAATAACCATCAAGAAAACAATAAAAGGGTTTATCTGCAAGACGGTCAAGCATTTGGTCAATAAAGGGTAATGGGAAGTGATCTTTCCTAGTGGCTTTGTTTAGCTTTCGATAATCCATACAAACCCTCCAACTAGTCACAGTCCTGGTTGGAATGAGTTTATTGTTTTCATTACTTACCACCGTTATACCTCTCTTTTTCGGTACACATTGTACTGGACTTACCCATGTACTATCAGAGATAGGGTATATAATGCCGGCGTCAAGCCACTTGATGATTTCTTTCACTACAACCCATTTCATGGCATGATTCAGTCTCCTCTGGGCCTCAATTGAATGTTTGTGATCATCTTCCAACAAAATCTTGTGCATGCACACTACCGGGCTAATTCCCTTCAAGTCGGCAATTGTCTACCCTATTGCCTTTTTGTGTAGCCTCAACATTTTGATCAGCTTCATTTCCTGCTCAGGCTGTAACTTAGAAGAAATAATTACAGGCAATGTATTATTGGTTCCTAAGTATGCATATTTTAGTTGCTCTGGCAACTGTTTCAACTCAAGAATAGGTGGTTGTTCAATAGAGGGCTTTTCGAGCTTACCTTCCTTCCCTAAGTAATCCAGTGGTTCAAAGTATGTACCTAGTCGATTGACTAGACAATTTTCCTCTTCTTGTTGTTCCTCATCGACTGGTTCTTTATACTCCTCAGGTTCCTCTTAATCAGTAATGTAGTTATTAAGGCAACTAAATTCCTCGTCGAAGTTAAACTCTGCCGTGGCATGAAGAAGTTGGCATTCTTCTGGATCATCAGCATGCCTTAGTGTTTGGAACACATTTAGTTTAACTTTCTGGTCATTTACCCTCATTGTGAGTTCTCCCTTTTTAACATCGATCAAGGTTCTCCCTGGTGCTAGGAATGGTCTCCCGAGAATGATAGGTGCATGCTCAACTGCTTCACAATCCAAAAATATAAAGTCAGCGAGAAAAATAAATTTATCAACTTTTACCAGTATGTCTTCGATTTTCCCTCTGGATGTACATAGGATCTGTCGGCTAGCTGTAACATAACTGTTGTAGGTCTTGCCTTACCGATTCCTAGTTTCTGGAAAACCGATTTAGGCATCAAGTTTATGCTAGCCCCAAGGTCGCATAATGCTTTCTCGACATAGTGGTTTCCAATAGAACAAGGTATTGTGAAACTTCCTGGATCCTTCAACTTGGGTGGCATACGATTGTGCAACATGGCCATGCATCCCTCTGTTGCGGCAACTGTTTCAAACTCTCCTAGCCTTGTTCTCTTGGACACAATGCCTTTAAGAAACTTGGCATAGTTCGAAATTTGTTCAATTGCTTCCACCAATGGCAAGTTGATGTGGACTTGCTTTAGGATATCAAGAAACTTCTTGAATTGATATTCTTGCTTTTGTCGCTTCAACCTTTGTGGGAATAGTGGTGGAAGTTGGATATCTTTAATCCTTTCATTGGTTTGGAACCTGATTGACGGCATTAACGGGACAACTGTAGTTGCCGAGGTATTATCAACTAGGGTTTCTGAGGCATGCTTATTGCAAGTTGCCGAGGCATCCTTATCACCGATTGCCGAGGCATTCTTATTGTCGGTTGCCGCGGCAATTCCTGGTTCAACATCTGAGGCTTTGCCGTTAGGTTCGTCATGATCTCTTTGTGGAGTTTTGTTTGATGAGCGAGCTTGAGCCTCTTTAAGTTGTTGGCCACTTCTAGTGGTGATCGCCTTACATTGCTCATGGCCAGTTCCTCTTACGACTTTAGTATCGCTAGGTAAACCTCCTTGCGGTCTAGTATTCAGGTTTTGAGCAAATTGTTCGACTTGATTTTCCAATGATTTGATTGTCGCCTCTTGGTTTTGCAATCTCATCTCGGTCCTGATAATAAAAGCATCAGTTATTTTTATGAAGTTACTATTCTCAGCCATATAAGATTCAATTTTCAACATAAAAGCATTTAGAGAATTTTCCAAAGAATTAGATGTTGTCAGTTGCTGCGGCAACTGTTGTCGTGGTATATTCTGCTGGAATCCCAATGCTTCTGCTTTCTGATTGTTCTAGTTTAGAGCATTGTTGGGATTACTCCATGAAAAATTTAGGTGCTTCTTCCAAGCTGGATTGTATGTATTGGACATCACATTGTTGTTTCGGCTGTAATTCCCCTCATAGAAGCTGGATTCCGGATTCTGTATACATTCAGAAGAATCATGGTTACCACCACATAACTCACAAAAAGAATCCATTACCTTGACCTTATGTGTGTTGTTTGGTTTCTGCATGTTCTGGACCATCTTGGTTAAAGTGGCCAATTGTGCCGAAATTGAGTCTGATGATCCTAGTTCATGTTTTGTGGCTTGGCGTCTAACTCTTTCTCTTCTAGTAGAGGGGAATTAGTAATCATTCTTGGCCAGCCTATTTAGAATTTGCATTGCTTCCTCCAATGACTTATCTAGGAGTATGCCGTTTGCCGAGGCGTCTAGCATCATCCTTGTCGGTGTATTCATAGTGTTGTAAAACATTGTTACTTGTGTCCACAGTGGGAATCCGTGTAGGGGGCATTTGTGTAGAAGTTCTCTATATCACTCCCAAGCCTCGTATATGGATTCATCATCTGCTTGCCGAAAAGAAGTAATTTCGTTACGAAGCCTATCAGTTAAATTTGTAGGATTAAATTGAGCAAGGAAATCACGACAAAGATCGGTCCAAGATCCTATTGATCCGGCAGGAATACTATTCAACCATGCTTTCGCCCTATCCCTCAGTGAATAGGGGAATAATCTTAACCGTAAAACATCGGGGGTGACTCAGTGTATTTTGAACGAGTTGCAAATCTCGAGGGAAGATTTAAGATGTTGTGCATCTTCAGTTGCTGAGCCGCCAAACTGACCAATTGTGCTGATCATATTAAACATCACCGGTTTCAACTCAAAGTGGTCGGCTTCAATTTCAGGTGCGACAACTCCTGGATTAAGTCCATCAAGATCTTCTTCAAGATAGTCTCGAATAGTTCTATTTCGTGCAAGAATCACTCCTCCTCCTCCTGGAACATCTTGATTCATATTGCCGTCTTGATTAGCCATTGCTACTCTTAACCTTCGTCTAAGTCTCTGTAAGGTTCGTTCAATTTCTGGATCAAAGGGATATTCTGGTGTAATCGGTCTCGCCCTAGTCATATACCAATGCAAAACCAAAGTTTGTTAGCCCTTTGAATCTTAAACAAGAAAAGTAAAAAGAAAGTGAAAGAAAATAAAAACAAAGTCGCTATTGCCAATCCCCGGCAACAGCGCCAAAAACTTGTTGCGTGTAATAAGTGCTACGCAATTGTGCAAGTATACACGTCACAAGTAATAAAGTGATACGAGTATCGAGTATCGTCTCCATAGGCATTGGTTTGGACCACTTTGCTTTAGTTATCACACTATAAAAGTAAAAACACAATTGATAGTAGGAGTTGATTTTAATGAGTAAAGTAAAAGCAATAAACTAAAAGAATAGATGAAAGAAAAATAGAGAATAGGCCAGGTTATCGTGAGTTGTGGAGTGATAGCCGATTGGATCGTCTTGGTAAAAGAGTGCAAGGGCAACTCAGTTGCCATGACAACTTGCACAGCGAGGTTGCCTTGGCAACTAATCGATGGTTGCCTGGGCAACTAGCTGGGAAACTACTTGGGTGGCTGGGCATCAACTTCAAGGTTCGACGGAAATTTCTTCAATGGTTTCTTCTTATCCCTAAGTCGAAACTCTAGCTATTTGTGCATGCCTTGATAATACATCCCTGCGTGAATCAAGGGTGGACAACAACCAATCTTGCGCTCTTCTTAGCCGTTGAAATCCTTAGCTTATTCCTAAGCCGAATTAATCTTCACCATCAATAGATTGAATAAAGACCATACTCATTCATTTCTTGAATCTAACTCTCCCGATATTAGATAAATAAATGAAATTACGAGATCCTCTCCCAATTCACTCGCAAACAAGAATAAGAACCAAGAATGAGTAAACCTTGAATAGAAAAGTGCAAACTCTTATTACCTAAACAAAATCTAATTGTTTCTCAACCAGAAAAGTGCAATAACCCTAACCAGTCAAGTTAGTTCATGGTTGGGTTCAAAATATATACAAAGAATAATCCCCAAACCATGAATCTAATGGAAGCAAAGAAGAAGAAGAAGAAATTAAACTCTCTCCCCCTTGCTCTATTGTCAAAATCTCTCTCCTCTTGCCCTTTGGAGTTGTCAAAATTTTCCCTCTACTCTCCCCCTTGGAGTTGACAGCATGGCCTCTAATTTATAGGGCTAGGTCAAAGTCCTTTGAGGAGGAAGTTAAGTTGGAGTTAAATTATCTTTAAAGAATATAATTCTTTATTATAATTTTATTCCTTCTAGAACTTCTCCTATATTCTTGGAATTTAATTCTTCTTTAACCTCTTCATGGAAATCAAACTCCTTTGGGATTTAGCTTTGCTCCACGTCATCTTGGGCTTGTCTAGTCATCAATTTTGACTACCATATCACCTTATTCTTTGTCGACAATTGCCCTGGCAACTGGCTCGGCGTCTCCTTCATGTATTGCCCTGGCAACTAGCTCGGCATCTCCTTCATGCATTGCCCTGGAAACTAGCTCTAGCCTTGCTTTGGCAAGTGATTATGCACATACACACAAAACACACCAAAGCATCATCTTTTCCCACAAAAACAACCAAGTTATGCAATCAAGCTCAACGATGGAAGGAAACATGGATTAATGCATGAATGACTAATTATGTAACTAATACGAGCCTAAGTCTAACAATAATATGAGTAAAAAGGGTAAGAAAAATAGTACTTTTGAACACTTATCAGTAATATTAGAAGTTCCGGATTAAAGTGACTATTAAATTAACATTTGGTTATAATTGCGCGTTTATTTTAAAGCATTTAAAATTTAGCATATAAACCCGTCATTTTTAAGTGGGGGAAAACGCTAATGCTTTCGTGAGGATATCGTTCCTCCGTGTAGGCCTAGCAAGTACCTTCGAGGCTCGAGTACCTTATGCTTTCGTAAGGATATCGTTCCTTCCTGCAGGCATAAGCGAATGGGTCCCCCTGAATTGAACCCGATTGAAAGGAGCCTATAATGGGTGATGACCGGGGGCCTTGCTACTCTTAGTAGAGGACATCAAGGACAATTCGGGTACCTCTTAGCACCAAAATTGCATATAGTGAGCCGTAGGAGCCAACCCTTTAGAGCCATGTGAAACTCTGCCCGATTAGTGGTCATCCTATTTAGGCTCTGGTGCTTTATTTCTTGTATATGTACAGTTTTTTTATATTACTCTATTTATCATTTGTTTTGGTAATAACTTGTTTCATCTTTATTTTATTCTCATCGCATCGATTTCATCTACATCATTGCATAACATCATCACAATCTTAATTTTGCATTGCATCGATTTAGGACACATTTTGCATGCATTCATTTTCAGAATAATAAAACTAATCATCGGGATGCCCTGTGGCAGCAACATTGGGAAAGACAAAAGACCAGTCAATTCAACACCCCTCAGAAAAAAGAAAAGAGTGAACATAGAAGTTTCAAATTTGCTACAAGAGCAGTTTCAGACGACAACATAGAACGAACAAAATGTTGGGGCATGCACCCTGATGAAATATTCAAAGAAAGGTAATCGAACCCAAGAGGATGTTGGGGCACCGTCACAAAAGACCAAGATCCTGATAGGACCAGTGAGGAGTCATGGGCATCCTTTTGAGGATCGAAAAAAATCATGTCACATTCATGCATGTAGTTGCATTTATCTTGCATTAAACCATTTTGCATGCGTCATACATTTAGATTAAGTACATACACCAAAGTCACCATGCATTTAGGGTAGACACATGCATTTAGGCATAAAAATCATTCATGCATTCTTGCTTGTACATAACAGGTCTACGAAAAAGACCGAGTACCCTCAACATAGGGCAATGACAAGAGGGCCAACCCTAGTCTTGAAGGAGGCCAAACACGAAGAAGATGTTGAAACACCCAAAACAAAAGGTATCAGCGACAAAATCTTTGACAATTACTGACCAATGTTTTTTCTTTTGTAGGATTTGATTCCTCCAACGATGGCATGACAGACGCTAACAATTTCCCGGCTATCACTCTTGCCAACAAAAATTCTTTCCAGATCATACCCTTTGCCGATAGAGAAGCCGAGCAAAGTTTTCAAAAAAAATTTCTCGTTGACAATGGCACAGCAATCCAAATCATGCCTCCGTCAGTGGTGGTACGCCAACTTAATGTAGATCTTGCCTCCGTCGGTGGTGTTGCATATCAAATTTTCCATTCGGCCCTACCTCTCCGTCGGTGGTGTAGCGGGTCTCACATTTTGCTGATCTAGTCTCTTCGGCAATGGTGTAGTAGATCAAATCCTATCCAGATCCTGCCTCCGTCGGTGGTGTTGCATATCAGATTTTTCATTTGGCCCTACCTCTCCGTCGGTGGTGTAGCGGGTCTCACATTTTGCTGATCTAGTCTCTCCGGTAGTGGTGTAGCAGATCAAATCCTGTCCAGATCTTGCCTCCGTCAGTGGTGTTGCATATCAGATTTTCCATTCGGCCCTACCTCTCCGTCGGTGGTGTAGCAGGTCTCACATTTTGCCGATCTAGTCTCTCCGTCAGTGGTGTAGCAGATCAAATCCTCTCCAGGTCTTGCCTCTTCGAAGGTGTTGTAGCTAGACCAAACTTTTCCTTGGAATCTGTTTTTAGTTAAAGAAAAAGATAAAAAAATCAAGAAAAAATGCAAAAAAAAAAGAAATGCAAAAGAAAAAAGAAAAAAGAAAAGAAAACAAATCAAAAAAGCAAAAATGAAATTCAAAAAAAGGAAAAAAAAACAAAGAATCCAAAAAAAGAAATAATCAAATCAAAATGAAAATCAAGTTGTTATCATTTACCGATCTTGCTCCTCCGTTGATGGTATAGTAAGATCTGTGTTGCTGAAATCTGATCTTCCCCTCCGTTGATGGTGTGGATAGATCCAACTTTATAAATTTAAGGTTCTGCCTCTTCGTCGGTGTTGCAGCTGAACCAAATTTGCCAAAGCCTGATCATGCCTCTTCGTCAGAGTTGTAGATTGATCGAAAAAAGAAGAAGAAAACCATCTAATCTCGCCTCTTCGTCAGAGTCGTAGCTGGATCAAATCTTAGACCTTGCCTCTTCATCGGTGTTGTAGATTGGTTAAATCTAATTTTTTGGTTCTGCCTCTTCGTCGGTGTTGTTGCTGAACCAAATGTGCCAAATTCTGATCCTGTCTCTTCGTCGGTGTCGTAGCTGGATCAAATCTTCAGACCATGACTCTTCGTCGGTGTTGTAGCTTGGTCCAATTTAACTTCCGGTCTTGCCTCTTCGTAGGTGTTGCAGCTAGACCAAATTCACTAATTCTTGATCTCGTCTCTTCGTCGGTGTTGTAGCTTGATCAACATTACTAACTTTAGACCATGCCTCTTCGTCGGTGTTGTAACTTGGTCTAAATTTACTAATTTTCAAATTTTATCAATGTTGTTTCTTGAAAAAATGAAGAAAAAGCAAGAAAAAATCAAAAATGAAATTCAAAAAAAGAGAAAAAAATAAAAAATAAAACATAAAAAAATAAAAATAAAAATAAAAAAAGAAGAAAAAGGAAAAAGAAAAAGAGAAAAAGAAGAAGTTTTCAATTTTCTGATACTGCCTCTTCGTCAGAGTTGTAGCTGGATCAGACATTGGAACTTTCATCCATCGATTCTGCCTCTTCGTCAGAGTTGTTGCTGGATCAAATCTTCAGACCTTGCCTCTTTGTCGGTGTTGTAGCTTGGTTAAATCTAACATTCGGTTCTGCCTCTTCGTCGGTGTTGTAGCTGAACCTAATTCACTAACTTTCGGTCTTGCCTCTTCGTCGGTGTTGTAGCTAGACCAAATTCACTAACTCTTGATCCTACCTCTTCGTCGATGTCGTAGCTTGATCAACATTACTAACTTTAGACCATTCCTCTTCGTCGGCGTTGTAGCTTGGTCAAAATTTACTAGCTTTCAAGTTTTATCAATATTGTATCTAAAAAAGAGCAAAAACAAAAAAGAAAAAAAGCAAAAAAAAAAGAGAAAGAGAAAAAAATGAAAAAAGCAAAAAAAGAACAAAAAATGAAAAAAAGAGAAAATGAAGAAGTTGTCAGTTTTCTGGTCTTTGATCCACTTCAGGTGGTTATCACCTTACATTGTTCATGGCTCGTTCCTCGTACAACCTTAGTGTCACTAGGCAAACCTCCATGTGGCCTCATATTCAGAATTTGAGCAAATTGCCTGACTTGCATCTCTAATGCTTTTAAGGCTGCTCCTTGATTCTGCATTGTCATCTCAGCCCTGTTAATAAATGCGTCAGTCTTTTTCATGAAATTACTACTTTCAGCCATGTAAGACTCAGTTTTCATCATAAAAGCATTTAGAGAGTTTTCCAAAGAACTTGATGATGTTGTTTGTTGCTGCGGCATCTGTTGTCGTGGCATGTTCTACTGGAATCCTGGTGCTTCTACATTCTGGCGTTGCTGATTATTGGAGTTGTTCTGGTTACTCCATGAAAAATTGGGATGCTTTTTCCAGGCCGACTTATACGTGTTGGAATATGCATTGTTATTTCGGTTGTAGTTTCCAACATACAAACTGGACTTTGGGTTCTGCGGACACTTAGAAGAATCATGATCAGCATTACATAAATCACAAAGTGGACCTATTACCTTGACCTCATGTATGTTGCTGGGTCTCTGCATATTTTTAACCAAATTGGTTAATGTCAATAACTGTGCTATAATAGTATTTGAGATTCTAGCTCAATTGATGAGGCATTTCACCTGACAATTCCCCTTCTAGTGGTTGGAAACCGATAATCATTTTTGGCAAGTTTGTCCAAAATCTCCCAAGCTTCCTCTACTGATTTGACTAGAAGCGTGCCATTAGCCGAGGCATCTAGCAGCAACCTCATTGGTGCGTTGATTGAATTGTAAAACATTGTTACTTACGACCAATCTTTGAATCCGTGCATGGTACATTTACGTAAAAGCTCTTTATAGCGCTCCCAAGACTCGTACATGGACTCATCATCTACCTGACGAAAAGAAGTAATGTCATTACGCAGTTTATCAATCATATTTGTAAAACTAAATCTAGAAAGGAAACTTTGGCATAGATCTGTCCAAGATTCTAAAGATCTGAATGGGAATGAGATACTATTTAACCATGATTTCGCCCTATCCCTTAGTGAATAGGGAAATAATTTCACCTTAGGACGTCTTCAGGGACTCCTTGTTGCTTAAATGAATCGCAAATTTCCAGGAACAATTTGAGATGTTGTCTGGCATCCTCAGTCACTGATCCGCCAAACTGACCAAATGTGTTGATCATATTAAACATCACATGCTTTAACTCGAAGTGAGTGGCTTGAATCTCAGGTGTGACAACTCCTGGAGTGAGACCGTCAAGATCTTACTCTAAGTAGTCTCGAATGGGTCTATTTCGTACGATAACATGTTGATTCCGTAGAACTATTACATCTCCTGCTGCGGCATTTTGATTGCCATTGGCATTCAGATTGCCAACTGGATCATTAGGTGGATCTACCATTTTTGCTCTCAACTCTTTTCTTCGTCTACAAAAAACACGTTCGATCTCTGGTTCAAATGGATAATCTGGTGCTGTTGGTCTTGCCCTGGTCATACACCAATGCAAAACCAAAGTTATTAGCCTCTTGAAACAGAACACAAAAATAAATAAATAAAATAAACAAAGGTGCAAGAAAATAAAAACAAAGTTGCTATTGCCAATCCCCGACAATTGTGGCAAACACTTGTTGCGTGTTTTGAGTGCTTCACAATTGGTGCAAGTATACACGTCGCATGTTATAGCATAGTAATGATATCGTCTCCACAAAGATTTGTGAAACTCTTATTTTTAACTTCTCGCACTGAAAAGATAAATGAATAGTGATGATAGGTGCTTGGAAGTAACGAGTAAAATAATTAAACAAGTAAAATGAATGAAGAAAGTAATCAAATAAGAGAGTATGCCGGGTTATCGTGAGTAGTGGTGCAATGGCTGTTTGGATTGTCTTGGCAATTGATTGCTGAGGCAACTCAATTACTATGGCAACTAAGACCGGCTGAATTGTCGTGGCAACTAGATCACAAATTATGCTGCGGCAACAGGGATTGGTTTGATTGCCGTGGCAACTGGGTTCCTTTCTTCAAAGCTCGACGAAGCGTTCTTCAATGTCTTCTTGTTATCCCTAGCTGAAGAACTGGTTAATTGTGCACGCCTTGGTGATGCATCCCTATGTTAATCATGGGTGAACAAAAACCGATCTACGCTCCTCTTAGCCATTGAAATCCAATCCTTATCCCTAAGGTGGATTAATCTTTATCGACGATTTGTTGAATGAAGATCATGTTCATTCGTTTCTTGAATCTAACTCTCCCAAGTATAGATAAATAGATAACTCTTGAGATCCTCTCCCAAGTCACTCGAAATCAAAAATAAGAACCAAGAATGAACAAACTTTGAATTTAAATTGCAATAAAAAACCTAACCATCCAATCGTTTATCACAACCGCAAACCCTAAATAACCCCAGCCAATTTAAATTAGTTCATGGCTGGGGAAGAAGAAAATTCAATGAAAATAATCCCAGACATGGATTGCATAAAGTAAAAATAAAGAAGATGAAGTGTAGGGATCGTGCAATCATCCCTCTCTCTAGAATCTGAATCCCCCAAAATTTGCCTTCCCAAAGCTGCGATTTGATCTTCTATTTAAAGGGGATGATGCGATCAACTTTGTTGTTGATAAGGAGGATTTAAATGCGTTTGACTTCCTTAGAGATATGATCCTTATCTGATCAAGCATTCGAAATTTGAATCTGGACTTTATCTTCTGCGATCTTGATAATATTGCGGATAATGTTATTTTATCCAGAATTATCCAGTTATGCCACGGTAATTAGCTTTGGCAACTCCTTCAGAAATGACCCCTACTTGACACGGCAATCTCCACTTGCCTCGCCAATCCAGTCCTACACAAAATAAAGCACACCAGTAGTGAATTTTCCACAAAAAACCAACCAAATGCAATACCAAGCTCATTAACTAAGGAAACTAGGAAACCATGCATGAATGCCTATTAATGCAACTAAAATGAGCCTAAGTCTAACAATAATATGAGTAAAAAGGGCAAGAAAAGTAGTACTTTTGCACACTCATCATTATGCATTAAAGAAATAAAATCCACTATAGTCACATTGCAATTGGCAGATAGATCTCTGACTCATTCGAATGGACAAATAAAGGATGTACATGTTTGTGTAGACAAGTTCATTTTTTCCAGAAGACTTATTATTCTTGACTACGAGGCAAACAAGGATGTTCCTATCAATCTTGGCCGCCCATTCTTAGCTACTGGGAAGGCATTTATTGATGTATCAAAAGGAGAATTTACAATACGAGTCTACAATGACCAAGTTACTTTTGGGATGTTCAATGCAGATATTGGAAGAACGACTGAGGAATGTCATCATATTGATATTCTTGATGATATCATTCTAGAAGACCTCAATCATCGTAGTATACTCATTGTTAAGGATACTGCACTAACAACGGTAGAAGAAGATCTCCCAAATTGTGAACACATTGTTAAAGTACTCACTATGGCAGTTCACTACAAATAGCAAAGTAAATCTTTAGATCTCGCCCACCGGACAATTCCTACTTTTAAACCATCTATTGAAAAATCTCTTACTCTAAAAATAAAACCACTGCTAGCTAATCTCATATATGTATTCCTTGGAGATACAGAAACACTCCCAGTCATTGTCTCTGCAACTCTGGACGCAATACAAAAAGCTAAGTTGATAAATATTCTAAAGCAGACAAATGTGCTATTTCCTGGACTATTGCAAATATTAAGGGCATTAGTCCATCTTTTTGCATGCATAAGATCAAGCTGGATGATGAGAACAAACAGTCTATTGACCGCAACGCAGACTGAATGAAAAGATGAAGGAAGTAGTCAAGAAAGAAATCCTCAAGTGGTTAGATGCATGTATTATTTATGCAATTTCTGATAGTGCCTGGTGATAAGTGTTCAAAAGTACTATTTTATTACCCTTTTTACTCATATTATTGTTAGACTTAGGCTCATATTAGTTGCATAATTAGTCATTCATGCATTAATTCATGTTTCTTTCCACCGTTGAGCTTGATTACGTAACTTGGTGATTTTTGTGGAAAAAGATGCTGCTTTGGTGTGTTTTTGTGTGTGTGCAGAATCACTTGCCTAAACAAGGCTAGAACCAGTTGCCAAGACAGTGCATGAAGGAGATGCCGAGCTAGTTGCCAAGGCAATTTTCGACAAGGAATAAG
The DNA here is from genome assembly GCA_019671005.1 of Hibiscus mutabilis. Classification (NCBI taxonomy): domain Eukaryota; kingdom Viridiplantae; phylum Streptophyta; class Magnoliopsida; order Malvales; family Malvaceae; genus Hibiscus; species Hibiscus mutabilis. The sequence goes on from CM033748.1 coordinate 44,466,022, forward strand.
ATGATATGTTAGTCGAAATTGATGACTAAATAAGCCTAAGATGACGTGGAGCAAAGTTAAATCCCAAAGGAGTTTGATTTCCATGAAGAGGTTAAAGAGAAATTAAATCCCAAGAAGATAGGAGAAGTTCTAGAAGGAATTTAAATATAATAAGCAATTATATTCTTTAAAGATAATTTAATTCCAACTTAACTTCCTCCTCAAGAAGGATTTTGACCTAGCCATCTCCTATTTAAAGGACCAAGCCGTCAAAGATCAAGAGCAAGAAGGGAGAGTTTCGACAAGAGAGAGAAGAGCAAGGGGCTGATCGATTTCTTCTTCTTTTTGCTTCCATTAGATTCATGGTTTGGGGATTATTCTTTGTATATCTTTTGAACCCAACCATGAACTAACTTGATTGGTTGGGGTTATTGTGTTTTTGTGGTTGTAAAATCTTTTGGATTTTGTTTAGGTTTTTGAGTTGCAATTCAATTTTCAAAGTTTGTTCATTCTTGGTTTTCAATATTGTTTGTGAGTGAATTGGGAGAGGATCTCGTAACTTCACCTACTTATCTAATATCGAGAGAGTTAGATTCAAGAAACGAATGAGCATGGTCTTTATTCAATCAATTGATGGTGAAGACTAATCCGGCTTAGGAATAAGATAAGGATTTCAACGGCTAAGAGGAGCGCAAGATTGGTTGTTGTTCACCCTTGATTCATGCAGGGATGTATTATCAAGGCATGCACAAATAGCTAGAGTTTCGACTTAGGGATAAGAAGAAACCATCAAAGAACGCTTTGCCGAACTTTGTAAGTGAATACTCAATTGCCCAGGCAATCAACCCATCCTTAATTGCCCAGGCAATCGCGGGAGCATTGCCCAGGCAATCAGATCATACAACGAGAGGGAATTACCCTAGCAACAGACCAGGCAACACGGCAGAATTGCCCTGGCAATCAACCAGGCAGTTGCAACCAAATTGCCCTGGCAATCCGGCCGCTACTCAATCACCAAGACGATCCAATCGGCTATCACACCTCAGCTCACGATAGCCTGGCCTATTCACTCTATTTTAATTTCATCTATTCTTTAGTTTATTGCTCTTAGTTTACTCATTAGTTATAATTCCAACAATCACCTGCTTGTGTTTTTTCTTTTCCAACGCGGTAACTTAAGCAAAGTGACCCAAACCAATCCCTGTGGAGACGATACTCGATACTCAAATCACTTTATTACTTGCGATGTGTATACTTGCACAATTGCGTAGCACTTATTACACGCAACAAGTTTTTGGCGCCGTTGCCGGGGATTGGCAATTGGTGTTAGTTGTTTTTGTTATTGCATATTTTCTCTTAGTTTTACTAACTTTTCTTTTTGTTTGTTTTATCGAAAAAAATTAGGTGCGCTACAAGTTAAGGGACATCAACATGTCAGGAAATAAAAGCTGATCTATTCGAGAGTTGATGTTGGAAGATATGAATCAATCCAATCAAGAGTTTCTTGCACCCTTTGATGATTACCTATACCAACCGAGAAAAGCCCAGAGAGCCTATACCGTGGAAAAATCTTGTGCTATGTGTGAAGAACATCACGTGTTTGAAAATTGCCCTCACATTTTCGGTGCATATGACTACATGGAGGACCATAGAGGGAACCAACAGTAAAATTCTTCATGGTATGGTCAAAAAGCTCAATTTTTTTTACCATAATAATTTTGCCGCAGCAACAGATATGCCATGGCAATATAATCCTTTTCAAGAGCATTCCAATTCCTTGGAGGAAACGTTGCTAGCTTCCTTGGCTAGACTTGACGGATAAATTGAAGAAATTCGAGAGCTATCAAAGTCTATGGATACGAGGATAGCTCAGTGGGATGCAACCTTGGGGGATTCAGAAGATCAATTGAGGAGATCCACATATGTCATGGATTACATGCACCAACAATTCATTCCTAGGGATACTGAAGTCCCAAGGCAAGAGGATGCCAATGAGAGAGACTGCCCAACACATGATGAGCCTGAGCAACAAATTGCCTCGACAATGATTGAGGATCCTGAACAGAGCAATGTCGCGACAACACTCAATGGAGCTGAGAACAACAATACTATAGCAAATTCTGAGGAACCTGATGCCCAGAAGGTTACAACGTTGATGTTGAAGCAGGAATCTGTAGATTGCTCTCATCTACAGTTGCCACGACAATTGAACGACCACATGCAAGATCAACGATATGATAATAGTTTGCCAATGGAATATGAGCAGGTAATGGTTGAACCTTTTGAATTCTTTAAAAACTCACATCTTCCATTGCAGGTATGTCTTGAGGAATCGATGTTGGTAGATTTGAAGCCATCGAAATCTCTACTGATGGAGATGTTTGAGAGGTCAAAAGAAAAAGGTGTTTGGATTCATAAAGCTTTTTAAAAAATTGGTTTTTCCCTTGACTTACAACAAGTTTTGGCAACTGATTGCCACGGCAATTGGCTAGAGCACCAATTGCCACGACAACGAAGGCTACATCCAACCATGATGAAGCCCGACGAGAATGAGGTAATTAAATGGTTGGATGTTGATATATTTTTTCCTAATAGTAAATTCATGCCTTCAGGAACAGTAGCAAGGTGGAAGATGTGCATGGACTACAAGGGAACACGGAAGAAAGACACATCTACCATGGTAATGCAAAAGGGAGTAGCTGGGAGCACATTGGCCCAACTCTTTTGGGCAATATTGTCACCCAATGGAGGGTACGAGTGGACTATAAGAAGTATCAGAAACGACCCTCCTCAAGTTTTCTCAGATATACAGTAACATTAGAAGATGCATGATGGCACTCTTTTCTGACATGGTCGAAGACTTCTTTGAGATCTTCATGGATAATTTTTTCCATTTTTGGTAATGACTTCGACAGTTGCCTCGAAAATTTAGAGAAGGTGTTGGCAAGATGTGAAGAAACCGATTTAATCCTTAATTGGGAGAAGTGCCATCTTATGGTAGATGAAGGAATAGTGCTCAGCCACAAGATTTCATCCAAGGGAATTGAAGTAGACAAAGCCAAGGTGGACGTGATCGAGAGATTACCCCCACCAAGTTCGATTAAAGGAATTCAAAACTTTCTTGGACATGCAGGTTTTTACAAGAGGTTCATTCATAATTTTTCTAAAATTACTAAACCCTTGTGCAATTTGCTTGAACAGGATAAAGTCTTTAATTTTGATGATTCTTGCGCCCTAAAGGAAAAGCTTGCCTCGGCACCCATTATCGTTCCACCAGATTGGACGCTACCTTTTGAGCTCATGTATGATACAAGTGATTTCGCGGTAGGATCAGTCCTAGGCCAACGCACAGGTAAGACCTTTCGTGTGATATACTATGCTAGAAAACTCTTAATAGTGCTCAAGTGAATTACACAACAACGGAGAAAGAGTTACTAGCTGTAGTTTTCGCATTTGACAAGTTCCGATCCTATCTGATTGGTACAAAGGTAATTGTTCATACCATTCAACAATTAAGTATCTATTTGCTAAAAAGGATGCCAGACCTCGTTTGATTCATTGGATATTACTTTTACAAGTATTTGATATTGAAATTAAGGACATGAAAGGAACAGAAAATCAAGTGGCCGATCACTTATCACGTTTAGAGCGCAATAGGGAGGATGACGCGGATTTAGAGATATGTGATGCATTCTCGGATGAGCACCTTTAGTTGCCTTGGCAACCATGGATGCACACGCCTCGGCAACCATGGATGTGCATGCCTCGGCAACCCTCGACACCGTAACAGCTCTTGACGTGCATGCCTCGGCAACTCTAGACGCGCACACCTCGGTAGCCCTTGATGCCGCAGCAACCTTTGCCGCCTCGGCAACCATGGATGTGTATGACGTGGCAGCTCTTGACGTGCACGCCTCGGCAACCATTGATACGTATGCCTCGACAACCCTCGACGCCGCTGCAGCTCTTGACGTGCACGCCTCGACAACCATGGATGCGCATGCCTCAGCAACCTTCGACGCCGCACGCCTCGACAACTCCAGGCGCGCACGCCTCGCTAACCACTGATACGCACACCTCGGCAACCATGGACGCGTATGCCTCGGCAACTCTAGACACACACACCTCAGTAATCTTGGGAGCAGTCGCCACGACAGCACATGCCTCGGCAATACCCTGGTACGCGAATTTAGTTAATTTCCTTATTTGTGGTATTTTACCTTATAGCCTTACTCACCAAGGGAAGAAGCGGTTCCACCATGATGCTAAGCATTAATTTTGGGATGAGCCTCCTTTGTTTAAACAATGTGCAGATCAGGTCATACGCCGATGTGTCCCTGAAGAAGAGTAGTAGAATGTACTCTGACAATGCCATTCTTCACCCTATAGAGGACATTTTGGAGGAACTCGTACCACGGCCAAAGTTTTGCAATCTGGTTTGTATTGGCCAACATTGTACAAAGATGCCCAAGAGTTTTACAAGCAATGTGATCGCTGCCAGAGGACAGGCAATATCACCCACAGACCAATGGGCAAGCAGAAATTTCCAACTGGGAATTGAAGGGTATATTGGAGAAAGTTGTAAATCCCTCTAGGAAGGATTGGTCAGTAAGACTAGATGACGCACTTTGGGCATATCGCACTGCATTCAAAACACCCTTAGGTATGTCCCCCTTTCTACTTGTCTATGGCAAAACATGTCATCTACCGGTGGAAATCAAAAACAAGGCATATTGGGCAATCAAGACCGTGAATATGGATTGGGAAAGTGCCGGGCAAAAGCGTTTGTTGGACCTCAATGAGATATCTACAAGGAGAAAACAAAGCAATGACAGGACAAGAAACTATTGCCGCGGCAATTCATGGTAGGGCAACTAGTTCTCTTATTCAATTCTCGGCTAAAACATTTCCCGAGAAAACTAAAATCAAGGTGGTCTGGACCATTCGAAGTTGTCAAACCATTCTCTCATGGTGCCGTGATAATCAAGTCCATCACTGACGAACATGAATTCAAAGTCAACGGACAAAGATTGAAGCACTACAACGGTGCCCATGTAGAACGTAACAAAGAAGTTGACACCTTAGGAGTTGCATGAGCATGCTCTCCTTTTGATATTTTCTTTTTCTTTTTATTTTTTTCGAACTATTTTTTCTATTATTTTCGGTTATTTTTTTCTCTTTATTTATTTTTGGAATTTTTAGGAGATATTTTATTTTTCTTCATTATCTTTAGTTTCCAGGTTTTCTTTTCTTTTCCACAAAAAGACTCACAACCATCATGCTAAGGAAATTCACTGCCGACTACTTGCCACGGCAACCGCAACAGAGGACGCCCTTGCAACTACCTCAGCAGTAGCCACGACACAGAAACTAGCGATACCCAGGCAACAACAATGGCTTTGGCAACTACTGATGCCCAGGCAAGTGAACCTGCCTCGACAAACATGGATCAAATCAAAGCAATGCTATTCACGTGGTACCAGCCACAAGCATTCAACCACTGACCGGAAAATGAATCAAGCAAACAGTACGAAGAAAACTTATCACTCGAGGTAACGACCTCTCCGACTAACTCATTTCATTTAGTTTCTTTTAAATTTTGTTTCACTTTTACATGCATTGAGGACAATGCTTCTCTCGAGTTTGGGAGAGGTGTTAGTTTCTAGTTAGTTTCATGTTTAGTTGCATTCATCTTTAGCAATCACATATAGGTTGCATATGTTACTTGCCATGCCTTTAATTGGATTTAATTGCTTAAGACTTGTTGAATATTCAATGATGAATTTTTGCCACTGCACTTAATTGAAAGAACCTTTAATTTTAGGATTGCATGAAAAGAACTTAAAATTTTACTACGATGCTAAATTTTTTTTACACGGTTGTGGCTTGTTGATTGAAAGAGACTTAGTGAACTTAGGCTGCTTAAAATTTGGGTAAATTTAAAATTGAAAATTAAAAGTTAATTTCTTGCTAAAGGTGCCCGAAACTGGCTCTAGTAGTTAATGCACTTTCTTGCTAGAGGTGCCCGAAACTGACTCTAGTACTTAATGCACATTAAAAAATCACTAGAGGTGCCTGAAATTGGCTCTAGTCGACTAAAATAAAATGAGAAATTGCTTACTTTGCTAGAGGTGCCCAAAATTGGCTATAGTGAAAATAAAAATAAATGCCCCAGTAATTAAATTGATAAAAGCCTATTGTTCACTTAGAATCTTGAAAATCAACCTGTACACAACTACGCACACACATTGTCACGAGCATTATAGTTTGGTTCTTGGTAATGTTTGCGCTATTTGAAAAATTAAAAGGTGATCATACTTTGTACCACGATTCTGAGGTTTGAATTCAAGTTTGAAGCATGTCTTTGATGATTAAAGTCTTGGTAGGTAATTGTTAGTTTGCATTGTATGAGGACAAGCGATAGTTCGAGTTTGGGGGTGTGATAAGTGTTCAAAAGTACTATTTTTATTACCCTTTTTACTCATATTATTGTTAGACTTAGGCTCATATTAGTTACATAATTAGTCATTCATGCATTAATTCATGTTTCTTTCCACCGTTGAGCTTGATTACATAACTTGGTGATTTTTGTGGAAAAAGATGATGCTTTGGTGTGTTTTTGTGTGTGTACAGAATCACTTGCCTAAACAAGGCTAGAACCAGTTGCCAAGGCAGTGCATGAAGGAGATTCCGACGTAGTTTCCAGGGCAATGCATTAAGGAGATGCCGAGCTAGTTGCCAAGGCAATTTTCGACAAGGAATAAGATGATACGGTAGTCGAAATTGATGACTAAATAAGCCCAAGATGACGTGGAGCAAAGTTAAATCCCAAAGGAGTTTGATTTCCATGAAGAGTTTAAAGAGAAATTAAATCCCAAGAAGATAGGAGAAGTTCTAGAAGGAATTTAAATATAATAAGGAATTATATTCTTTAAAGATAATTTAATTCCAACTTAAATTCCTCCTCAAGAAGGATTTTTACCTAGCCATCTCCTATTTAAAGGACCAAGCCGTCAAAGACCAAGAGCAAGAAGGGAGAGTTTTGACAATAGAGAAGAGAGCAAGGGGCTGATCGATTTCTTCTTCTTCTTTTTCTTCGCTTCCATTAGATTCATGGTTTGGGTATTATTCTTTGTATATCTTTTCAACCCAACCATGAACTAACTTGATTGGTTGGGGTTATTGTGTTTTGTGGTTGTGAAATATTTTGGATTTTGTTTAGGTTTTTGAGTTGCAATTCAGTTTTCAAAGTTTGTTCATTATTGGTTCTCAATCTTGTTTGCGAGTGAATTGGGAGAGGATCTTGTAACTTCATCTATTTATCTAATATCGGGAGAGTTAGATTCAAGAAACGAATGAGCATGGTCTTTATTCAATCAATTGATGGTGAAGACTAATCTGGCTTAGGAATAAGCTAAGGATTTCAACGGCTAAGAGGAGAGTAAGATTGGTTGTTGTTCACCCTTGATTCACGCAGGGATGTATTATCAAGGCATGCACAAATAGCTAGAGTTTCGACTTAGGGATAAGAAGAAACCATCAAAAAATGCTTCGCTGAACTTTGGAAGTGGATGCTCAATTGCCCAGGCACTCGACCCAACATTAATTTCCCAAGCAATCACGGGAGCATTGCCCAGGAAATCTAATCAGACAACGAGGGGGAATTGCCTTGGCAACTGACCAGGCAACACGGCAGAATTGCCCTGGCAATCAACCAGGCAGTTACAACCAAATTGCCCTGGCAATCGACTAGGTAATCGTAACAGAATTGCCCTGGCAATCCGGCTACTACTCAATCACCAAGACGATCCAATCAGCTATCACACCTAATCTCACGATAACCTGGCCTATTCACTATATTTTAATTTCATCTATTCTTTAGTTTATTGCTCTTAGTTTACTCATTAGTTATAATTCCTACAATCACCCACTTGTGTTTTTTCTTTTCCAACGCAGTAACTTAAGCAAAGTGGCCCAAACCAATCCCTGTGGAGACGATACTCGATACTCAAATCACTTTATTACTTGCGACGTGTATACTTGCACAATTGCGTAGCACTTATTACACGTAACACCTGGGTTAGTTCAATACACTGTGTTCCTAATAAAAGTGGCATCACTGTGGTCCATAATGATGCTGATGAATTAATTGGTACTCGCATTCCTACGGGTTGGTGTATTTGTATGGATTACAGACGACTCAATGCATCCACCAGGAAAGATCATTTCCCTCTTCCTTTCATTGATCAAATGCTCGATCGATTTATGGGCAAAGAATATTACTACTTTCTAGATGGGTGTTCTAGCTACAATCAAATTGCTATTACACCCGAGGACCAAGAGAATACTACTTTTACATGCCCATTTGGGACTTTTGTCTTTCATCGCATGCCTTTTGGTTTTTTAATGCACCAGCCATATTTCAAAGGTGCATGATGGCAATATTTTCGAATATGATTGATAATTCCATTGAAATCTTAATGGATGATTTTTCAGTGTATGGAATAACTTCGACCATTGTGTCGACATGAAGAGAGTATTGTAGCGAGGTGAAGACACTAATCTGGTTTTAAATTAGGGAAAATGTCACTTCATGGTTACAAAATGGATTGTGTTAGGCTATAGAATATCTAAAGCTGGAATTGAGGTTGATAGAGCCAAAGTGGATGTAATTGAAAAATTACCACCACCAACGAGTGTGAAGATAATTCGAAGTTTTTTGGAACATGGTGGATTCTATAAAAGATTTATTTGGTATTTTCGAAGATCACAATACCTCCATTCCTGTTGCTGGAGCAAATTAGAAAATTTGTTTTCGATGATGCATGTTTGGATGCATTCAATAAAATTAAAACACAGCTTGTGAAAAAATCGATTGTTCTTGCACCCAACTAGGAGAAATCGTTTGAACTAATGTGAGAGGCCAATGATTTCGCTATGGGAGCAGTCTTAGGACAACGTAGATACAAGGTATTTCATGCGATCTACTATGCTTGTAGGATCTAACTGAAACTCAAATCAATTATACTACTACTAAGAAAGAGTTATTAGCAGTAATTTTTATTTTTGATAAGTTTTGTTCTTATCTTGTGGGTGCAAAAATTACAATTTTTGTTGATCATTCTGCATTTAGATATCTTTAATGCAAAAAGATGCAAAGCCTAGATTGATCCATTGGATTTTATTGCTGCAAGAGTTTTATATTGAGATAAAATACCAAAAAAGGTTAGAAAATTAAGTTGTCGATCACCTTTCGAGGTTGAAATTTGTCGACGTATTCCCTGATAAAAAGCTTTCCATTGTGGATGAAACAACGTGGTACTCTAATTTTGTGAATTACTTCGTTTGTGGAAAGACTCATTTGGGTGTAACTGGGCACAAGAAGGCAAGATTTCTTAGAGATACAACGAAATATCATTGGAATGAACCTTATGTTGCGTCCCTAAGGAAGAAATGACATCGATATTACAATATTATCACAATACTCCATACAGATGGCATTTTGGTGGCATGAGAACAATTACAAAAGTTCTTCAATCCAGATTTTATTGGCCAACTGTTGCGCGTAATAAGTGCTACACAATTGTGCAAGTATACACGTCGCAAGTAATAAAGTGATACGAGTATCGAGTATCATCTCTACAGGGATTGGTTTGGACCACTTTGCTTTAGTTATCACACTGTAAAAGTAAAAACACAATTGATAGTAGGAGTTGATTTTAACGAGTAAAGTAAAAGCAATAAACTAAAAGAATAGATGAAAGAAAAAGAAAGAATAGGCCAGGTTATTGTGAGTTGAGGTGTGATAGCCGACTGGATCATCTTGGTAAAAGAGTGCAAGGGCAACTCAGTTGCCGTGGCAACTTGCACAACGGGGTTGCCTTGGCAACTAATCGATGGTTGCCTGGGCGACTAGTTGGCAACTACTTGGGCGTCTGGGCAACAACCTTCAAGGTTCGGCATAGCATTCTTCAATGGTTTCTTCTTATCCTTAAGTCGAAACTCTCGCTACTTGTGCATGCCTTGATAATACATCCCTGCGTGAATCAAGGGTGAACAACAACCAATCTTGCGCTCCTCTTAGCCGTTGAAATCCTTAACTTATTCCTAAGCCGGATTAATCTTCACCATCAATAGATTGAATAAAGTTCATATTCATTCGTTTCTTGAATCTAACTCTCCCGATATTAGACAAATAGATGAAGTTACGAGATCCTCTCCCAATTCACTCGCAAACAAAAATAAGAACCAAGAATGAATAAACCTTGAATAGAAAAGTGCAAACTCTTATTACCTAAACAAAATCTAATTGTTTCTCACAACCACAAGACACAATAACCTTAGCCAAATAGATTTAGTTCATGGTTGGGTTCAAAAGATATACAAAGAATAATCCCCAAACCATGAATCTAATGGAAGCAAAGAAGAAGAAGAAGAAATCGAACTCTCTCCCCTTTGCTCTCTTGTCGAAATCTCTCCCTTCTTGCCCTTTAGAGTTGTCGAAAATCATCTCTTCTCTCTCTTCCCTTGGAGTTGACGGCTTGGTGATCTATTTATAGGGCTAGTTCAAAGTCCTCATTTGAGGAGGAAGTTAAGTTGGAATTAAATTATCTTTAAAGAATATAATTCTTTATTATAATTATATTCCTTCTAGAACTTCTCCTATCTTCTTGGAATTTAATTCTTCTTTAACCTCTTCATGGAAATCAAACTCTTTTGGGATTTAGCTTTGCTCCACGTCATCTTGGGCTTGTCTAGTCATCAATTTCGACTACCATATCACCTTATTCTTTGTCGATAATTGCCCTGGCAACTGGCTCGGCGTCTCCTTCATGCATTGCCCTAGCAACTAGCTCGGCATCTCCTTCATGCATTGCCCTGGCAACTAGCTCTAGCCTTGCTTTGGCAAGTGATTCGGCACATACACACCAAAGCAGCATCTTTTCCCACAAAAATAACCAAGTTATGAAATCAAGCTTAACGATGGAAGAAAACATGGATTAATGCATGAATGACTAATTATGTAACTAATATGAGCCCAAGTCTAACAATAATATGAGTAAAAAGGGTAAGAAAATAGTACTTTTGAACACTTATCACACCCCCAAACTCAAACTATTGCTTGTCCTCAAGTAATGCAAACTAATAATTACCTGCCAAGACTTCAATTTTCAGAGACTTAGCTTTGAACTTGATTTCAATTCTCAGAACCGGGGCATAAAGTATGATTGGCTTTTCATTTTTTGGAGAACATAGGAGTTACTCAGAATCAAACTATAATGCTTGTGAGTGTGTGAGGAGTTGTGTGCAAGTTGATTTTTCGGATTCTATGCAAACAAGAGGTTTTCAAATTGCTTTATTCGGTTCTTTTTAACCTGTTTTAACTAGAGCCAGTTTCGGGCACCTCTGGTGTTTTGCTTTTAGTTTTCTTAAGTTAATTAATTTATTCGACTAGAGCCGATTTCTGGTACCTCTAGCGATCAATTTTTTAGCACATACTAGAGCCGGTTTCGGGCACCTCTAGCGATCGATTTTTTTAGCACATGCTAGAGCCAATTTCGGGCACCTCTAGCATTCATCCAATTTTTATTCTAATCCCCTAATTTTTTTAATTATCAACCTAATTTCACTAGAATTGCTTAAATCAATCAAACACAACAGTGTTTCATCAAATTTAGCATTATAGTAAAATTCTATGTTTTTCCATGGTTATCCTAGAATAAAAATTTTATCAATTAAGTGCATTGACAAAGTCATCATTGGATATTCATCAAATCTAGGCAATTCTTGTTCCAACTAAAGGCATGGCAAGCAATTTATGTATCCTAAATGCAATACTTAGGATGAATGCAACTAAACATGGCAACTAACTACTAACAATCCCCCCCAAACTCGAGTGAGGCATTGTCCTTAATGCATGCATTAAAGGGAAATAAAAATAAAGAAAAGTAAAATGCAAACGAGGACTTACTCTGAGATTTCGTCGTCATGGATGATTAGTTTCCTTTTGGTCGGTGTCTTGATTCTCTTGCTTGAACGCGATGGTTGTTTCCTTGTTGTCGATTGTGGAATCGATCCTCGTACGGGGTTGTCCTCATCGTCCTCTTCATCAATGTCATTGACTTTTTGCTTGGAGGATTCAATTGGTGCGGTCTTTGTTGGTGCAATGGAGGACTCGTCCGAATCTGAAAAATCAGACAATGATTCCGTACGAGTTGATTCGGGCATAGGTGCTTTACCTTTGGCTTTTGCAGTGGTTGCCGAGATGTCTTTAGCTTTGGTTGCCGGGGCATCTTCAGGGTTGGTTGCGATGGAATTATCTGTTGCGGTTGCCGTGGCGACTGCTTCATTGGTTACCGGGGCAAGGATCTCGATAGGAAAGATTGGGAACATCACGCGGTTGTCCGGGAACTTTTCTAGGATGACTTGGGTGATGGCATTGTTGTGCTCTTTCATGTACCTCATGAAAATTAGTTGCCGGTCTTCAATTTGCCTTAGGTGGCTCGCCAATGGTTGCAAGAGTGCTTCAAAGTGTCCCGGGGTTTATGGCCGAATTGCCCTGGCGTTAGGTGCTTGGGCATTAGGGATTGCAGAGGCGGCAGGAGTTGCCGAGGCGGCAGGAGTTGCCGAGGCGGCAGGAGTTGCCGCAACAATTGGAGGCCTTGAGGATTTTTTCGATGCCTCTCCCATTAGCTTTCGTATTTGTGCTTGATTCCAACCGGACTTTGGTAGGGCCTTTTCATCGGTGGACTCACTTGGGACATGCATCTCCTTGCAAAGATTAGAAATTAAGCAATGGAAGAAAAGAGAACCCTTATCTTTTAAGCTACATACAAAAATCTCATAACAAATAAGTTTTCCAATGTTAATGATGCGATTATGCAAAATAGAATGTATGATATATCAACGGTAGTATTGTGTGTGGTGGGCATTAAAGAAGTTTTAACAAACTTATTCCATAGTTTTGCCTCGGGTTTAAGCCAAAGGTGATTTACCGTGCCCTTGTATTTACCGTCGTTCCAATGAGTTCCCGATTGAGTGAGTTCTTGAAGCACCTTGTCAAGTTGCTTGGGCTTGATTTGATCAACAAAGGCTTGATGCTCGTCCTTCTCAATGTAGAGCCCGTAAAAGGTGTTGATGTTTTCGGGGCTTATGAGTATGGCCTTGTCATGAGCAAAAACATAAGGATTATCCGGGTTAGGTGAGTGAGCATTGAATTCTCTTACCCATGAGATGTTGCCCAGTTCTGATTGATGGCAAAAGATTTGCCACTTTTGATGTACAATCCTCTTGAAGATGAATGGTTCAAGGCCGAAATCTTGATGAGAGTTGGAGTATTCAAAGCCTTGTTCTTCGTAAATCTTTCGGCTTTCAAACTTAGAGTGAAATCTTTCTTGAACCATCGGTGTAGCAAACTTTTTGTATCTTGGTTCTTTGGAGGAACTTGGATGAACCAAAAATTTAATTTTGGATGCCATGGATGATCTTGGTTATGAGTTTTGTAAAAACAAATAAAAGAAAATAAAAGAAACTAAAGAGTTAAAAGATGAAAATTAGGAATAGGTTTCTTGGAAGTTAAGGGTGATGGGTTATATAGAAAAGATAGGTAGTACGGATGGTGGGTGGGATTAATTTTGGAAAGGAGAAAAAAAGGGTTTTAGTTTAGGGGAAGGGTGATGGCTAGGGGGTTTAATTAGGGTAAGTTGGAGGCTTTATATAAGCCTTAGATTCAGCCCATTAATTTCCTTGTTGAAGATGTTTTCCTTCTTGAATCAAAATTTCTCTTTATCTTGAACTCTTTTCCTACAATTCAAAGACAAATCAAATAAGGATTAAAATTAAAGATAAACTAATAAAAGAAAATAAATAAAGATGTATAAAGAAATTCTTAAACTTAAAAAGATAAATATGAAAGAAAGATGTAGTTTTAATCTTAAAGAAAATAAATCTATCCTAAAAAAGCAAATAATCGAAAATAAAAAAAATAAAAATTAAATAGTTTGAAAAAATTAAAAATAAAAATAAAAATAAAATATCGAAAGGAGAGCATGCTCATGCATCTCCTAAGGTGACCACTTCTTTGTTACGTTCCACATGGGCACCATTGTAGTGCTTTAATTTTTGTCCATTAACTTTGAATTCATGTTTGTTAGTGATGGATTTGATTATCACGGCACCATGGGAGAATGGTTTGACAACATCGAATGGTCCCGACCATCTTGATTTCAGTTTTCTCGGGAAAAGTTTTAGTCGAGAATTGAATAAGAGAGCTAGTTGCCCTGGCGTAAATTGTCTCGGCAATTGTTTCTTGTCATTCCATTGCTTTGTTTTCTCCTTGTAGATTCGTGCATTGTTATAGGTGAGTGCACGAAATTCTTCTATCTTGTTGAGGTCCAACAAACACTTTTGTCTGGCACTTTCCCAATCCATATTCACGGTCTTGATTGCTCAATATGCCTTATGTTCAATTTCCACCGGTAGATGGCATGTTTTGCCATAGACAAGTCGGAAGGGGGACATACCTAAAGGTGTTTTGAATGCAGTGCGATATGCCCAAAGCGCGTCATCTAGTCTTAATGACCAATCATTTCTAGAGGGATTTACAACTTTCTCGAGTATACCCTTCAATTCTAGGTTGGAAATTTATGCTTGCCCATTGGTTTGTGGGTGATATGCCGTGGCAATCTTGTGTGATACGCCGAAGCGTTGCAACATCTTGGCAATAAGTCTGTTGTCAAAATGCTTGCCTTCATCACTGATAATTGCTCTCGGCATCCCAAACCGTGTAAATATGTTTTTCTGCAAGAATCGTTGCACGGTCTTGGAATCGTTGTTGGGAACTACAGCTGCCTCAACCTATTTAGACACGTAGTCGACGTCAAGTAGAATGTAGAAGTTGTCGAATGAAGATGGGAAAGGTCCCATAAAATCGATCCCCTATACATCAAACAATTCCACCTCGATGATGTTTTGAAGCGGCATCTCATGTCGTCTAGAGATATTGCCCGTCCTCTGGCAACGATCACATTGCTTGTAAAAGTCTTGGGTATCTTTGTACAATGTTGGCCAATACAAACCGGATTGTAAAACTTTGGCCGCGGTACGAGTTCCTCCAAAATGTCCTCCATAGGGTGAAGAATGGCATTGCCGGAGTACATTCTGCTGCTCCTCTTCAGGGACACATCGACATATAACCTGATCTGCACATTATTTAAACAAAAGAGGCTCGTCCCAAAAGTAATGCTTAGCATCATGGCGGAACTGCTTCTTCCCTTGGTGAGTAAGATCATAAGGTAAAACACCACAAACAAGGAAATTAACTAAATTCGCGTACCAGGCTATTGCCGAGGCATGTGCTTCCATGGCGACTGCTACCAAAATTGTTGAGGCGTGTGCGTCTAGGGTTGCCGAGGCGTGCGCGTCAAGGGCTAATGCGGCATCGAGAGTTGCCGAGGCGTGCGCATCCATGGTTGCCGAGGCGTCGAGGGTTGCTGAGGCATGCGCATCCATGGTCGTCGAGGCGTCGAGGGTTGCCAAGGCATGCGTATCCATGGTTGACGAGGCAACTAAAAGTTGCTCATCCGGGAATGCGTCACATATTTCTAGATCCGCGTCCTCCTCCCTATTGCGTTCTAAACATGATAAGTGATCGGCCACTTGATTTTCTGATCTTTTCCTGTCCTTAATTTCAATATCAAATTCTTGTAATAGTAATATCCAACGAATCAAACGAGGTTTGGCATCCTTTTTAGCAAATAGATATTTGATTGCCGAATGATCCGTATGAACAATTACCTTTGTACCAATCAAATAGGATCAGAACTTGTCAAATGCAAAAATTACAGCTAGGAACTCTTTCTCTGTTGTTGTGTAATTCACTTGAGCACTATTAAGAGTTTTACTAGCGTAGTATATCACATGGAAGGTCTTACCAGTGCGTTGGCCTAGGACTGCTCCTATCGCAAAATCACTTGCATCACACATGAGCTCAAAAGGTAGCGTCCAATCTGGTGGAACGACAATGGGTGCCAAGGCAAGCTTTTTCTTTAGGGTTTCGAATGCTTGGGCGCAAGAATCATCAAAATCGAAGACTTTATCCTGTTCAAGAAAATTGCACAAGGGTTTAGTGATTTTGGAAAAATTATGAATGAACCTCCTGTAAAAACCTGCATGTCCAAGAAAGCTTCGAATTCCTTTAAACAAACTTGGTGGGGGTAATCTCTCGATCACGTCCACCTTGGCTTGTCTACTTCAATTCCCTCGGATGAAATTTTATGGCCAAGCACTATTCCTTCATCTACCATAAAATGACACTTCTCCCAATTTAGGACTAAATCAGTTTCTTCACATCTTGACAACACCTTCTCTAAATTGCCGAGGCAGCTATCGAAGTCATTACCAAAAACAAAAAAAATCATCCATGAAGATCTCAAGAAAGTCTTCGACCATGTCTGAAAAGAGTGCCATCATGTATCTTTAGAAGGTTGCCAGGGCGTTACACAATCTGAACGTCATCCTTCGAAAAGCATAAGTACCGTATGGGCATGTGAAGGTTGTCTTTTCTTGATCTTCTGGTGCTATGGCAATTTGATTGTAACCTGAATAACCATCAAGAAAACAATAAAAGGGTTTACCTGCAAGACGGTCAAGCATTTGATCAATAAAGGGTAATGGGAAGTGATCTTTTCTTGTGGCTTTGTTTAGCTTTCGATAATCAATAAAAGCCCTCCAACCGGTCACAGTCCTGGTTGGAATGAGTTCATTGTTTTTATTACTTACCACCGTTATACCTCCCTTTTTCAGTACACATTGTACCAGACTTACCCATGTACTATCAGAGATAGGGTATATAATGCCAGCGTCAAGCCACTTGATGATTTCTTTCATTACAACCCCTTTCATGGCATGATTCAGTCTCCTCTGGGCCTCAATTGAAGGTTTGTGATCATCTTCCAACAAAATCTTGTGCATGCACACTGCCGGGCTAATTCCCTTCAAGTCGGCAATTTCTACCCTATTGCCTTCTTGTGTAGCATCAACATTTTGATCAGCTTCTTTTCCTACTCAGGCTGTAACTTAGAAGAAATAATTACAGGCAATGTATTATCGGTTCCTAAGTATGTATATTTTAGTTTCTCTGGAAACTATTTCAACTCAAGAATCGGTGGTTGTTCAATAGAGGGTTTTTCGAGCTTACCTTCCTTACCTGAGTAATCCATGGATCAAAGTATGTACCTGGTCGATTGACTAGCCAATTTGCCTCTTCTTGTTGTTCCTCATCGACCAGTTCTTCATACTCCTTAGGTTCCTCTTGATCGGCAATGTAGTTGTCGAGGCAACTAAATTCCTCGTCGAAGTTAAACTCTGCTGTGGCATGAAGAAGTTGGCATTCTTCTGGATCATCGGCATGCCTTAGTGTTTGGAACACATTTAATTTAACTTGCTGGTCATTCACCCTCATTGTGAGTTCTCCCCTTTCAACATCGATCAAGGTTCTCCCTGTTGCTAGGAATGGTCTCCCGAGAATGATAGGCGCATGTTCATCTGCTTCACAATCCAAAACAATAAAGTCAGGGGGAAATATAAATTTATCAACTTTTACCAGTATGTCTTCGATTTTTCCCCTGGATGTACATAAGATCTGTCGGCTAGCTGTAGCATAACTGTTGTAGGTCTTGCCTTCCCGATTCCTAGTTTCTGGAAAACCGATTTAGGCATCAAGTTTATGCTAGCTCCAAGGTCGCATGATGCTTTCCCGACATAGTGGTTTCCAATGGAACAGGGTATTGTGAAACTTCCGGGATCCTTCAACTTGGGTGGCATACGATTGTGCAACATGGCCATGCATCCCTCTGTTGCGGCAACTGTTTCAAACTCTCCTAGCCTTGTTCTCTTGGACACAATGTCTTTAAGGAACTTGGCATAGTTTGGCATTTGTTCAATTGCTTCCACCAATGGCAAGTTGATGTGGACTTGCTTTAGGATATCAAGAAACTTCTTAAATTGATATTGTTGCTTTTTTCGCTTCAACCTTTGTGATAATGGTGGTGGAAGTCAGATATCTTCGATCCTTTCGTTGGTCTGGAATCTGATTGATGGCATTGCTGGAACAACTGGAGTTGCTGAGGCATCATCAACTGGGGTTGCCGAGGCATGCTTATCGCAAGTTGCCGAGGCATCCTTATCGCCGGTTGCCGAGGCATGCTTATTATCGGTTACCACGATAATTCCTGGTTCAGCATCTGAGGCTTTGCCGCTAGGTTCATTTTGATCTTTTTGTGGAGTTTTGTTTGATGAGCGAGCTTGAGCCTCTTTAAGTTGTTGGCAACTTCTAGTGGTGATCGCCTTACATTGCTCATGGCCAGTTCCTCTTGCGACTTCAGTATCGCTAGGTAAACCTCCTTGCGGTCTAGTATTCAGGTTTTGAGCAAATTGTCCGACTTGATTTTCCAATGATTTGATTGCCGCCTCTTGGTTTTGCAATCTCATCTCGGTCCTGTTAATAAAATCATCAGTTTTTTTATGAAGTTACTATTCTCAGCCATATAAGATTCAGTTTTCAACATAAAAGCATTTAGAGAATTTTCCAAAAAACTAGATGTTGTCGGTTGTTGTTGCAGCAACTGTTGTCGTGGCATATTCTGATGGAATCCAGATACTTGTGCATTCTGATTGTTCCGGTTTAGAGCATTGTTGGGATTACTCCATGAAATACTCGGGTGCTTCTTCCAAGCTGGATTGTATGTGTTGGACATCACATTGTTATTCCGGTTGTAATTCCGCACATAGAAGCTGGATTCCGGATTCTGCATACATTCAGAATAATCATGATTACCACCACATAACTCACAAAAGGAATCCATTACCTTGACCTCATAAGTGATGTTTGGTTTCTGCATGTTCTGGACCATTTTGGTTAAAGTGGCCAATTGTACCGAAATTGAGTATGATGATCCTAGTTCATGTATTGTGGCTTGGCTTCTAACTCCTCCTCTTCTAGTAGAGGGGAATTGATAATCATTCTTGGCAAGCCTGTTTAGAATTTGTATTGCTTCCTCCAGTGACTTATCTAGGAGTATACCGTTTGTCGACGCGTCTAGCATCATCCTTGTTGGTGTATTCACGGCGTTGTAAAACATTGTTACTTGTGTCCACACTGGGAATCCGTGTATGGGGCATTTGTGTAGAAGTTCTCTATATCGCTCCCAAGCCTCGTACATGGATTCGTCATCTGCCTGCCTAAAAGAAGTATTGTCATTACGAAGCTTATCAGTCAAATTTGTAGGATTAAACCGAGCAAGGAAATCATGACAAAGATCGGTCCAAGATCCTATTGATCCGGCAGGAATGCTATTCAACCATGCTTTCGCCCTATCCCTCAGTGAATAGGGGAATAATCTTAATCGTAAAACATCGGGGGTGACTCCGTGTATTTTGAATGAGTTGCATATCTCGAGGAAAAATTTAAGATGTTGTCGTGCATCTTCAGTTGTTGAGCCGCCAAATTAACCAATTGTGTTGATCATATTAAACATCACCGGTTTCAACTCAAAGTGGTCGCTTCAATTTCAGGTGCGACAACTCCTGGATTAAGTCTATCAAGAACTTCTTCAAGATAGTATCGAATAGTTCTGTTTCGTGCAAGAATCACTCCTCCTCCTGCTGGAACATCTTGATTCATATTGTTGTCTTGATTAGCCATTGCTACTCTTAACCTTCGTCTAAGTCTTTGTAAGGTTCGTTCGACTTATGGATCAAAGGGATATTCTGGTGTAATCAGTCTCGCCCTGGTCATATACCAATGCAAAACCAAAGTTTGTTAACCCTTTGAATCTTAAACAAGAAAAATAAAAAGTGCAAGAAATAAAAACAAAGTCGCTATTGCCAATCCCCGGCAGCGGCGCCAAAAACTTGTTGCGCGTAATAAGTGCTACGCAATTGTGCAAGTATACACATCGCAAGTAATAAAGTGATACGAGTATCGAGTATCGTCTCCACAGAGATTGGTTTGGGCCACTTTGCTTTAGTTATCACACTGTAAAAGTAAAAACACAATTGATAGTAGGAGTTGATTTTAACGAGTAAAGTAAAAGCAATAAACTAAAAGAATAGATGAAAAAAAGAAAGAATAGGCCAGGTTATCGTGAGTTGAGGTGTGATAGCCGATTGGATCGTCTTGGTAAAAGAGTGCAAGGGCAACTCAGTTGTCATGGCAACTTGCACAACGGGGTTGCCTTGGCAACTAATCGATGGTTGCCTGGGCGACTAGTTGGGCAACTACTTGGGCGTCTGGGCAGCAACCTTCAAGGTTTGGCAGAGAGTTCTTCAATGGTTTCTTCTTATCCCTAAGTCAAAACTCTAGCTACTTGTGCATGCCTTTATAATACATCCCTGCGTGAATCAAGGGTGAACAACAACCAATCTTGCGCTCCTCTTAGCCGTTGAAATCCTTAACTTATTCCTAAGGTGGATTAATCTTCACCATCAATAGATTGAATAAAGATCATATTCATTTGTTTATTGAATCTAACTCTCCCGATATTAGATAAATAGATGAAGTTGCGAGATCCTCTCCCAATTCACTCGCAAACAAAAATAAGAACCAAGAATGAATAAACCTTGAATAGAAAAGTGCAAACTCTTATTACCTAAACAAAATCCAATTGTTTCTCACAACCACAAGGCACAATAACCTTAGCCAAATAGATTTAGTTCATAGTTGGGTTCAAAAGATATACAAAGAATAATCCCCAAACCATGAATCTAATGGAAGCAAAGAAGAAGAAATCGAACTCTCTCCCCCTTGCTCTCTTGTCGAAATCTCTACCTTCTTGCCCTTTGGAGTTGTTGAAAATCCTCTCTTCTCTCTCTTCCCTTGGAGTTGACGGCTTGGTGATCTATTTATAGGGCTAGGTCAAAGTTCTCCTTTGAGGAAGAAGTTAAGTTGGAATTAAATTATCTTTAAAGAATATAATTCTTTATTATAATTATATTCCTTCAGAACTTCTCCTATCTTCTTCGAATTTAATTCTTCTTTAGCCTCTTCATGGAAATCAAACTCCTTTGGGATTTAGCTTTGCTCCACGTCATCTTGAGCTTGTCTAGTCATCAATTTTGACTACCATATCACCTTATTCTTTGTCGACAATTTCCATGGCAACTGGCTCGGCGTCTCCTTCATGCATTACCCTGGCAACTAGCTCGGCATCTCCTTCATGCATTGCCCTAGCAACTAGCTCTAGCCTTGCTTTGGCAAGTGATTCTGCACATACACACAAAACACACCAAAGCAGTATCTTTTCCCACAAAAACAACCAAGTTATGAAATCAAGCTCAACGATGGAAGGAAACATGGATTAATGCATGAATGACTAATTATGTAACTAATATGAGCCTAAGTCTAACAATAATATGAGTAAAAAAGGTAAGAAAAATAGTACTTTTGAACACTTATCACCAACATTATTTAAAGATGCTCATGAGTTTGTCTAATGATGTGATCATTGTCAACACACAGGGTCAATATCCAAGATAAATGAAATGCCGTAGCAGCCAATAATGGAAATTGAACTATTCGATGTTTGGGGATTAGATTTCATGGGTCTTTTTACTAATTCTTTTGGCAACCTATACATTTTAGTTGTTGTGGATTACGTTTCAAAGTGGATAGAAGTTGTCGCAATGCCTAAAGATGATGCAAAAACAGTTTTAAAGTTCTTTCGCAAGTATATGCTCACTCGCTTTGGAACACCAAGAGCATTGATCAGCGATCAAGAAAAGTATTTCTATTTGCAGCCAGGTGGCATCTGCGTTAAATTGCTATGGAGTAAATCATAGACTAGCCACAACGTATCATCCTCATTCTAATGAACAAGCAGAGATTTCTAATTGTGCCATTAAAAACATCTTGGAAAAAGTGGTCAATACAACTAGGAAGGATTGGTCGTCTCACTTAGATGATGCATTATGGGCTATCCGTACTATATACAAGACTCCATTGGGAATGTCGTCGTATCAACTTGATTTTGGAAAATCTTTTCATTTGCCTGTGGAGCTTGAACACAAGGCTTTGTGGGCCCTTAAGCAAGTTAATCTTGATTATTAGGCAGCTGTGAAGAAGAGATTGCTGGACATTAATGAATTAGATGAGATTTATCATAATGCTTATAAAAATGTCTCTATTTACAAGGACAAGAGAAAGCGTTGGCATGATAAGATTATTTTGCAGTGACAATTTAAAGTCGGATAGTTGGTTTTGCTATTCAATTCAAGACTAAAATTGCACCCAGGAAAATTGCGGTCACGATGGTCGGGACCTTTCGAAGTTGTAGAAGTATTTCCACACGGTGCAATCACAATCAAAGATACTAAAGAGGGAATTTTGCTCAAAGTCTATGAGCAACGACTCAGACTCTATTTTGGTGACTTTGATTATAGGAATAGTGATACCATTAAATTGGTTGAATTCTTTTGACATTCTCTTTATTGGTTTTATTATATTTAGATTTAGTTTTCCTTGTGTTTCTTTTAATTTTCTTTATTTCTTTTTTGTATAATAATTTCTCTTTGGTTTGTTATGGAATCTTCTTCTCTAACAATTTGTACAGCAAGAAGGCTTCACAAGATATGCATGATATTTGGGGCAATTCGGGTAATTCAATTACACTTATTAATCCCTAAAATCATAGTCTTTCATCATGGTTGTTGTAAGACCAACAGAAGCTGTGTCCACAGTTGATGAAAAATAGGACAACCATCTTGCTATAGTGTTGTACAAAGCACCAACACTATTTATTCCTACTACGGTTGTGGCTTATGATGCCAACAGAGAAGAGGAGGTCGAGAGAGGAGAAGAAGTTGATCATGACGAGAAGTCCCCTTTTCCAAAGAAAGAGAAGAAGAAAAAGCGCTTGAAGTCAAAAGACAAAAGCAAGAAGAAGGGCAAAGAAGAGAAGCAGTGTTCTGCATCCTCTTTCCTATAGCCTGACACCTGAGTTAGTTTATTTTTAGTTTTTGTAGGCATGCATACCATATAGTGTAATTTCATTTTATTTTATTTGTATTGTCATGACATTGCATTGTCATTGTAATTGCACTTAGTTGTAATACCATTGCATTCATCATTGTAGCCACATTCTGACATTTCATTTTGTTTTCTTTTGCATTGGGGACAATGCAATCTTTAAGTTTGGGGGTATACGCGTAGGAGTTGAAATGCACCCTCATTTCAAAAAAAAATCTAAGCAAATGCAAGGTTCTTTTTGTTGAAAAATATTTTGCTTGCATTTGATGTGTAAACCTTGAATCATTTTGATTATTGATAAGTAATTGGATATACATGCTGGATAATTGCATTTTTAACTCTGCATGAATATATCTATTGGTTTGAGTAAAAAATATATAGCATCATCTCTTTGATTTTGGATGAATTCTACTTGTGTCAGCTTGTGATATATATACTAGTATATCTTATTGAGTATAAATAAAAGCATTACAATGTGAGTGCAAATAAAATAAAAGTATCTTTAAGGGGGAACACTCCTTTACATGTGTTAGAAAAATAAATCTGGCCAAAGGCTGTAGCTGCATGAGTGTGTGTCATTGCAATAAAGTACTTCCTGGGGGTTCGTTGCACAACATCTTACTTCTCAGGGTCTAGGGTGTTTTCATTGTTTGATATCCCTCGCTACATAATAAAAAATAAGAAAAACAAGAAAACATAAAATAAATAAATATATATTCATACTAATATCAGGTTATATGTGGTATTAAATAAATGATGATAGGTGGAAAGAATCTAGGATGATAGGCATGATGCTATATATTGTTGAAACGCTAGCTTTTATGTTGATGATGGAGTTATGTATGCAATCTTCTATCGTGTCGATGTAATGAATTTATTGGTTGGTTGGAATGATTCAAGTATCTAGAATGCCTCTAAACTGTTGTTGGACCTTGCAGTTTAAATTTTACTTGAGGACAAGTAAAAACTCAAGTTTGGGGGTGTGATAGCTTTTCAAAGAGCATATATTTCCTCTAGATTTATTGATGTAATTGTCTCCATTTATGCATTTTCATATATATTTCTTGCATTTTATATAACTTAGTCTCAGTTGCTCTTATTTCACATATTTTTGCTTGTTTTGCCTTGTTGTCATTGTATTTGTAATGTCCCTACAGAGGAAGTTTCACCATTACAACCAACTCGACACTACAATGGCCAACTGTCTAGTCTGCTAAAAGATAAGGACGACCCTGTCAGCTGTATTATTTATTATAATAGATTTGGTACGGCTTTGGGTCACACAAAATACCTAAAGGATAGGTGTCATTTCTTGATCAGCTTATAAAAGGACGAATCTGAGAAGAGAGAGGGTCATGCGATTTTTATTTTTATATCATCTTCAACCTCTGAGCTTTCTCTATCCTCCCATGGGTACTTGAGCTCATTTATGGATATCCAAGGTGAAGTGGGGCGGAAATATCCAAGGAGAAGAGGATTCAAGTGCTAGATAAATGAGAATATTTTGTTATCTTCTTAAACTTTTCTTTAATTAGATGTTTATTGAAGATTTCTATTACATTTTGTGCTTTAATAACGATGGTTTATCTTTTTCAAGCTTTGTATGAACTTATTGCAATCTTATCTTTCAGTTCAATATATTTTTATTAGCTTTTTCTCATACTTTGATTGTTGAATCTGATTATTGTTTGCATGAGAATGTTAAACATAGTTACTGACATCGACGGATATAGTGACAAGTCAAGTTAACAAGCCATTACAACGAGAGTTGAATAAGGATACAACAAGAGTTGATCCACTTGTTCTAAATATTGTAGCTTCGACTTATAACGAGAGTTGTAGCCGATCTACGTCTTTGCATCAGTAGTTTAAGATTGAATGGAGGTTAGTAGCGAGCTTGTTTCTTACTTTCCAATTGAGCCATCACACTTCCTTGAGTATTCTTCATTTTTTGCCAAGCTAAACCGAGGAGTTCCAGGCTTTATTTCATTATTTCTCTACTTTTTATTACTTGTTGTTTGCTACCATAATTGATCTCTTACTCATTACTTTACTCCTTTATTGCAACTACCATTACACTCACAATATTCACATTTACAGAATTGCTTATGGCCACATAATACTTAAGCTGAATACATCATCCTCGTATGAACGATATTTAAATAGGATCCATTTGTTTCTATTCTTGCATTGACAATGTTTGCTTGCACTTAGAGTATGATGTTTTCACACCGATCAAGTTTCAAGGCAATTGTTTTCGATTATAATCAAGTGGCTCGATTAGTGGAGTTGCCTGATCGTGAGTTAGTTTCTGTTAAGTTGGGGCGAGTTCAAGTAAAGTGAGATACTAAGTTCCGTCCAAATTATAGAAATAAGGTTTGTTGGTCGAAGATAGATCAATGGTAGAGTTCGATTGGAATCAAGTGGCTCGATTAGTGAAGTTGCATGATCGTGAGTTAGTTTTCACATGTTCTCGAAATGTTTGGTCATGGTGCTGATAATAGACGAAGAAGTGTTCCTAGTAGTGTATCTTCGAAGAGGTGTTGCATTCCGATCATAGATGAGGTTTAAGTTTAAGGGTTTTGAATCACAGACGAGGGAAAAGAGGATTGTTAACCAAGACAAAACTCCTCCAAAGTGAGTTTTTTGGGTTGATGCTTAGACATCATTGAGTCCATCCTGTGTTGTTCTATTTTAGGGCTCGATGAGAGTGTTGTTGGATTGTTAGAAATGAATCATTAGAGATTCATGAGAGAGGTGTTGAGTAGTCCAGTATTATGAGCATTGGTTAAGGAAATTTTGGAAAGGAATTTCTAAATCGAGGTGAATGTATTTAAGATGGGAAATGGTTGAATATGAGATAATTGCATCTCTTCCTTTCGTTTATTTTCAATGACAAAATTCCTTTTTAGGAGGGGAGACTTGTAATGACCTAGATTTTCGAGTTAACATTTGGACGTTGACCCAGGTTATAAACCTTCATGATAGTTTGGGTATTGGACCTGTTGGGCTAATTTTGAGCCTTATTGGATGAGTTTTGGACCTTATGATCTAGAAAGGTGACTGTTTTGTAAAAGGGTAGAAACTTGGAGCATGTATGTTGAGATTATACCTTTTTTAAATATGGGTTGACCACCCCTTTAATGCTCCTTGTCCCACGTTGGGAAAGGAGGACAATATTACCTTACCCTACCCCTTCATCTTTTTCATATTCCCCAACACTTCATCTTCTCCCTCTTTCAAGACCCATTTTCTTCACCAAAAATCCCACATTTATGCATTATTTCTTCCTTTGAAGGTCCAAGATTTGAGTATGTTGATCTCCTCATCAAAGGCTTCAAGAAATGTATAATTTTGGTGATAAAGAGGTAAGTTTCTATTGATGGGTTTTTTGGGTTTAAAGTTTGATTAAGCTTTTCTTTGAGGTTTAAGGTTATA
The DNA here is from genome assembly GCA_019671005.1 of Hibiscus mutabilis. Taxonomy (NCBI): domain Eukaryota; kingdom Viridiplantae; phylum Streptophyta; class Magnoliopsida; order Malvales; family Malvaceae; genus Hibiscus; species Hibiscus mutabilis. The sequence continues at coordinate 44,492,462 of CM033748.1, forward strand.
AATTCGAAGCTAAGCTTATCCCTAGTTGTTACTGTTAACTCCTCAAAAGTGATACTTTTCACGTATATATTATCATGCTATTGCTTGACTTTGGGTACTTGTGCATTTAGCTAGTAGATCCATGCATTTGCATCTATGAGTTAAGGAATTTACAGTTTTCATTGCCAGAGTGAAGGGGTACTTTCTTGCTGTAGTGGGACAGGTTAGGAGCAGGTTTGGTAGAAGCAGGACATGAACAAGAGGAGAAGATGAGAAATGCCTAGTACAATTGGAAAAATTAGGACAAGGATTGCCAAGCCCAATTGGCAAAAGAAGGAAGACAGATGCTCGGTCAGTAGATGTTAGTTAGAGCTAGGTCAGCCTGAATTCAAAAAGAGGATAAGAAGATAACACGCCTACATTGGTGCGTAACGAACTTTCAAAAACCAAACCCAAACTAGGGTTTCCACGAGCGCTTATATAAAAAGGATCATTGATCGAGCAAAGGGGCTACATCGTGAGGAATAAAGAAGGCAGAGGGAAAACCGTGGTTCGACTAGGCTGTGATCGAGAGCTCTAGATCCATTGAAGGGTTGCATCAATGAATCTCCTTTATTTTTCCATTTTGTCTTAGTTTTATTTCTAATTTGATGGTGATGTGTGAAAACAATATGGTTTTGATGGTTCCTCCAGCCATGAACTGATTCTTTAAAGTTGGCTATGGGTGTTTTGTGATGCACGCGTAGCTCTTAGGTTTTTAATAATTGAATGTCTTAGCATTTTTGTATATTTTTCTTGTGCTTAATTTTATCATATTTTGTGCCATACCATAGTTGACATTGAATGCTCATTATCCCTTAATATCTTAATAGACTTAGGAGACAAGGATTAACTACCAAATACTAAGGAGAGAAACTTCGACAGAAGATGATCAAGTAGATGAGCTTACTTCGAAAGTGAATCTACCTCATAGGAGCAAAGATTAAAACTCTGCTAGGTTAATTAGTTAAAGGCATCATTATAGACATATAGGTATTAAGAGTAGTTAACTTAGAGTATTGTTATCGACAGAGGCAATACTAACATAAAATCAGCTCGACAATAAAACCAAGGCTGAAAATTATTAAATGCTGCATTCGCTAGCGTGAAATCCAAGCATCCCTTGCTAACGCCAATCAATCATCTAGATACATTTATTTGCCAACCCACCTGAATTCTCATTTCATTTCCTCTTAGTCATTTTCTTAATCGAAATCCGAAATTAATTGTTATCTTATTTACTCCATTTCACAAGTAATTATCATGACATTTAATTCCTGGACAATCCCTGTGGATACGATACTCAGCTTATTGTTGTATTACTTGCTGACTGTGTGTACTTGTATGCAAAAAGACCTATTCTTGGAATTATTTACTTGCTTAATTACACTAAACTATTGATCGGTTGGCAAGCATTAGTCAGTCGATAAGTTTTTAGTGCCATTGCCAGGATTGCAATGGAATTTATTGTTTTGATTTTTACTTGTCTTTGTCTATTTTACTTATTTTTGTTCTGTATGGTATATGACTAGGAGACGTACTGCGAAGGAAGATTTATTATACGATCCGGAGATTGAAAGAACCCTACGCAGAGTAAAAAGAGAACACCAAAAAATGGATCTTAATGGAAATAATGGAGTAGATGGTTCCATGAACAATCAAGAAAGTTCGATAATACATGAAGAAAAACTGCCCATACCTGCTATTGTGGTGGAAGAAGAATGACCTATCAGAGAACACTTGGCACCAACCATGGATAATTTGATGCCAGGACTGATCGGTCTAGAGGTAAATACAGCTATTTTTGAACTTAAATTGGTACTGATTTAGACGCTATTGAATGTAGGTCAATTTGATGGATCACCTATCGGAGACCCAAAGCAACACTTGAAGCAATTCATAGAGGTGTGCCAACTATTTCAGCAACCTGGTGTGGCTAAAGAAATAGTGAAGTTGAGATTATTCTCATTCTCTCTGAGAGATAGAGCAAAAACGTGGCTAAGTTCTTTACCACCTGGTTCAGTTACTTCGTGGACAGAACTATGGCAGAAATTCCTCTTGAGATTCCAACCACCTAAACTTAATGCCAAGCTGTAGAGTGAAATAATCACTTTTAGGCAACCTAATGGCGAGACTTTGTATGATGCCTAGGAGCATTTCAAGGAACTGTTGAGAAGGAGTCGTATGCATGGATTTCCTATTTGGACCCAGATAGACCTTTTATAATGGACTCAATGCTCATGCTAGGACTATGGTTGATGCTTTGGTGAACGTTTCATTGCTTGACAAGAATTACACTGAGGCATTTGACATCCTTGAAAGGATTGCCACCAATAACCTCTAGTATCCTACTACCAGACTGGAAAATAGAACAAAAGTCGCTGGGAAATTAGAGCTTGATGCACTATCATCTATCAACGCTCAAATTGTCAATCTCACTAATATGGTGAAGACGATGCAGAAGCCTACTGAAATCCGAGAAGTGAAGGCATTGGAACCATTCTACACTATTTGTGGAGAGGGTCATAATGTGGATGAATGTCCAGCAAACCCAAAATCGGTAAATTTTATTAGGAATTACAATCGTAATACTAATCCATATTCCAATACTTATAATGCAGGTTAGAAGCAGCATCCAAACTTTTCATGGGCAAATCCGAAAGGTAACCAATATAATGCCCAACTTCTGAACAATAATGCGTCGCCTGGTTTCAACCAGAATGTGATTCCATAGAGAGCACAAAATAATTCCCATACATGGTAGAGATCTACTTAGGGGAACTTTTTAATGAAGTACATTGAGCGAAATAATGCCACTGTCAAGAGCCTAGCAGTATCTATGCAAAATTTAGAGGTTCAGCTAGGATAGATTACCAATGCACTCAGTAACAGACCCTAGGGAACTTTGTCAAGTGATACGGAAGATGCTCGGCAAAAAGGGAATAAATAATACAAAGAGCCATTATTCGAAGTGAAAAATAATGCGAGAATGAAATACATGTCAACACCAATCATTTGCCAAAACGAGAAGATGGTGCCAGTAGTTGAACCCAAGAAAGCAGAGAAAAAAGAGGCAAGCACTAACAATGCTAGACCTCAATTTGATGCCACCAATACTTTGGCAAAACTAACAGAGCCAACATTTTCTTATCCACCACCACCTTTTTCGCAAAGGCTCTAGAAACACAAGCAAGATTAGTAGTTTAAGCGCTTCTTAGAAGTCCTTAAACAACTGCAAATCAACATACCATTAGTGGAAGCTCTTGAACAAATGCCCAACTATGTAAAATTCATGAATGACATCCTATCCAAAAAGAGAAAGCTAGTGATTTCAAGACTATTGCTCTCACCAAAGGATGCAGTGCAATGATAACCAATAAATTGCCGCCAAAGTTGAAAGATCCTGGAAGCTTCACTATTCCCTACACGATTAGCAATAAATTCATGGTTAAAGCACTGTGTGATCTTGGAGTTAGTATCAATTTAATGTCAATGTCGGTTTTTAAGAAACTTGGAATTGGAGAAGCAAGGCCTGCCGCAGTAACACTTCAACTGGCATATCAATCTTATGCACATCCCAAGGGTAAGATTGAGAACATGTTGGTAAATGTAGATAAATTCATATTCCCTGCTGATTTCATTATTTTAGAGTATGATGCTAATATTGATGTCCAAATAATATTGGAATATCATTTCTTGCCACGGGTATGACCCTAATTTATGTTTAGAAAGGTGAGCGTACTATGCGTATGAATGACCAACAGATTACGTTTAACGTATTTCAAGATCTTAAGTGTGTAGATGAACCGAAAGAATGCCAAGTTATTGATATGATGGAGTCTATTTTCAATATGGACATAGCATAGTTTTTCCAGGGCACAGATGTTGATGCCAGGGAACTGGATGATGAAGATATGATAAGTGAAGAATCTAAGAAACCAACCATGTTGAATGAATTCATGAGTTATTTCAGGACACTTAAGCCACTTGAGTTGGCTGGTAGAGAAATCAAGGTACCCAAACCATCTATTGAGGAACCACCAGAATTAGAGCTAAAACTTTTGCCAAGCCACCTTAAATATGCTTACCTAGGAGATAAATTCACTTTGCCAGTGATCATTGCTGCTGATTTGACTGATGACCATAAGGAGAGATTGCTACAAATATTGGGTAATTATAAGCAAACCTTGGATGAACCCTAGCTGATATCCGAGGGATAAGCCCAACAATCTGAATGCTCAAAATAATTCTAGAGGATTACCATGGAAAAACAATCAAGACCCAGAGGAGACTGAATCCCAGCATGAAGGAAGTAGTCAAGAAAAAGTCATAAAATGGCTGGATGCCAGGATAATTTATCCTATTTCTGATAGCTCGTGGGTTAGCCCAAAAGTGTATGCCAAAAAAGGGTGGAATGGCCATGTTTCAAAACAATAAAGATAAACTATTCCCCTCGAGAACCGTGACGAGATAGAAGGCGTACATCGTTTACAAGAAGCTAAATAATGGCACCCAAAAAATTTATTTTCCACTGCCCTTCATTGATCAGATATTGGACAGATTGGCAGGGAAGGTATTTTATTATTTCTTGGATGGCTAATCGAGTTATAATCAGATTGCCATCGCTCTAGAAGATTAGGAGAAGACTACGTTCATATGTCCCTATGGGACATTCGCCTTTAGAAGGATGCCCTTTCGATTGTGTAACGCCCCAACAATATTTTAGCGTTGCATGATGTCGATTTTCTCATATATGATCGAGAACAACTTAGAAGTCTTCATGGATTACTTCTCGATCTTTGGAAAAACTTTTGAGGAATGCATTTGTAGTTTGGAACTTGTTCTATGGAGATGCATTGAAACCAGCCTAGTCTTGAACTAGGAAAAATACCACTTCATGGTGAAGGAGGGCATAGTTCTCGAACCCAAAGTGACCAGTGAGGGACTGGAAGTAGCAAAGCAAAGGTAGAGGTAATCAAACAATTGCCACCACCCGCAAGTGTTAAATGTATTAGAAGTTTCTTGGGACATACATGTTTTTATCGTCGCTTTATTAAAGATATCTCAAAAAATTTCTAAACCTTTATTCTTACTTTTGGAACAGAATACCACTTTTGCATATGATGATTCTTGGTTGAAAGCTTTTTAGGAATTGAAAGACATATTAATTAATGACCCTATAATCGTGGCACTAGATTGGAACGAGCCATTTGAGCTTATGTGCGATGCCAGTGACTACGCCATTAGAGCTGTGTTCGGAAAAAGGCATGGAAAAATTTCCCATACCATCTATTATGTCAGTCGAACATTGAATGAAGCTCAACTTAACTACACAATAATTGAAAAGGAGTTCCTTACAGTTGTCTTTGCGTTTGACAAATTTAGATCTTACCTAGTGGGTAGTAAAGTTGTGGTGTACATTGACCACTCGGTAATCAAATACCTCATGGCCAAAAAATATGTCAAGTCCAAAGAATATACTAGAATGAAGACAGCAGCCAAGGTGATGGAATCGGGATTTTTTTGGACAGATGCCAGCGTACAAGAAATATTCCAGCAGACATCAATTGCTACTTAAGAATATCATACATGTCGAGTTGTTTGATGTGTAAGGGATAGACTTGATGGTCCTTTCCCCCCATTGTTTGGTAATTTATACATACTTGTGGCAGTAGATTACGTCTTAAAATGGTTTAAAGCTATTGCTCTCCCTACAAATGATGCCAAAGCAGTTGCCAAGTTCCTACATAAGCACATGTTTACTAGATTCGGTACCCAGAGCCATCATACATGATGAAGGTACCTATTTAAATGCCATTTAATCACTAAACCTCTGTGCAGGTAATGAGTTTCAAAAGTACTATTTTTATTTCCCTTTTTACTCATATTATTGTTAGACTTAAACACATTTTAGTTGCATTGTTAGGCATTTATGCATAATTTCCTAGTTTTTGTCGTTACGAGCTTGGTATTACACTTTTGTTTTTTTATGGAAAAATCGCTGCTTTGTGCATTATTTTATGCAGGATAGGAATTGCTAAAGCAAGTAGGAAATTGTCGTGGCAGTTGAGGAGAATTTCTGAATGACATGCCAAACTAATTGCCTTGGTAATTCGAGACAAATCTGACCTGTTTGGATAAGCACGAAAATTAGGGGATAAATCCCAAAGATTTAGATTTATACACAACATTTAATGGAGATTTAAATTCAAATTTGTGAGAAGTTTTTAAGGAAAATGATAAAAGAGATTTATTATTTCTTTTATTCAATTTAATTCCAAATTAAACTTCTCCTCATCAACAAAGATCTTGACCTAATCATCCCCTATAAAAGGGACATAGTCGCAGCCACCAAAGAGAGGGAAGAGGGTAGTCGAGTTCGAGAGAGAGCAGCACGCATCTTCTTCTTTTTCTTCATTGTTTCCATTCGATTCATGATTGGGGATTATTCTTTGTATATCTTTTGAACCCAGCCATGAATTGATTTAAATTGGCTTGGGTTATTTAGGGTTTGTGGTTTTGATAAACATTTAGGTTGTTTAGGTTCTTGATTGCAATTGAATTCAAAGTTTGTCCATTCTTGGTTCTTATATTTGATTATGAGTGAATTGGGAGATGAGCTCATGAATTCATCCATTTATCTAATATCGAGAGAGTTATATTCAAGAAACGAATGAGAATGGTTTTCATACAATCAATCGATGGTGAAGACTAATCCGACTTAGGGATAAGTTGATTTCAACAGCTAAAAGGAGTGCAAGATTGGTTATTGTCCACCCTTGGTTCACGCAGGGATGTATTATCAAGGCATACACAATTAACATTGTTTTGAGTTAGGGATAATGAGAAACCATTGAAGAACGCTTCGCCGAACTTTGAAGGTTGTCGCCCAATTGCCCAAGCAATCATTTCATGCCCAATTGCCTAAGCAATCGCAGAATTGCCCAGGCAATCCGACTAGAGCCAATTGACGGAATGATTGAGCGACTCTAGCAATCAATTACCACGATGGTCCATTCAATCATCACACCACTACTCATAATAACCCGGCCTACTCTCTTATTCGATTACTTTATCCTTTCTTTCTTTCTATGTACTTTATTTTGTTTAGTTTATTTTACTTGACATCTATAAATAGTATTTCTTTTACAGTGTAATAACTTAAGCAAAGTGGCCCAAACCAATCCCTGTGGAGACGATATCTTTACTATACTATTACTTAAGATGTGTATACTTGCACCGTTTGCATTGCATTCCAATCACGCAATAAGTTTTTGGCGTCGTTGCTGGGGATTGGCAATTGGTGTTAGTTGTTTTTGTTATTACATTTTTCTTATTATTTTTACTAACTTTTCTTTTTATTTGAATTAAAGAAAGAAAAAGAAAATTCAGGTACGCTACAAAGTTAAGGTACATCAACATGTGGGGAAATAAAAGTTGATCTATTCGAGAGTTGATGATGGAAGATAAGAATCAATCAAATCAAGAGTTTCTCACACTCATCGATGATTACTTATACCAACTGAGAAAAGCCTATACCGTGGAAAACTCGTGTGCTTGTTGTGGAGAACATCATGTGTTTGAAGATTGCCCTCACAATCCCAGTGCATATGGCTACAAGGAGGACCTTAGATGGAACCATCAGCAAAATCCTTCATGGTATGATCAAAATGCTCAAAAACGTTTTTTACCATAACAGTTTTGCTGCTGTAACGGATATGCCAAGGCAGTATAGTCCTTTTCAAGAGCATTCCAATTCCTTGGAGGAAACTTTGCTAGCTTCTTTGGCTAGACTTGGCAGATCAATTGAAGAGATTCGAGAGCTATCAAAGTCCATGGATGTGAGGATAGCTAAGTTGGATGCACCCTTGAGGGATTCAGAAGATCAATTGAGGAGATCCACATATGCCATGGATAACATGCCCCAACAATCAATTCCTAGGGATACTGAAATCTTAAAGCAAAATGAGAAAGAGCAATACAAAGAGAGATCCCCGATGTGTGAGGATCAATTAAAAACTCCAAGTTGAGAACCTGCCAATGAGAAAGACTGCCCGACACTTGATGAGCCTATGCAACGGATTGCCACGGTAATGATTGAGGAGCCTGAACAGAGCAATGTCGCGACAATATTCTGAGAGGCTGAGAAGAGTAATGCTACAGCAAATTGCTCTCATCTACCTTTGCCACGACAATTGCATGACCACATACAAGATCAACGGATTGACAATACTTTGCTAAGGGACTATGAGAAGGTGATGGTTGAACCTTTTGAATTCTTTAAAATATCACCTCTTCCATCACAGGTATCTCTTGAGGAACCAACGCTGATAGATTTGAAGCCATCAAAAGAAGGGTATGATTGTTTGGAAGATGACATTCTATCTATGGTGATTCCATCTAATATTAGTGCCGCGCCAAAATCTCTACTGATAGAGATGTTTGAGAAGCCTAAAGAAAACGGTGGGTGGATGCTTGAAGACTTCAAGAAAGATGGACCTTCACTTGACTTACACAGAATTTTGGCAGAGGATTGCCACGATAATTGGCTGGAGCAACAATTGCCATGACAACGAAGGCTACACCCAACCATGATAGAATTCGACGAGAATGAGGTAATTAAATGGTTGGATGTTGATATAATTTTTTCTAATGATATATTAATGCCTTCAGGAATAGTAGCACGGTGGAAGGTATGTATGGACTACAAGGGAACACGAAAGAAAAACACCTCCACCATGGTAACGTAAAGGGGGGTAGTTGTGAGCACATTGGCCCAACTCTTTTTGGGCAACATTGTCACCCGATGGAGGGTGCGGATGGACTATAAAAATATATCAGAAACGGCCCTCCTCAAGCTTCCTCTATATTTTTATTTAATATCGTTGTTTTTCTTTTATTTTATTTTGATATTTATCCTTTTGTTTTTATTTTTTTAGGATAAGAGTTTCAAGAGAAAAAGAGTTGAGCTTAAGCCGATTTTTTACCCATCTATTTCATCTTTCTTTACTTCCTTCCCCTCTTGAACTCTTAAGTTTTTCCTTTCTTGTTTACTTAGTTTTTCCAATCAAGAACCTCAAAACCATGCCCGGAGTAAGTTCGTCCCAAGCACTCGAGTCTTCTTGCCGATGATTCATGTCTCTACTCATTGAGAGGCGGTTTCTAACCGGGAGATAGCTTATGGGTAAGGGAATTTTATTCTTATATTTCTAATTTGGATAATCCTTGTGTTTATGTGCGAGGTAGAGTGATTCTTGTTTATGTCGCTACCATCAACACATATTTTACAAATCATGGGCGAGGAACCAGTGAGAGAACCAATGCTACCAAAGAAATCCCATGCTCTGACAATTGCCCAGGCAACCAAAAATGCCTCGGCAATTCCTGATGCCTCAGCAAGTCCTGATGCCCAGGTAAGCGAACCTACCTCGATGAACATGAATCGAATTGAAGAGATGCTCCACCCACTATCCCATCGATTGGAGCAAATAGAGGCTCGTCAATTGCTATTCATGCGATACATGAAGGACCACAACACAACCATCATTCAAGTGATTTTGGAGAAGTGCTCTAATAGCACCGTGCCTTTCCCGGTGTTTATTCCGAACTACTTGCCCCGACAACTGAGGATGCTGCGGCAACTGTTGCACATGATAAAGTGACATCGCCACCGGCTGCACCACAAAGATGAAGCGTAAAGCTTTGATCATTGAAGAGGCCGATCAAGAGAATACAGCAAGCGATGAGGTTGTGGAAGTAAACGGCTCGAAGGAAACTCATCATTCAAGGTGACGACCTTTCCGACTAACTCATTTGCATTTTAATTTTTTTACTTGCACGCATTGAGGACAATGCTTCTCTCGAGTTTGGGGGGTGTTTGTTTTTATTAGTTTCATCTTTAGTTGCATTCATCTAGTTGTCTCATATAGGTTGCATATATTACTTGCCATGCCTTTGATTGGATTTAATTTGCCTAGACTTGTTGGATATCTAATGATAAAATTTTTGCCACTGCACTCAATTGAAAGAACCTTTAATTTTAGGATTTGCATGGAAAGAACTTAGAATTTCACTATGATGCTGAATATAAATTGATACAGTTGTGTCTCGTTGATTAAGGGAGACTTAGTGAACTTGCTTAAATTGGGTAAAATTAAAATTAAAATTTTCTTACTAGAGGTGCCCGAAAGTGGCTCTAGTTAAGAATCACTAGAGGTGCCTGAAACCGGCTCTAGTTGTTACACATTAAAGAATCACTAGAGGTGCCTGAAATTGGCTCTAGTCGACAAAAATTAAAACAAGAAATTGCATGCTTTGCTAGAGGTTCCTGAAATTGGCTCTAGTAAAAATAAAAATTTAAATGCCCTGGTAATTAATTTGATAAAAACCTATTGTTCACATGGAATCATGATAATCGACTTGTACACAACTACACACACACATTGACACGAGCATTATAGTTTGGTTTCGAGTAATTCCTGTGCTATCTGAAAATTTAAGGGTAATCATAATTTGTGCCACGGTTCTAAGGATTGAAGTCAAGTACGAAGCAAATTCTTAATGGTCAAAGTCTTGGCGGGTAATTGTTAGTTTTGCATTGCTTGAGGAAAAGCAATAGTTTGAGTTTGGGGGTGTGATGAGTGTTCAAAAGTACTATTTTTATTGCCCTTTTTACTCGTATTATTGTTAGAATTAGGCACATTTTAGTTGCATTGTTAGGCATTTATGCATAATTTCCTAGTTTTCGTCGTTACGAGCTTGGTATTACACTTTTTTTCGTGGAAAAATTGCTGCTTTGCGCATTATTTTATGCAGGATAGGAATTGCCGAAGCAAGTAGGAAACTGTCGAGGAAATTGAGGAGAATTTCTGAAGGACATGCCAAACTAATTGCCTTGACAATTAGGGACAAATCTGCCCTGTTTGGATAAGCACAAAAATTAGGGGATAAATCCCAAAGATTTGGCTTTATACACAACATTTAATGAAGATTTAAATTCAGATTTGTGAGGAGTTTTTAAGGAAAAAGATAAAAGAGATTTATTATTTCTTTTATTCAATTTAATTCCAAATTAAACTCCTCTTCATCAACAAAGCTTGACCTAATCATCCCCCATAAAAGGGACATAGCCGCAACCACCAAAGAGAGGAAAGAGGGGAGTCGAGTTTGAGAGAGAGCAGCACGCATCTTCTTATTTTTCTTCATTGTTTCTATTCGATTCATGATTGGGGATTATTCTTTGTATATCTTTTGAACCCAGACATAATTGATGTAAATTGGCTTGGGTTATTTAGGGTTTGTGGTTTTGATAAATGTTTAGATTGTTTAGGTTCTTGATTGCAATTGAATTCAAAGTTTGTTCATTCTTGGTTCTTATATTTGATTACGAGTGAATTGGGAGAGGATCTCGTGAATTCATCCATTTATCTAATATCAGAAGAGTTACATTCAAGAAACGAATGAGCATGGTTTTCATACAACCAATCGATGGTGAAGACTAATCCGACTTAGGGATAAGTTACGGATTTCAACGGCTAAAAGGAGCGCATGATCGGTTATTGTCCACCCTTGGTTCACGCAGGGATGTATTATCAAGGCATGCACAATTAATAGTGTTTCGAGTTAGGGATAACGAGAAACCATTGAAGAACGCTTTGCTGAACTTTGAAGGTTGTCGCCCAATTGCCCAGGCAATCACTCCATGCCTAATTGCCCAAGTAATCGCAGAATTGCCCAGGCAATCCGACTAGATCCAATTGACGAAACGATTAAGCGACTCTAGCATTCAATTATCGCGACGGTCCATTCAATCATCCCACCACTACTCACAATAACCCAGCCTACTCTCTTATTCGATTACTTTATCCTTTCTTTCTATTTACTTTATCTTGTTTAGTTTATTTTACTTGGCATCTATCAATAGTATTTCTTTTACAATGTAATAACTTAAGCAAAGTGGACCAATCCCTATGGAGACTATTTCTTTACTATACTATTACTTGCGACGTGTACACTTGCACCGTTTGCGTTGCATTCAAATCACGCAACAAGTTTTTGGCAGGTATGGAATCCAGTAAAGAATTGCCACTGCCTACCACCCTCAAAAATTTCAAACAAGGAGATCAAGAATATATTAGAGAAGACTGTGAACCCAACTCGAAAAAATTGGTCTTCGAGGCTAGATGATTCCTTGTGGGCATACAGAACAGCTATCAAAACGCCATTAAAGACTTCCCCATATAAGCTTATATTTGGGAAGGCATGCCATCTTCCAGTAGAGCTAGAACATCGAGCCTATTAGGCAACTAAAGAATTGAATATGGAATAGGGGGTTGCATGTAAGAAGCGTTTGTTAGATTTGAACGAAATGGAGGAGTTTAGAGCACAAGCCTATGAAAGTGCCAAGCTTTATAAACAAAAAACAAAGAGGTGGCATGACAACAGAATATTGCCAAGATAATTCAAAGTTGGGCAAAAAGTGTTGTTGTTCAATTTAAGGCTTAATTTATTTCCAGGAAAAATCAAATCCAAATGGTAAAGACCATTTGAAGTTGCCAAGCTTTATGCTCATGGAGCAGTAGGTATCAAGGACTTGAGAACGGGGACAACGTTCAAGGTGAATGTCCAAAGGTTGAAGCACTATTGGGAAGGAAGTCAGAGGAATGACAAGGAGATTATTCTCCTGGCAGAGATTTAGTAAATTTTTCCATCATCATTTGATCTTTGTAAATAGTTAGGATAGTTATATTCTTTTTGGTATTTTGTTTTGTTTATCTGAATCTTTCTTTTTCTATTTTGAAAGGTTTTTGTGAGTGTTAGTGCATGATTATTTTGCCAAGATAGTATGCCAGGGCAGGTTAGCATGCGAACACCCATCATCACGAGGAGTAGTAATACGTGGACATTACTCAAGATTAGGCCCAAAGGGAAGGTAATTTTTACTAAGCAGGAAACCCTAGCTGCCGCCCAAGTTAAACTTCAAACTTTAAAAATTTTACCTTATTTTTCTTTTCTGTTCTATCATATCCCACTCTCTCACTTGCCTAAACTCATCATTATCCCTCTCCTCAATATACCCCATAACTGTCATCTCATAATTATCCCCACTAACTCCATTATAAACCAACCCAACCATTTCTTTCCACTTTATTTAATTCTGTTAAGTATGGCTCATATACTAGATAAAGGAAAAATGCTGGAGCGGAGTGGGAGTAAGCAAACGGAGCGAGAGCATCTGTCCATTAAAGGAGTTTCGAGTTAGTCTGCGGGCTAGGATTAAGTGGGTTTGGGGTGCAGGGGCGAAGCCCCGCGGTATGGTATGGGGTATTTTGGTAATTGTACCGGGTTACTCTTATACATTGTATTTGTAACCTAATTGTATTATCAATCTCATAATACGAAAACATCCGCTCATCGCTCCCGAAGATGTAAGCACATTGCCAAACCTCGTTAAAATCCTGTGTTCTTGTTTGTTTAATTCCTTGCTGATTATCCTGATCTCTCAACAAATTCCTAACTCTCCTTAAACAATAACCTTTACCCTCTTCATTCTTTCAACCGGCAAGAAAAGCAAGAACCAAACTTGACTTCATCTTTTTTTATCATCACTACTTTCCCTAAATCGTCAATGGCATCTTCATCAAAATTACCCTAAATCTTCTTCAATGACAAGGCAAAAAATAAGTATGAGGAGAACTGCGTCGTATGAATCGTTTGCTACAAAAAAGGATTCTAATTCAAGAATGAGCCCAACTTGGGATATTCGCCAGAAGTAGTTGGCATCGTCAAAAAACACAACTGGGAGGTATTTTGCCAACAGTTTGGGGAGGTATACTCTACTATTGTTCGCGAGTTCTACGACCACCTCACTACCAAGGATTCGCATTTTCTGTTTGTAAGAGGTAAGTGTGTTCAATTTGATGAAGGGTATGTTAATCGCATGTTTAGTTTGGATGGTGTAGGGGAAGATCATTCAGCATTTTTCAAATCTATGGATGCTGCCAATAGATAGCTGCTATTGAAGGATTTATGCGAACCAGGCACAAAGTGGAACGTCTCTTCTAAGAGCAAGAAAAATGTGAAAAGGCTGGCATTGAAACCACAACTGAGAGGATAAAACCATTTCTTGAAGGCCAATCTGATGCCAACCACACAAAATGATACAGTTTCAGAGGAGATGATGGCTTTACTAAACTTAATCATTATGGGGAAGAAAATCAATATGGGTCGTCTGATTGTTGATGAGACTTATAAGCGTGCCGTTAAGAGTTATGGCATATTATTTTTCCTTTACTAATATCCAAAATTTGTATGTAGAATAAGGTGTCAACGCTTGATTCAAACAATGTCTAGAAATGCAAGAGAAGCATCACTCATGCTCTATGGGGGCAATTGATTGGCAAAGTGGCAAAAAAGAAGGTCAAGAGAAAGGTTGCCTAACCGGTGACACCCAAGGCAGAACCTTCCACACCAATGCCGGCTGACACAATGGCATTGCTTTCCCAGGTCTACCAACGCCAACAACTCATTCTGTAAAAGTTAGAGAAGGCTGAGGAACAAAACCTTGTGCTTTGGCAATATGTTGGAGATAGAGACAGTGCCCTAAAAATGACTCTTACGGGCATGTCCACAATCCTTTGCCACCGTATCCAAAGTTCCCACCTAAACTTCATATGCCAGAAGAAATGCTAGCCAGCCCCCAGTCTGTCCACACTCTGGCCAAGTAATCTGATGCCACAATTCTAGTATCTCTTATCCACGTAGAATCTGCCAGAACTGATACTCTACAAGAGTATGATGATGATGTGCCTACCAAGATCGATGTGCCACCTGTTACTCTAGCTTCTTCAGCCGCCCCTGTAACACCCTTAACGTATACTCGTAACCGAATATACATTAAAGATGTTATTGAATCGTTTAAGGAAAACTTTACTTCAATTTTTTTATACCAAAATTTACCTTGCAGTTTAACCCTTTCTCGGTATTGAATTAAAAACTACATTAGCCTATAGAAACTAGTTTTGACCTTGAATTGGTTTATAAAATTTAAAACTGAGTTGTTGGAATAAAAATATAATTCAGGGTGAAAACTATGTACACTGCTTAGATCTTTTCTTGATTTTAAAATTTCTACGCAAATAGGGTTAAATATCATTTTCTTATATCAAAATTCATAGTCATTTCTAGCAAACCATTTCATCAAATCCATGCATCCATATTAACATATAAATACGTCATAAACTTAGGTTTACAAACCAATTTACTCATTTAAAATACATACCAACAGATACTTATAAAATTTGTACATGCCACTAGATATCAAACTACTTTTAAGATGTACATACCGTAGTCACTTTAATAACTTGATCTTCCAAAATGATAGCTCCTCCTTAAGTCTATCTCGGAGAACCTACGTGTGAGACAACATCAAACGCTAAGTACGAAAGTACGAACTTAGTGAGGCATTCAAAACAGTTTATCAAAATAAGAAATGATACAGTTCAATATATCATGTATAAAGTGCATAAAATTTCTCTATAAATGGCAATATGCCAAAATGTCACTATATCATGTATCATCGTTACTATATAAATCATGTATCATACTATCATATGAATCTCATGCATCGTCTCTATCATGTAAATCATGTGTCATGTTGACATATGAGTCATGATCATCTTTGTCAAGTAAATCATATATTATCACTATCATGGGAATCATGAATCAGTAATATCATGTAAATCATGAATCATCTCGATCATGTATCATGTAACATCTCTATCATGTGTCATGTAACATCTCTATTATGTAACCATATAACATTTCTATCGGATGTACCATGAATCATTTATATCATGTATCATATGCATATTCATGTTCTTTCATGTAAACATCTTGTTATTATTATCATCGTGTCTGGCTAGAGGTCCATGGAAACCCCGTAGCCTATCTGAACCGTAGTGCCATGTAGAGTACGTACTCGAGGACACTCTTTGCTCCCTATATTAAAAATACCTCTTTAGTGCATTTTAGCACTATGGGTTTGGATCCCCAAGGTGTATCTTGTTTCATTTTAATCTTGTCATTATCCAGTTTTCATGAATAGACATGCATTGCTAATATGCAGAATAAAACTCTTACCTCGTATTCTACTGAAGTTTGCATTTACTAAAATATGCAACAGTTCAAATCTCAAATAAATAATGCAATATCATTTTTAATTCAGGGTCGACTTATCACAAGTCTTTCCTTTTTCATCATAATACAAACATATAAAAATGCACTCACATGTTTATGTCAGATAGCCTCACTAAACTCACTCTATATCCTTTTCTTTCTTGCTATTACTTGGTTCTCCTTCAATCTTGCTTTGAACTGTAGAAGACCAATAGAATATATTCATCACAATTCTTTTGTTAAACTAAATTCTAACATTATTAATTCGATTTCAAGACATAACTATTCTAATATAAAATTTTTCTAAAACTTTTCCCAATATTTTAAGCAATTTCCGAATTGGTCCTTAGGTCCTTAGTGACCATTTTGAACATCAATCAATTGTTCAAGCTCAATTTAGAATAATTTCCATTACTTTTTACTAATTTTGGACTATTACCCTTTTAGTCCTTAAACTTTATAAAAGTGACATTTTAGTCACTACACCATATTTGTATTTTAACTCATGTACAAATCAATTATTTATTTATTTCTAACATTCTTAAAAAATTTCCTTAAAATTCCAAGCTTTGATCAATTTAGTCCTTCACTAACAATTTTATTTCGAATAGGTACCTCACATTTCTTTTCTTGTCATTTCAATCCTTTTAACTTCCAATCATGCTTAAAACATCAATTCCATCAACTATTCATCAATTCAAGACCAATCCCATAATTTTCATGAATTGTTGAAATGATCCCCCTAATTCCAAAAATTTTCATTTTGGTCTGTAATCACCAATTCATGCCATTTCAATAATAATTCATCAATTTCAAGGCTAAAATAAATTTTCCAATAATTTCCCCTAATATCTCAATAAATTCGAATTGGTCCCTAGAAAATCCAACTTGGGAAATTATTCAATCTAACATCAAAATTAAGCTCTCAACATCATATTCTATTCAATTTCATCGTCAATTTAACTTCCTAACCAAAACCCCCAAATCTTAGGGTTAGGGTTTATAATTCAAACATGAAATTAATCCAAATTCAAGCTTGATTCTATGTTTATAACATCAATTCTACCAAACACCACTTCAGTTCCATCATATTCTATAACGATCATAATCATCCTCATCCATAAACATAACTCACACTCAACTTAATCAAACAAAACCACCATCATATTGTAGAGAATCAAGTATAGATCACTTTACCTTAATTAATTTTGCTTGAATTTTGCCTTGATTATTCAATTCTTGGCTTGAAAGATTGAAAACTTTTCTCCCTTTTTTCTTTTATGGTATTCGAACATCCCACATAATAGATGAGATAATTTTTGCTCATCTTTTACTTATTTAAGTCACATGTCATAATTAAATGAATATTAAACTCATTTAATTAGTGAATTTACTAATTTGCCCTTTTTATCCAATGGCCAAGATTTAATCTTATCAAAAATCAATGGCCAAGATCAAATCCATGTGTTTTCATCTTTAAAAATTGCCCTCAAAGTTTCAAAATATTTCAAAAATGCCATCCATGTCAAAAGACTAATTTACCCCCCAACTAGTCTTTATTTACTAAAAACTCTTAAAATTTGCCATCCCATTAAAATTAAACCAAATTGGTTCCAATATAATCGGCCATATCCCAAAATATCTTAGATTTTTATTTATGGAATTTATTCGGTCCAAATATTTGAATTTCACTCAATACGATTTCCAAATATTCTTTCTTTGAACTTTAAAGCTTTATAGCCACTAATATAAGCCTCGTACGAAAAACCCGAGTAACACGAAAGTGTCACTCCTGGGGGTGAACTATTCATTTACAAGGTTAGATTACATAACTTTTAGAAATTACACTTTGGTCCCTAAACTTTTCCAAAGTTTACACTTTAACCCCTAAGCTTTCAAAAATTACATTTTGGTCACTAGTCAAAATTTGGGATATTACAATTCTCCCCCTCTTAAGAAAATTCTTCTTCGAATTTTCAACGTTTACCCGTCTCAAACAACTTTAGATATTGCTCCTTCATTCTCTTTTCAATTTCCCAAGTGGTTTCCTCTACTTTATGATTTCTCCAAAGAACTTTAACCAGTGGAATTTTCTTGTTTCTTAACTCCTTGACTCCATATGCTAAGATTTTCACTGGTTCTTCTTCATAAGTTAAATCCAATTATAATTCAATTTCTTCGATGTGACGACATGCGAAGGATTCAATTGATTCCTTCGAAACATAGATACATGGAACACATTATGAATCTTGCTTAATTCCAGCGATAAGGCTAATTGATAAGCCATTGATCCAACTCTTTTAGAATCTTGTTTGGCCCGATAAATCTGGGACTAAACTTTTCCTTTTCGACCAAATCGTAACACCTTCTTCCAAGGTGAAACTTTTAGAAACTTTTTTCTTCTTTTTTTACCTCAAACTAAACATCATTTCTTTTGTTATCTGTATAGGCTTTTGGTCGATCTACAATGGCTTTAAGATTATACTGAATAATGCTTACGTTATCCTTCATGTCTTATGTTAAATCAACTCCTCCAACGTTTGAATTATTCAGAACATTTTGATTTTGTAACTCGAACCAGTTAAGAGGAGTTCAACAATTTCTTCATATGATGCTTCAAAAGGTGTCATCTTAATACTTGCTTGATAATTGTTGTTATAAGCAAATTCGACTAATGGCAAGTACCTTTCTTAGAATCCTGAAAATTCAATTAGCATATCTTCTAGAATATGTATAAATCACTCTGATTGCCCATCTGTTTGCAGATGAAATGTTGTACTAAAATTTAATTTAGTACATAAAGCTTCATGTAATGCACCCCAAAACCTCAAAGTAAATCTTGGGTCTCTGTCTGTTACTATTGATACTGGAACACTATATAGTCTTACTATTTCCCGAATGTAAAGCTCTACATATTTATCCAGTGAATAATCCATTCAAACTGGAATAATGAACAGACTTTGCCAAACGGTCTAAAATGACCCATATTGAATCCTTTTTACTTGGTGTAACTGGCAATCTCATTATAAAATCCATCGTTACTCGTTCCCACTTCTATTGGGAAATAGAGATAGGCTAAAGCAATCTAGAAGACACTTGGTGTTCAGCTTTTACTTGTTGACATGTTAAGCACCTTGCCACAATTTTCGAGATTGCTCTTTTCATTCCTGGCCACCAATATCGAGTCTTTAAATCTTGATACATCTTATTACTTCTGGGTGCATAGTTAA
This sequence comes from Hibiscus mutabilis, assembly GCA_019671005.1. Taxonomy (NCBI): domain Eukaryota; kingdom Viridiplantae; phylum Streptophyta; class Magnoliopsida; order Malvales; family Malvaceae; genus Hibiscus; species Hibiscus mutabilis. The sequence continues at coordinate 44,511,886 of CM033748.1, forward strand.
CAGACTATAATGGGCCTCTATTAATATCTCCTTCTTCAGATTGTCATCATCAGGAATATACACTTTACCTTGATAATATAAGCAACCATTAGACTTGATCCCATAATCATGCATTTCCCCAAATTCAACTTATCTTTTCTTTTCAAGACATCTTTCATCTATAGACTTCAAATCTTTGATTTCATCCAACAAAGTTGGTTTTATCTGAAATTCTGCTGTCAAGGAACCATCTTGTCCCAAAGACAATTGTGCATTCATTGTGCGCAAGACAGAAAATGTCTTTCGGCTAAGAGTATCTGCTACTACATTAACCTTTCCAGGGTAATAATCAATAACCATGTCGTATTCATTTAAAAACTCAACCCATCTTCTTTGTCACAGGTTTAGATCTTTTTGTGTCATCAAATACTTCAAACTTTTATAATCTATGTAAATGTGACACTTTTCACCATACAGATAATGTTGCTAGATTTTTAAAGCCAAAATCACAGCTGTCATTTCCAGGTCACGAGTTGGGTAATTCTTTTCATAAGTTTTGAGTTTTCTTGATGTATAGGCTGCTACTTGATCTTCTTGCATCAGCACATAACCCAAACTACAATGAGATATATCACTATACAAAGTATATTTTTCCCCATTTCTGGATGAATTATAATTGGTACTTCAGTTAAAACTTTCTTTAATCTTTTAAAACTTTCCTGACATTTCTCTGTCCAAGGAAAGTTATTTCCGACAACCAGAACTCACATTTAGAAAACTTGACATAAAGCTATTTATCTCTTAAAGTTTGCAATACCACACGAAGATGGAAATCATAATCAACTTTTGTCTTTGAATGTACCAAAATATCATCTATAAAGACCACGACAAACTGATCCAAATAGGGTTAGAATGCCCTATTCATCAATTCATGAATGCAGCAGGGCATTCGTAAGCCCAAATGGCATCACCAGAAACTCATAGTGTCCATAACAAGTCCTGAAGGCTGTCTTTGTTACATCTTCTTCTTTAACTTTGAGCTAATAATATCTCGATCGAAGATCTATCTTTAAAAAAAATACTACTGCATCTCTAAGCTGATCAAATAGATCTCCAGTCCTTGATAATGGATACTTGTTCTTATTAGTTACTTTATTCAACTGTCGGTAATCTATACATAATCATAGGGAACCATCTTTTCTTTACAAATAATACCATAGCACCCCATTGTGATACACTCGGTCGAATGTAACCTCGATCTAACAATTCTTGAAATTGAGCTTTGAGTTCCCTTAACTCAGTTGGTGCCACCCTATACGGTGCCATTGATACCGGCTCAGTTCCAGGATAAACATCAATTCCAAACTGTATTTCCCTATCCGGAGGCAACCCTGGTAGCTCGTCCGAAAATACATCTGGAAATCCCCTCACAATTGGGATATCTTTAATCTTCTTAGGTGACATTTGTGTATCTACCACATAAATTAAACACGCTTCGCATACATTGCATGATAGTCTTTGAGCTATTATGGAAGAAATTACTAACTCTAAACAGTTAGTTCTTTCTTCTACAACGATCACTTCAGAACCATCAGGCCCCTAAAGTACTAGTCTTTTCTTTTTACACTTTACTTCTGCATCATATGCAGATAACTAATCCATTCCAAGAATAAATTTAAATTCACGGAATGGAAGTTCCATCAAATCTGCCTGGAACTTAATCCCTTGAATTTCTAATGGACATTTCTTGCATATTCTAGTTACTCGTGCACTATGTCCCAGAGGATTACTGGCAATCACATTACTAGAAATGTTTTCAATAGAAATCTTTCTTTGTGTTACTATCTTAGCACTAATATATGATTAAATCGAACCAGATCAATTAAAACAAATACAGGTTCACCTAAGAGTTGAAACGTACCTACGATAATATATGGATGATACTTTTCTTCATCAGTGCGAATATTGTACACTTGAGCTGGGGTCTGAAATTCCTTGTTAAATGCAGCCTCAGAAACTCCTTGTGTCGATGTCCTGGGTTGTTCACCATCACTCCGAATAGACTTCCTAGCATGTTCCTCTGGACAATCCTTAATATAATGTTCGGTACTGCCACATCTATAACAGGGTCATGTAATTTCTCGGCAAACTCCCAAATGTCGTTTTTTGCAACTTTCACACTTTGGAAATAAAGGTCTGCTCGATCCAGCAGCTGACGTCTGAGCATTCTGCCATTTCCTTGAAGAAGAATTCTTTCGAGTAAATTTAGGCTCAGCTCTGCTTCGTGATCAATTTCCTCTACCTCGTTTAGACTGTGTCGAGGTAGAAGTCTCACTGGACCTTTTTGAAGTTCGAGAGAACTGAGTTTTAACTAGATCCAAATAGGCTCTTACCATAGCCTCTAAAGCTTGCACTAATGCTCCATATTCTTGTGTCGAAGCTCTCTGTTGTGCTTGTAGCCGGGGCAGGAGCTAGAAGTGGAGCACATTGTACCTCATTACTTCTACTTTGAACCTCCTATTGTTTCCCGTGATCTACCGCTTGACATGATCCAGCCGTACTCGACATTATTTACTATTATAATAACCTATTCATACATATATACGAGGAGCAAAATCAAGTTATACAGATAGTACATCAGTAATATGACATCATAGGGGCATGTACTTAATAACAAATCATTTTAGACTCAGTTTAGCCTCCAGAATCGGCTAACCTTGTAGCTTTGATACCAATATAATGTAACACCCTTAACGTATACACGTAGACCGAATATACATTAAAGATGTTACTGAATCGTTTAAGGAAAACTTTACTTCAATTTTTTATACCAAAATTTACCTTACAGTTTAACCCTTTCTCGGTATTGAATTAAAAACTACGTTAGCATATAGTAGCTAGTTTTGACCCTGAATTAGTTTATAAAATTTAAAACTGAGTTGTTGGAATAAAAATATAATTCAGGGTGAAAACTATGTACACTGCTTAGACCCTTTCTTGATTTTAAAATTTCTACGCAAATAGGGTTAAATATTATTTTTGCTATATCAAAATTCATAGTCATTTCTAGCAAACCATTTCATCAAATCCATGCATCCATATTAACATATAAATACGTCATAAACTTAGGTTTACAAACCAGTTTACTCATTTAAAATACCTACCAACATATACTTATAAAATTTGTACATGCCACTAGATATCAAACTACTTTTAAAATGGACATACCGTAGTCACTTTAATAACTTGATCTTCCAAAATGACAGCTCATCCTTAAGTCTATCTCAGAGAACCTACGTGTGAAACAACATCACACACTAAGTACGAAAGTACGAACTTAGTGAGGCATTCAAAATAGTTTATCAAAACAAGAAATGATACAATTCAATATATCATGTATAAAGTGCATAAAATTTCTCTATGTAATCACCCATTTTTTACCGGGTTTTAGTGTTATTGGTATTATTTTAATGGTAGTATTATTAATATAAAAATTAATAAAAAAGGGTAAATATATATATATAAAGGTAAAATAATAATAATAATAATAATAATAAATTTATTATAAAAAATGAATTGGTGTGGAGCCTAAAGCTCCACGTCACTCAAATCCCCCCTTCCACCCTTGAAATCGCCTATAAATAGGCATAGGATTGAAGCAATTTGGGAGAGGAATCGGCCATGGCAAGGCCTAATAAGGGGCATTAGCTCCCGGCTAGCCAAGGATCGGGGTAGTGCCCTCGGTCCTGGTCGGTTCGATCGGGGTCCTATTTTAGGTCCGATCTAGTTAATATTTTTGGAGAGGTCGCGGTAGATCTCGGTGGGGTTCAGTTGGGGTTCGTTATTCGAGCTCCTAGTTAGGTATATTTTCTTCCCTTTTTATTTGTGTTGTAATTTTTATAATTTAATGATGTATTAGTTATTTTAAAATTGTATTCTTATTTTTTAGTTTGTATGTTTATGTTTTAGGTTAGTATTTAATATGTTTTAATTTTATGTTTTATATTAATATTTTATTTATGTTAGATTCGTTTTTATTTACGTTGTAGATTAATATTTATTTGTGTTTTAAATTAATATTTATGAATGTTAGCATTTTATTTATAATTTGTTTTTATTTATGAGTAAGATTAATATTTATGTATGTATGTTTTAGATTAGTATTTTATTTATGTTAGATTAATATTCTATTATGTTAATATTTATTTGCATTGTGTTTAAATTATTTGTCATATTTTATATTTTGCTCATTAAGTTTGCATAATGGAATATATAATGTCAATGCGGTGCCCTTTTATCCGAGCGTAAACGAGGCCAGTATCAGGCGTAGTGATAGTGGTTGGGCGTTTACTTTCGGATAACGGGGCCTTTAAAATTTACTCGTACTTATAATCAAATTTTAATTTAATCGTCACTTTAATCCGGAAAGTTTAATATTAATAAAGCGGTAATTATTAAAGTACCGATTTTGGGCGGTGTGGGGGTGCTAATCCTTCCCCATCCGTAACCGACTCCCGAACCCAATAGTTTTCAAATCTCTGGTTTTATGGTGTCCGGCCTACCTAAGTGGCCGGTGGCGACTCCAATTTCTAATATAACGCGTTTTTTCAAAACCCCCACGGATAGATATTTTTATATCTGAAAGACAACCAACACTTCGAAAACCGTTTTTTTAGCGAAACGGACATCGCTACAGATGGCAACTCCGCTGGGGACTATTTTTTTGTTTTTAACAAAATAAAGAGAGTCAAGCTTTTTCAAATAATTACCGCTTTAATAATATTAGAAGTTTCGGATTAAAGTGACTATTAAATTAATATTCGGTTGTAATTGCGCCTTTATTTTAACGCATTTAAAATTTGGCATACAAACCCGTTTTTAAGTGGGGGCAAAACGCTAATGCCTTCGTGGAGATATCGTTCTCCCGTGTAGGCCTAGCAAGTACCTTCGGGGCTCGAGTACCTTATGTTTTCGTAAGGATATCGTTCCTTCGTGCAGGCATAAGCGAATGGGTCCCCCTGAATTGAACCCGGTTGAAAGGAGCCTATAATGGGTGATGATCGGGGGCCTTGCTACTCTTAGTAGAGGACAGCAAGGACAATTCGAGTACCTCCTAGCACCAACACTGCATGTAGAGAACATATAGAAACCCACCCCTTTAGAGCCATGCGGAAACCTTAGGTGTTTTAGACGAGATAAATAGGGTTTTTTTTGTTTACCTTATTTTATTTGTCATTTTATTTATGTATTTATTATTTTTATCCGGTACTAACTCATTTTTTGTGTTTTATTTTTATTTTTATTTTCATTTTACACATACTTTTGTTGCATTATCATTGCATCCACATTACATAGAGTCGTTGATTCAAGTGGTTTGCCCGATTAGAAAATCTTTCATCATGGAAAAAAGGTGTCTTAGGAAAGGACGGCATCAATCCAGTCGCGCGACATCAGTCAGTGATTAATCAACAGATCTGAAGTAATGATTTTCCGAGCAAGCGTGTAGTACCAAAGTATACACACGAGACCCTGATGGTGGACATACAACGAGCTACAAGGTGTGTGAACGACTTAACTATCGAAGCCGCGACACTCCGACCTTTCGTAACCCCGGACATGGAAGAAGCACCAAGGTTTATCAAGTTGCTCAGAGCTGTCGAGGAGCTATGAGGTAGAGCTAGGGCTTATGTGTAGAAATTTGTTTTGTGATTAAGACTTTTTGTAATAGAGACTCTTTTTGTAATAGGGACTTCTTTTGTAATATGAACCTTCTTTTGTAATCTGGACCCTTTAATTCCCATGAAAGTCATTCGAAAGGGTGATTACTAGCGGAATCAACGCCTTTATTTGCATTCATGTTGCATATCATGACATGGTGTTGATTCAAGAACAGTTCATTAAAAGGCTTTCAAAATAGAAAAAGTCTGCTTTGCCGAGAACGATAATATTACAGTATCAAGTTACGCCGAACAAAGACCAATCGAGAAAGAAGACGGTATGATAGTAAGGCACGTACGACGCAGAAGATTCAGTCAGGGCCGTAGAACCCCAATTTTAAATCTTCACATTTGACCATTTTGTAGAAGTCTCAGATTTTAATTTAACTCATTTAAAAAAAATTGAAAATATTATTATTTTGCTTGAATCTTTTTCCTTCATAAAACTTTCAGAATAATAATAGTTAAAAAGAAGAAACCTAAAAGTTTCATTTTTTAAAGTAAGTTAAAACCTTTTAATAAAAAAGGGGAAATTTTTTAAACCAAATGATCTTTGAGAATTTTAATTTAATCCCTAAAATTTTTAAAGTACTCCCCTAGGACCGATAGAATTCATCCATGTTTAGACGTATTATTCGAAGAAAAGATCTTGTCTGCCCTTGTTGATGTCCTTTTTAGAAGCCACAAAAATAAAGATCATGACGTCACGAGTCCATGGAATAGAATAAAGGGAAAAGGCGAAGTCATCCATCATCCTGAAGACGACGTCGAGACGTGGAGCACAGGTTTTGCTTTCTGAAGTCAAGGTCTCCAGAATAAATCCAACTGTTACTTGTAATTCATTATTAAGTTCAGGCAAACAGACATTTTCTCTATTGAAATTTTTTTAAAGACTGTTCGAGAATCAACATCGTATTTGCATGCATTCTTGCATTTATAGGGTATTGATTCTCGAAGTGGTTCCTCAAATCTCAGAAATCGTTCATAATTGGCAAAGGGTCATCTGGTCAGATATTAGAGGGCACGGATCCAGGGTTTTGTCCCAGAACAAGATCGAAGACAATAGAAGATGAACCATCTGAAGACTTCAGGTCAGACACGGTAAGGAGACACGGTACTAGTAATGAGCAAAGTAAAGTGCAAGAGTTAAAAGAAGCAGAGGGAAGAAGTGATGAATCAGATGAAGACTTTGACGAAAGGTAAGCGATCCATCGAACCGAAAGAATAACCGATTAAGGATCATAATATAAAGCGGGATAGTCAGAATTCTACCTCTAAGCCAGCTAAATACAACAAATTGAACCTTTTTGTGATCCGCATCAATAAACATACGGAAGGTATGTCTGAGTCGGGCTTTCAAAAAGTAGAGCTCGGTCCAAAAGAAACCCGAGAAGCAAGTAATAAAAAGAAGTATATCTCGATTACTGTGAGGTACACCGAATTACTCCTAATGTTCATCGAGAATAGCTTTATTACCTCGGTGAAGTCTCTAGCGAAGAGATCGTCTTATCCGAAAGATTACGGCAGCGTTTAGGAAGTTTGGGTCACAGTATTGAGGATTGTGGGGCCTGAGGAACAAGTTCAAGATCTTATCACGATGAGAATTTTGGGCTTCAAAGACGGAGTTCCCCAATTCTATAGTAAGCTAACAATCACCCGAGGGGAAAAGTCGAGGAAGAATCGATATCCAGGACAAAGTTCAAATAATGCTGAAGTGGGTCACTCAAGCGAGTTAAATTTGAAGATCGGAGATAGGGGTATCCTAAGAGAGGGATATTCTTTCGAGTTCAGCCAGCTCAGATAAGAAATAGATAACTTTGATAAAATTGAATTTTCAGAATGATCACCCGAAGCTCCACTGAGTGTTTAAGAATATCAGATTGGGTCACATTTCAAGAGTAAATGAACGGTGTTGTTCAGTTGAATGACGACTCAAAATATTGGAAGAAGAGAAACTAGTCAAGCAAGAATCAAGTTAGGCTGTTATCAGATAAGTTTGAGGAAATTGGGAATAGGTACGACAGTCTCCAGAGATGAGCTATAGAATAACTTAGCCATTAACAAGAGTTTTGGGAACAAGTTTACGACAGATCAATGACAATCTAACACTTTTCAGTTGGAAAGTAAGTATGACAACTTTCAAGCTGCGAAAGACTAAGCAGGGGATAGATGAAGACCCGAAGATCGATATTACTCAAGCAGGTAAGGCGGCTCAACAAGGTGGTAGGCTTAGTCAGAACATGGACCAATTGTTGGGCTACAGAAGGCAAGCTGACCGGACTACTGGATGAAGTTAAGAAAGTAGACAATGAAGCTTATCAATAACTGTAAATATCTAATATCTTATATAATGAAACCTTTTGGCCTCAATGAACGTCGTTCTATGGGGATCACTTTTGGAATCAATACCTTATTGCATTCATGTTTATATTTTAGGATTGCATTGCATTGCTTTCCACGATCCTGACATGTTTTACATGACATTATCATTACCTTGCATTATTATTACCTTGCATAAATTTTATGAGGAGTAAGTCAAAGACCAATTAGGGTTTTATCATGGATAAAAGAATCGAAGACACTCAAAAATCAAGATTTGAGTAGTTAAAAGATGGGCTCGAGAGAAAAAGAGAAAGGAAAAAGAAGTTTGATGCCTTTGATGCAAGAAAGCTCTGTTTGAACCCTGATTTGGTCGTTCCTCCAGATTCCAAAGACTCCAGATTTGCGCATGATAACGGAATAAGATGCCCCAAGATTTATGTGACCATATTCTGCAAAAAAGATGGGGGGCTGCATTGAAAAATTATCGATCCACTACTTCCCCGACGGTCTAGCAGAACCTACCATGATATGATATGCTTTGGACCTAGCACTGAGTCGTCAGTATCTCTAGGGTACGAAGATGAAACCTGATAAAGCTTCAAGGAATGTGCTTTGAGGTGTCTGTGTTTAGCGACCCAGGTACATCCTCCCGTAGATGAAGAGGAAAGTGACTTCCATGTTTCATGCCACCTTTCATATTTATTCTTTAATAAGACGCTCGAGAAAATGAAAGCCAGCTTTGAGGACTTCATGACGGTCAGAGAGAGAAACGAACATGCACTCCGGGACCTAAGTTTAAAGACCATACCTGCCTAGGAGCAGAAAGAAAGAAAGAGATAAATGGGTACCACTTTCGAAGGTTCTCGTGATCGTGAGAGAAGAAGACAAGCAGATTCCCCTGAATCACTGAGAAAAATTCCTCGAACAAGTACATATTTAGAGATATTCAGAGTATTCCATCTCGGACATATAGCCTTATCTGGTCAAGGTATATGTGAGTTATACATTGAGGCGTTGGGGCATGACACTAAGAAATTTGGGGTCGTTAATAGAAAAAATCAAGAAGCTGGTTGACGAGGGAGTCATGACGAGAGAGTTGATCCAGCGGTGGAAAAACAAGAGAAGAGGCAAGCCTACACTGCCTTGGAAGGGGCAGAATAAGTTAGGACCCTGGTGATAGTCCAAAGGTCCTTACGGTTTTCTCATCATTTCACAATGAAATTCTCAACAAAAAAAACTCATTGTTTGTCAGAATAACAAATCACATTTCCATTTAGAAAGTATTTTTATATTTTCTGATTCTTTAAACATTTTATTTTTATGGGGTAGTTTTTGTTCTTCCATATACATATACACGCATTTTTGAATGGACATATGTATATATCATTTCTATAACAGGTCATCGAATTTTGAATGCAACAGTACATTTGCTTCAGATCCAAAGATCAACTCTAAGTTGCATATATTTAGAAGAGATTGAATGTTGTGGGGATACTGTAAATGTGAGTATCTGCTAGTTTACTTAGGCCAACAGAGGAACAAAGCGAGTGTTTAGACAATGGGCATTTCCCATTTTAAGAATTTATCTTCTCAAGCACTTGTCGTTTAAGATCCTTGAAACGAGAGTTGACCCTAAACCACTACCCCCTGAAAGCATTCTTAGGACATCTGTGAATTTGACAACGAATGATATTCTTTTACTTTACCAGAAGACAGAGATGAGTCCAGACAGATTGGATACGAAGATCAGAAAATCATCAGAAGAAAGTGGTTGAAAACAAGGATATGTCCAAACAAAAAACCAAAGAAAAGAAGAAAAATGGTAATCAGACGGCCGAAGCAATCCAGATCGAGTAAATATCAGAAGAGCTGCAGAAAGGCAAGTAACTTCGAGCAGAAGATATCTTCAATACCCAGTATAGATACGTGTTGATTCAAGGATACATTTATAGACTCGAATAAGAAGAAAGAGATTCAAGGCTAAAAACCCAAAATGGGCAATCTGAAACAAAACAAAACAAAAAAGAGAAGAAAAGAAAAGAAGAAATAAAATAAAAAAAAGAAGAAAGAGAGAGAAAAAAAGAAGAAAGAAAAGAAAAAGGGAAAAAGAAAAAGAAAGAAAGAATATTGTATATGTTTCACACACAGATCAAACAATACAAGAACGAGACTTCAACTATGAGCAAGAGACAGAAGGAATCCACATTTCAAGTAAACATCAGTTTTGAAAATTAGTATAGAAGCTCGAATTGAAGCCAAGTCAAGACAAGTCGGCCCGAAGATTGCCAATTTCGAAAAAGGAAATGACCTCTAGGGTGAAAACCCAAAAATGGGCAGTCTAGAGTGATCCTGAAAATGAAGAAAAAGAGTAGTCTGCCTGAGCCTGCTGGCATCAATATCCAACCAAAATACACTGAAGGAAGTGACCTCTAGGGTGAAAACCTAAAAATGGACAGTCTAGAGCAATCCAAGAGAAAAAGTGAAAAAGAAGAAAAGAAAAAAAAAGAAAAGAAGAAAGAAAGAATAACATTTCATCTGGGCGTGCCAATCACAAGAATTCCCAGAAATGTATTCGTAGTCCTTCATTCAAGAAATCTCAGTTTCGAGGAGTATTGGAGGATCAAACATTATTGAACAGAAAACGAACATCAGTATATAGCCAGAATGCAAGGCAACCTACAATAAAAGAAAGGAAATGAACTCTAGGGTGAAAACCCGAAAATGGGCAGTCTAGAGTGATCCAAAAAAGGGAAGGAATAATGGGCATATCCAAGTTACAAAAGTACAGAAATATTGTTTCACTTAACCATAAACCAAAGGCCTACATTACAAGCCCCCAAAGACTATTCTGGTCATCCATAGATATCCAAGTTGAATGAGAATGTCTTCAGATTTCATTCCGCCTATAAGGGTTAACTTTGCTTCAAGGAACATCAAACTTCAAAGTGCTTGATCGACACCCAAATGAGGGAAGGATGGGGCATGGTGAGATAGTGAGATTAAGAGAGCCACCTTAAACGGGGTAGAAACTAGGTAGGGTTGTTCCTCTCAAAGGCATATTAGACCAGAAGGAACAATAGATTGGCATATATCTCCACAATGGTTAAGATCTTCTAAATATGTACTTCATTAGAGTTGATCTCTGGAAACTTGAAGCATATGCGCTATGGTGTTTGATATTTCAGGGGCAAACATGTTTTAAAAGGTTTGACATTTTCTCCCGAAGTTTTGATGTTTACCATTTTCCCAAACATTAGTTTTTAAAATGTTTGGCAATATACTTCGAATTTTGTTTACCATTATCCAAACATTAATTTTTTAAAAAAAATGTTTGGTCCTTAAAAGAAAAAAAAAAGAGAAGAAGAAGAAAGAAAAGAAAAAATATGTTTACCATTTGTTCCAAACAATATTTTCAAACTATTTGGTATCCCCTCCAAGTTGTGATTTTCAAAATGATTGTTATCTTTTCAAACAATCATTATTTTTTGAAATATACGCAAGTAAATTGCCGTTTGCATTATTTTAAAAATAAATGATGATGAGATTTAAAGCATAGGGACCGAGAGTTAGTTCCCGTCGAAATGCTACGAGAAGATCAAGGATGAGCTCAGGAGATGGAAGCATTTTGGCTCACCCTAGTGACTAGAAATAGATCAAGGCTCTGTATGATGGGTCAGAAAATTCAAAACAATAGAGCCCGTGGTTGAATGGGGCAACGCCAAGCGAAGAAGATGACAAGGGTTCTTATAAGAATAAGAAGATCATTTATGAAGATGAGTGATAACCCTGAAAACAAGAAAATCCTTCCGCACAAAAGGTTTCAAAGCATGTTCAAATGAAGATTTAAGAGCATACAATGAAGAAGTAAAGAGATGAAAAAATCTGAGGAGCGACCTTTCAGGGTGTAAGACTTTAGAACGAAAAAGGGGCTAAAAGAAAAAAGAAAAAAGAGAAAGAAAGAGATGGGAAGAAAAAAGAAAAAACAAGAAGAAATTGAAGGAAAAAAGAAAAAGAAGAAAAGAAAAAAAATGATGAGAAGAAAGAAAAAAGAATAAGAGGAGAAAGAAAGCATTACATTGCATGCATCATATAGATAGGGGCATGTCAATTTTTGCTTATTTTGGACAGGTACCTGAAGAATTATCAAAGAGTATTAAGAAGTGGATTTCATTAAAGATGAAAGATTTGGCAGCCATTTTCGGCGTGAGTCCCCAAATTTAAAGAAAGTTTGGCAGCCACTTTCAGCGTGAGTCCCCAAATTTGAAGAAAGTTTGGCAGCCATTTTCGGCGTGAGTCCCCAAATTTAAAGAAAGCTTGGCAGCCACTTTCGGCGTGAGTCCCCAAATTTGAAGAAAGTTTGGCAACCATTTTCGGCGTGAGTCCCCAAATTTGAAGAAAGATCAGTAGCTATTTTCTGCGTGAATCCCCAAATTGAAGAAAGATTTCGGCAGCTATAGTAGCGTGAGTCCTAGAAGATCGGTAGCCATTTTCGGCGTGAATCCCCAAATTGAAGAAAGATTTTGGCAGCTATAGAAGCGTGAGTCCTAGAAGATCGGCAACCATTTTCGGTGTGAGTCCCCAAAATTGAAGAAAGTTTGGCAGCCATTTTCGGCGTGAGTCCCCAAATTTGAAGAAAGATTTTGGCATCCATTTTCGGCGTGAGTCCCCAAAATTTAAAGAAAATCGGCAGCTATAGCAGTGTGAGTCCTAGAAGATCGGTAGCCATTTTTGGCATGAATCCCCAAATTGAAAAAAAGATTTCGGCAGCCTTAGCAGCGTGAATCCTAGAAGATCGGCAACCATTTTCGGTGTAAGTCCCCAAATTTAAAGAAAGTTTGGCAGCCATTTTCGGCGTGAGTCCCCAAATTTGAAGAAAGATCGGTAGCCATTTTCGGCGTGAATCCCCAAATTGAAAAAAAAATCAGCAACTATAGCAGCGTGAGTCCTAGAAGATCGGTATCCATTTTTGGCATGAATCCCCAAATTGAAAAAAAGATTTCGACAGCCTTAGCAGCGTGAGTCCTAGAATATCGACAACCATTTCCGGTGTGAGTCCCCAAATTTAAAGAAAGTTTGGCAGCCATTTTCGGCGTGAGTCCCCAAATTTGAAGAAAGTTTGGCAGCCATTTTCGGCTTGAGTCCCCAAATTTGAAGAAAGATCGGTAGCCATTTTCGGCGTGAATCCCTAAATTGAAGAAAAATTTCGGCAGCTATAGTAGCGTGAGTCCTAGAAGATTGGCAGCCATTTTCGGCATGAGTCCCCAAATTTGAAGAAAGATTTTGGCAGCCATTTTCGGCGTGAGTCCCCAAAATTTTAAAAAAATTAGCAGCTATAGCAGCGTGAGTCCTAGAAGATCGGTAGCCATTTTCGGCGTGAATCCCCAAGTTGAAGAAAGATTTCGGCAGCTATAGGAGCGTGAGTCCCCAAATTTTAAGAAAGTTTGGCATTCATTTTCCGAGTGAATCCCCAAATTTGAAGAAAGTTTGGCATTCATTTTCAGAGTGAGTCCCCAAATTTGAAGAAAGATTGGCAGCCATTTTCGGCGTGAGTCCCCAAATTTGAAGAAAGATCGGTAGCCATTTTCAGCGTGAATCCCCAAATCTGAAGAAAGGTCGGTAGCCATTTTTTGCGTGAATCCCAAAATTTGAAGAAAGATTTCGGCAGCCTTAGTAGCGTAAGTCCAAAGATATCAACAGCCTTGTAAAAAATGAAAATGAGATAGAAAAAAGAGAAGAGAAAAATGAAAAAGAGAAAAAAGCAGAAAAAGAAGGAAAATGAAAAATGAAAAAAGAAAAAGAGAAAAAAGTAGAAAAAGAAGGAAAAAGAAAAAAGGAAAAAGAGAAAAGAAAAATTTGAAGATAAAGGTTCTATATAGGAAAGGCCTATATTTTCAAGCTCTCGTAGCAAGAGGTTCTATGTAGGAAGAATCCGCCGCTCCAGGGTTTCAGGAGCTGAAAGTTTTATATAGGAAGGGCTTGCAGCTCCAGGGTAAAGACTAGCAGTTCTATATAGGAAGAACTCCCAGCCGAAGGAATTCACCCATGACACATAAGGTTTTATATAGGGAAAACCCGTTGTGTTGAAGGCGAAGAGTCCTATATAGGAAGGGCTCCGAGCTTTACTATCTTAGAGTGAAAGGTTCTATATAGAAAGAACCTGTAGCTCCGAGATTTCAGAAGCTAAAAGTTCTATATAGGAAGGACTGACGGCTCCAGGGTTTGAAGACTAGCAGTTCTATACAGGAGGAACTCCCAGTCGGAAGAATCCATCAGTGGTGCAAAAGGTTTTATATAGGAGAAACCAGCGTTGAAGGTGAAGAGTTCTATATAGGAAGGACTCCAAGCTTTACCGTCTCAGAGTGAAAAGTTCTATATAGGAGGGACTCGTAACTCAAGACTTCAGAATGAAAGGTTCTATATAGGGAGGACCTATAGTTCCAAGATCAGAAGGTAAAGACGTTCTATATAGGAAGAACTTACAAGCTTGAAGACTCAGCTAAGGAAGAGCGGAGAGTTCCAGAAGAACACGTGATTCCGAAGCCAAAGACTAGGAAGTAGGTCAAAAATGAGTGCTTTTGATCTTTGCTTTGTTCTCGTTTCACAAGAACAAGCAAAGAGGGGCAACTGTAATCACCCATTTTTGACCGGGTTTTAGTGTTATTAGTATTATTTTAATGGTAGTATTATTAATATAAAAATTAATAAAAAAGGGGTAATATATATAAAAAAAGGTAAAATAATAATAATAATAATAAATTTATTATCAAAAAAAAGGAATTGGTGTGGAGCCTAAAGCTCCACGTCACTCAAATCCCCCCCTCCACCCCTGAAAACGCCTATAAATAGGCATAGGATTGAAGCAATTTGGGAGAGGAATCGGCCATGGCAAGGCCTAATAAGGGGCATTAGCTCCCGGCTAGCCAAGGATCGGGGTAGTGCCCTCGGTCCTGGTCGGTTCGATCGGGGTCCTATTTTAGGTCCGATCTAGTTAATATTTTTGGAGAGGTCGCGGTAGATCTCGGTGGGGTTCAGTCGGGGTTCGTTATTCGAGCTCCTAGTTAGGTATATTTTCTTCCCTTTTTATTTGTGTTGTAATTTTTATAATTTAATGAAGTATTAGTTATTTTAAAATTGTATTCTTATTTTTAGTTTGTATGTTTATGTTTTAGGTTAGTATTTAATATGTTTTAAATTTATGTTTTATATTAATATTTTATTTATGTTAGATTCGTTTTTATTTACGTTGTAGATTAATATTTATTTGTGTTTTAAATTAATATTTATAAATGTTAGCATTTTATTTATAATTTGTTTTTATTTATGAGTAAGATTAATATTTATATATGTATGTTTTAGATTAGTATTTTATTTATGTTAGATTAATATTCTATTATGTTAATATTTATTTGCATTGTGTTTAAATTATTTGTCATATTTTATATTTTGCTCACTAAGTTTGCATAATGGAATATATAATGTCAATGCGGTGCCCTTTTATCTGAGCGTAAACGAGGCCAGTATCAGGCGTAGTGATAGTGGTTGGGCGTTTACTTTCGGATAACGGGGCCTTTAAAATTTACTCGTACTTATAATCAAATTTTAATTTAATCGTCACTTTAATCCGGAAAGTTTAATATTAATAAAGCAGTAATTATTAAAGTACCAATTTTGGGCGGTGTGGGGGTGCTAATCCTTCCCCATCCGTAACTGACTCCCGAACCCAATAGTTTTCAAATCTCTGGTTTTATGGTGTCCGGCCTACCTAAGTGGCCGGTGGCGACTCCAATTTCTAATATAACGCGTTTTTTCAAAACCCCCACAGATAGATATTTTTATATCTGAAGACAACCAACACTTCAAAAACCATTTTTTTTAGCGAAACGGACATCGCTACACTCTATAAATGGCAATATGTCAAAATGTCACTATATCATGTATCATCATTACTATATAAATCATGTATCATACTATCATATAAATCATGCATCGTCTCTATCATGTAAATCATGTGTCATATTGATATATGAGTCATGTATCATCTTTGTCCTATAAATCATGTATTATCACTATTATGTGAATCATGAATCAGTAATATCATGTAAATCATGAATCAACTCTATCATGTATCATGTAACATTTCTATTATGTGTCATGTAACATCTTTATTATGTAACCATATAACATTTCTATCGTATGTACCATGAATCATGTATATCATGTATCATATGCATATTCATGTTTCTTTCATGTATACATCTTGTTATTACTATCATCGTGTCTGGCTAGAGGTCCATGGAAACCCCGTAGACTATCTGCATTGTAGTGCCATATAAAGTACATACTGAGGACGCTATTTGCTCCTCATATAAGGACGCTCTTTGCTTCTTATATTAAAAACACCTCTTTAGTGCATTTTGGCACTATGGGTTTGGATCCCCAAGGTGTATCTTGTTTCATTTTAATCTTGTCATTATCCATTTTTTATGAATAGACATGCATTGCTAATATGCAGAATAAAACTCTTACCTCGTATTCTACGGAAGTTTGTATTTACTGAAATATGCAACATGTCAAATCTCATATAAATAATGCAATATCATTTTTAATTTAAGGTCGACTTATCAAAAGTTTTTCCTTTTTCATCATAATGCAAACATATAAAAATGCACTCGCCTATTTATGCCAGATAGCCTCACTAAGCTCACTCAATATCCTTTTCTTTCTTGCTATTACTTGGCTCTCCTTCAGTCTCCCTTTGAATTGTAGAAGACCAATAGAATATATTCATCATTATTCTTTTGTTAAACTAAATTCTAACATTATTAATTCGATTTCAAGACATAACTATTCAAATATAAAATATTTCTAAAAATTTTCCCAATATTTTATGCAATTGTCGAATTGGTCCCTAGGTCCTTAGTGACCATTTTGAGCATCAATCAATTGTTCAAGCTCAATTTAGAACAATTTCCATTACTTTTTACTCATTTTGGACTATTACCTTTTTAGTCCTCAAACTTTATAAAAGTGACATTTTAGTCACTAGACCACATTTGTACTTTAACTCATGTACAAATCAACTATTTATTTATTTCTAACATTCTTAAAAATTTTCCTTAAAATTCCAAGCTTTGATCAATTTAGTCCTTCACTAACAATTTTATTTCGAATAGGTCCCTCACATTTCTTGTCTTGTCATTTCAATCCTTTTAACTTCATATCATGCTTAAAACATCAATTCCATCAACTATTCATCAATTCAAGACCAATCCCATAATTTTAATGAATTGCTTAAATGATCCCCCCTAAATCCAAAAATTTTCATTTTGGTTCGTAATCACCAATTCATGCCATTTCAACCATAATTCATCAATTTCAAGGCTAAAATAAGTTTTCCAATAATTTCCCCTAATATCTCAATAAATTCGAATTGGTCCCTAAAAAATCCAACTTGGGAAATTATTCAATCTAACATCAAAATTAAGCTCTCAACATCTTATTCTATTCAATTTCATCCTCAATTTAACTTCCTAACCAAAACCCCCAAATCTTAGGGTTAGGGTTTATAATTCAAACATGAAATTAATCCAAATTCAAGCTTGATTCTATGTTTATAACATCAATTCTACTAAACACCACTTCAATTCCATCATATTCTATCAAGATCATAATCATCCTCATCCATAAACATAAACTCATACTCAACTTAATCAAACAAAATCACCATCATATTTTAGAGAATCAAGTATAGATCACTTTACCTTAACTAATTTTTCTTGAATTTTGCCTTGATTCTTCAATTTTTGGCTTGAAAGATTGAAAAATTTTCTCCCTTTTTTCTTTTATGGTATTCGAACAGCCCACATAATAGATGAGATAATTTTTGCTCATCTTTTACTTATTTAAGTCACATGTCATAATTAAATGAATATTAAATTCATTTAATTAGTGAATTTACTAATTTGCCCTTTTTATCTAATGGCCAAGATTTAATCTTATCAAAAATCAATGGCCAAGATCAAATCCATGTGTTTTCACCTTTCAAAATTGCCCTCAAAGTTTCAAAATATTTCAAAAATGCCATCCATGTCAAAAGACTAATTTGCCCCCCAACTAGTCATTATTTACTAACAAGTCTTAAAATTTGCCATCCCATTAAAATTGAACCAAATTTGTTCCAATCTAACCGGCCATCTCCCAAAATATCTTAGATTTTTATTTATGGCATTTATTCGGTCCAAATATTCGAATTTCACTCATTACGATTTCCAAATTTTCTTCCTTTGAACTTTAAAGCTTTATAACCAGTAATATAAGCCTCATACGAAAAATCCGAGTAACACGAAAGTGTCACTCTTGGGGGTGAACTATTCATTTACGGGGTTAGATTACATAACTTTTGGAAATTACACTTTGGTCCCTTAAATTTTCCAAAGTTCATACTTTAACCCCTAAACTTTCAAAAATTACATTTTGGTCACTAGTCAAAATTGGGATATTACAGCCCCTGTAGCTCTTGGCGTATCTGAGCCAGCAAGGGTCGTTGAGGAGGTCTTTCAGGACGTGAAGGCCTTCAGGGTTGCCTCGAAGCCACAGCTGAAAAGGAATAACCACCAAGCACCAAATCGTGGGAGCTTAATCAAGAGAAAGACTCACGCCACTCATGCCAAACATTCCAAAGGAGAGCCATCTTCCCCTTAACTCCTTAGTTTCATAATTTTCATTGTTATCATGCATTTCATTTGTATATATGTTTTCTCATGCATTGAGGATAATGCACACCTTTGGTATGGGGGTGTTGCCTCACATTTATTGCCATGACATTCATTCATCTTTATGCTTCTGTTTGCATTATGTTATTGCCATATATATTAGATAGAACCATGCATACCAAACCATTAAATATTTTTCCAAGGCCAGATTTTGGACTGATAATTTTGCCAACACATTTGCTAGTATAGTTAGAATTTGCACTAGTATGCCTTGTCCGATGATGAAATTAGAATCTTTAGTTAGCATGAGCCAACATATTTAGTAATGCTAGGTTTCTTGGCAATTGATCACTAGCTTAGGGAACTTTAGTCTCACTAAAACACGTAGTATGCATCTAGTTCTCAAGACAAACTTAGGATTCTTGAAACTGAACTTGGAATATCTAAAAAAATGCCCGGGTAAAGATAAAGAATAAGGCAATAATGTTTTGCCAAAGGCAAGAAAAAAAATTGGAACACTCCTCTGTCTTAGAAACAATAATTAACTTGGGGCTTCGTGGTTTGCTCCCTCTTAGTTCTTAGGCCAATAAAACTATTGGGTATGAGTGTAATGGGTTAGCTTAGTGATGAAGTCTAGACTAACGTGGGGGTTCGTGGTATGCTCCCTCTTACTTCTCATGCCAAACAGCATCATGATGCAAACCAAAATTTAATGCCAGCAAAAAAATCCTTGGCATAACATAAAATAAAATAATATATATGAGTTTACTGAGTTTGGATAGAAAAGTTTTGCTAAGGGAGTTGAAAGATACTAGATGCAAATCACCTGCACTCCATGTACACTTTATGACCCTAGGTTAGAGTTATATTGTTGCACTTAAATTTGATGATTTGTTGGCATTACCGCTCTAGGATATCTGAGGACAGAACTAGGGCCAGATTTTGCTTGCTAGCCTGTGTTGTTAATCATCAAAATTTTGTCGAGGTACTTACTTTACTTTATTTTCTAGATTTTATTTGCATTACTTGAGGACAAACAATGAGCTAGGTTTAGGGGGTTTTAACTCCTCAAAAGTTTTACTTTTCACGTATATATTGCCATACTATTGCTTGAATTTGGGTACATACTTGTGCATTTAGCTAGTAGATTCATGCATTTGCATCTAAAAGTTAAGGAATGTATGGTTTTCATTGCCAGAGTGAAGGGGTACATTCTTGTTGTAGTGGGCAGGTTAGGAGCAGGTTTGGCAGTACTAGGATAGAAGCATGAGGACCAAAAGAGAAATACCGAGTATAATTAGCAAAAGCAGGATGAGGATTGCCAAGCTCGATTGGCAAAAGAAGAAAGACCGATGCCCAGTCAGTATCGTTAGTTAGAGCAAGGTCAACCCAAATTCAAAAAAATGATAAGAAGATAATGCGCCTATATTGGTGCATAACGAACTTTCAAAAACCAAACACAAACTAGGGTTTCCACGAGCGTCTATATAAAGAGTATCATTAATAGAGCAAAGGGGCTACACCGTGAGGAATAAAGAAGGCATAGGGTAAACCATGGTTCAATCGGACCGTGACCGAGAGCTCTAGATCCATTGAAGGGTTACATTGATAGATCTCCTTTATTTTTCCATTTCTCTTAGTGTTAATTCTGATTTGATGGTGATGTGTGAAAACATATGGTTTTGATGGTTCCCCCAGCCACGAACTGATTCTTTAAAGTTGGCTAGGGGTGTTTTGTGATGAACCCGTAGCTCTTAGGTTTTTAATAATTGAATGTCTTGGAATTTTTGTCTATTTTTCTTGTGCTTAATTTAATCATATTTTGTGCCATACAACAGTTGGCATTGAATGCTCATTATCCATTAATATCTTAACAGACTTAGGAGACAAGGATTAACTATCATATACTAAGGAGAGAAACTTCGATAGAAGATGTTCAAGTAGATGGGCTTACTTCGAAAATGAATCTGCCCCTTAGGAGTAAAGATTAAAACTCTGCCAGGTTAATTATTTGAAGGCATCACTATAGACATATAGGTATTGAGAGTAGTTAACTTAGAGTATTGTTATCGATAGAGGCAATACTAACTTAAAATCTGCTCGGCAATGAAACCAAGGTAGAAAATTATTAAATGATGTCTTCGCTAGCATGAAATCTAAGCATCCCTTGCTAACGCCAATCAATCATCTGGATACATTTATTTGTCAATCCGCCTGAATTCTTATTTTATTTCTTCTTGGTCATTTTCTTAATCGAAATCTAAAATTAATTGTTATCTTATTTACTCCATTTCACAAGTAATTACCGTGGCATTTAATTCCTGGACAATCTCTGTGGATACTATACTCAGCTTAATGTTGTATTACTTGCTGACCGTGTATACATGAACACAAAAGACCTATTCTTGGCATTATTTACTTGCTTAATTACAATTAATTGTTGATTTGTTGCCAAGCATTAATTAGTCGATAGTTACCTCAAGTCTTGATTCATTTTTCATGTTGTTAGCAAGAGGAGATGATTTGAGAGTCTCTTCAAGATTAGGTCAAGAGAGGAAGTTGAAGGATCTTGCTTAGAAGCTTAATCTGGGATTTCTTACTAAAGGTCGGTACATCTCTTACTCATATTCTTCTTGAGGATCATAAAGTGATTGTTTTGCTTGATTGTGTGGTTGTTTTGGGTGTTGGGAGCTTAAGAACATCTTTAATGGCATATTTTGGATTTCATGTTAATAAGGTGTAAAATGGTATGAAACCACCTAAAAAATACCTTCCATAATAAGTAAGATCAATGTAAGGCTTAACCTTAAGGGTTTCGTAGGGTCTTGGGTGATTTTTGAGCTCTAGAGTTTCAATTCTGGGCTCGTGTACCGGTATGGAATGAACCCGTACCGGTACCCCGTGTTCAAGTTGATAAACACGTGAGATTATAAAGGGGTGTATCGGTACAGGCTTCAAGCTGTATCGTACAAGATTCATGAAAGTATCGATACCCATTGATGTTTAGAAATTCCAGTAAGGAATTTGGGTATCGGTACGCACATGAGTGTATTAGTATGAAGGGTGTGCCGATACTCGAAGGTTGAGTATCGGTATTGGGTGTTTGTTGCCCATTCTCCCTTTGTGAAGCCTGCGTATTGGTACACTTGAGGCAGGTACCAATACCTAGAGAGTTATATCGTTACACGGGTTTGGGTATCAGTACCAACTGAGTAATCTGCCCTTTCTCCCTTATTTACGAGCATAATATGTAAGAACTTGTTAGTTGAATTGGGTGACTTGTAAGTAGTTAGCAACCGTAGGGTCGCTTGATGCTATATTGATATATATATGCCATGTGAGCACTTGTTGGTTGAGTCACCTTGATTAATGAGATAACGTGGACTAATGGAGACAATTAATGAGATTAATTATATACTCCTCTATAATGAGTTAATAACTCGATAATGTAAAATAAAAGACGTGTTGATGATTAGCGCCATAGGGTGATCCTTGAGATCACGTTGCTTGCATGCCGGATAGGCATTTGATTGGTTGAGTTACCTTGATTGCTGAGATCTGAATACCCAGTGAGAGTGTTGCAACACCATGGTCAGAAATACTGATTATATGTTCCTGACACTATGTGGCCTTGGGTCTCATTCAAAGATACTCGAGGGGGATTCTGAGTATAGAGTGTGCATTCCCGATGTTGTGTGGCCATGGGCCTCACTCAGGTATTTCAGAGTATATAACGTACGTTCCCAATACTGTGTGGCCTCAGGTCTCGCTAGAGTGTATGTTCTCGATACTGTATGGCCTCGGGTCTCACTTAGATTGTACGTTCCCGATGTTGTGTGGCCCCGAGCCTTACACCAAGTTTGTGGTTCAACTTTGTGTGTTTTTCCTTGATGATATGATGAGATCTCGAGTGTGGTTGGCCTTATGTTCCATGTATGATAGCTTATGGATGTTTTAGCCTCGAGGGGCTGAGTGACCTCGAGAAATTTTTTTGAAGCCTTGTAAAGCATATAAGATTTCTTATAGATTTAAGGATGCCTTGATATAGGTGATCTAAGAACTCTACCTAGTGTAGGCTAGATAATAACTCATAGATAGTGAAGCCTTATCTATGCGCTCTAAACTATATTTATTTTGCGTGCTTATTTTATGATAATCACGAATTGTGGTAGAGTAAAAATGTACCACTGAGCTTTGTAAGCTCAACGTTCAAAATAGTTGTTTCCGTTCATAGGTTACTATGTTGATTGTGGCCGAGGAGCACATCAAGAAGGGATTTCCCAGCACCGCATCACCTCAGAGTACAGTACTTGATGTTTAGTTTGGGCTATTGTATTCATATGACCTTACAATGGTTGAGTCTGTAAACTCTATTTGAAATTTTATCTTGTTATACGGTGTTTTAAACTTGGAGTTCCTGTTTTGTAAACTTATTTTTAAATACTTATTTAATTACATGAAATTATGAATGATTTGATGTTTTGAAAATGGCTAAATCTAAGGTTTTAAATTTGGAAATGTGATGGGTTGGTTTGAGTGACCCAAATGTAGCACTTCGGATCCGATCGGAGTGTTACAGGTTAGTTTATCATTATTTTGTAAAAAATACTTTTGAAAAAAGTTAAAATTTTCATTTTAGACATTAATATTATAAAAAATAATTTAAAGAATATTCAAATTTCCATTTTGTGTTGTAAAGTAAAAAGAGCTAGTTTAAAAATATTATATATATATATATATTCAAACTTATTAATATTTTGATATATGAAATATTAACTTTTAAATGTTTATAAGTAATTAATATAAATTATTTATAAAATTAAATTAAAATACATAAATCATATTCAAGTAACATTATTTTTTATAACATTACAGTGTGATTACATGATATTGTTTGTTTTTTATTATTAACCTTTTAAAAACACACGCATACTATACAAACAAAGTATTTGAACTCAAATTATTTTAAAAATAATAAAATTCTTTTTTTTCATGGCACGACTTAATAGTTCATTTAATGAAAATTATTATATTCATTAAATGCATTGTATGCATTCAATGAACATTGATTAAAAGTATGATAATGGTGAAAAACTTAACAATAATATAAAATAAATTATCTCGATTCGTTTGATCATTGATTATTTAGTGTTGTTTTGGATAAAATACACTGCGGGCCACTTAATTATAAGTTTGATTATAAACATTTTACTTTTCTTTTAAAAGTTATAATTAAGTTACTAAATTGAAATTATGTTTCTACCGTTAAAATTAAAACATGGTATGATATAATAACAGTTTCAGACTTTTAGTCCCCAAGACTTATGCATTCTATCAATTTTGTCCTAATTAAAAAATAATTTATTAAATTTAACATTTCATATTTAAAAGTTTCGACATTGCGCCCTCTTGATAGTTCTTTTGACCATTTGTCGCGTTTTATGTTATTGTCATCATTTCGATAATCGGTGATAGCTTGACAGACAACCATTTTACTATTGGACAATTAATAGACTACTACATCAATCATTTATTTCTCCTAAAATCCTCAAAGAGCACAGATTAATCACAAAATAATGAAAATATGATTGTACATGTAAAGTGTTAAAAATCTAACAAAACAACTCAGAAAATATAAAAAGATAAACATCATTAATACTAACATAACAATAATATAAGCAAACCAACGAATCCAAAAGAAAAAGAAATCACAACTTTCATTGGGAAACCCATTTGTTTCTTTTTAATACACATTACTCGATATCTCAACGAAATAACATAGAAACAAAACATGGTATGAAAATAAATATACTAATAATAAAGTGTTAAATATATATTTCATTCAGTGCTCTATAATATAAGTAGAGCACTAAGGATATATTAATCTAAATACATTTTGTTTTAAGGGGTCTCGAGGTAATAATCCATGATTAACCCTAAAGTCTATAGTATTATCCTCTATAATAAATTATCACTTTACCAAAAAAACAAGACCAACGAGGGTTTGCGGCTTAGACGTTCTGTTCTTGCTTGTTTCTAAGGGTTTTTATAAAACAGTGGATCCCACAACCTTAAGATTCAGTTTTGTTTGAATTTGATAGGTCAAAAAACTTTACTTGTTTTATTGTCCAAAGAGATTAGACGTTAAATTTCTTAAATAAAGTTAAATATTTGAATTTAATATTATAAATAAAAATATTAAATTAGAAGGGTCACAAATAAATGAGTCTCAATAGAACTTAATTTTGATTAGTAAATGAAAGAGTCTAATATCGATGATTCAAAAAAAAATTCTTTGCTGTTTTCCTCAGTGAAAGCAAAGTTCGAAGGTAACAACAGCACATTAATGGCCCCACCTGTGCAACAAACTTCACTTTATTCTAAACTGCTAAGTTAATTAAACGGTGGTGGCAAGGCAAGCTAAACATTGCAAGCTTAACTCGATTCTCTCCATTTCCATCTATATATATTTAATATAATCCTCTGTGATGTTTGAATGCTTTTAAAAGTGGTAGTATCTTTCTTTTTTTGGAACCAAAAAAGTTATCTTTCACTCTTGCCTTGTATGGGAAACCCTGTTGGGAAGCTAACATCTTCAACTCCATGCTCATTTATAGCACAGTGAAAGAGTTTTAAGATCTAAAACCTTTTTCTTTTCCGGTTGAGCCCGAAGATGGGTTTTAAGATTTGGCCAATGGGTTTTTGTTTCTGGGTTTGTTTTGTTTTTTTTAGTTTTGTGAGTTCACAGGCTGCTAATGCAACGGTTGAAGGAACTGTTTTCATTGATGGGAAAGCTCCCATTGGCACAATAGATGAGGGTTTCGTTTGTGCTACTTTGGATTGGTGGCCTCCTGAGAAATGTGATTATGGTACATGCAGTTGGGGTCTTGCCGGTCTTCTCAATCTGGTATGCGTCTCTTTTTCTGTCTGCAAATTGACCAAGCATGTTTTTTAATGTTCCAGTCTTGTTTTGTCTTTGGTTTTGGTGTGTCTTGTTCTGTTGTTCATCAGTTTCCTGGAAAATCAAGGATTTCTAAAGAAAAAGTGGGTTTTTTTCTTCAGACTTTTGAAAGGGTGTTTCTGTTCAATCTGGAAAGCCTATTTTCCAGTTTAAAAGTGGTTGCTGAGATGTTTTTTCATCTTTCTTTCCTTTTGCAGGGTCTCAGTAAAAATATATTCTTGAATGCCGTGAAAGGTCTTTCTTCTTTTTTCATTCGGTGGATATTTTATCTTAATTTGTTTATTTACTTATCAGTCCCTGTGTTTTCCAGCTTTTTCACCATTGAAGATTAGATTGGGCGGCACATTACAAGACAAGGTCATATATGACACACCTGACAATCAACAACCCTGCACTTCGTTTGTCAAGAACACATCTGAGATGTTTGGTTTTACACAAGGATGTTTACCAATGAATAGATGGGATGACCTCAATTCCTTCTTTCAGAAAGCAGGGTATATATATACATACACATATAACGAACACCAATATGAATGTTTAATTTGAAATTAATTTAGCTCATCTGGTTCATAATTCAGGGCTAAGGTTATTTTTGGTTTGAATGCTCTTGCTGGCCGAACTATAGATTCCAACGGCGAAGCCGTAGGTGCTTGGAACTACACCAATGCCGAATCTTTTATTCGTTACACCTTTGGAAAGAACTATACGATTCGTGGTTGGGAGTTAGATAACTATTGATGAATTGTCTGAATTCTCTATAATGTATCGATAATTAGAGCGAAACTGGTTATGTTTGTTATCTTTTGCTTGTCAGGAAATGAATTGTGCGGGAGCGGGGTTGGAACTGGGGTCTCGGCAAACCAGTATGCTGCTGACACCTCTGCTCTTCATAGGGTAGTGCAGGATGTATACAAGAATGTCGATATGAAACCGTTGATTATTGCACCTGGTGGGTTTTATGACGCGGATTGGTTCAAAGAATACATAAACAAGACAACCAAATCCGTAGATGTTGTCACTCGCCACATATACAACCTTGGACCAGGTATGATTCACCTTGTACAATCCAGTATTTGAATCTTTTAGGAGCTTAAAAGATGAAAGGAAGTTTCGGACTTGACAATCGTTTTTCTGTGTAGGAGTTGATGACCATCTTGTTGAAAAGATTCTCGATCCATCCGTTCTCGATGGTGAGTCTGGAACATTCAGCGGCCTCCATAACATCATCAAGAGTTCTTCGACTTCAGCAGTTGCCTGAGTGGGTGAGGCTGGAGGAGCTTACAACGGTGGCCATAATCTTGTTACAAATGCATTTGTGTTCAGTTTCTGATAAAGTGGCAATACCTTGCTATCCCAAAGCATAGACCTTTCAGTCTGATAGATTTTTGATTCATATTACCCGGGACATGAACTGCAGGTACTTAGATCAGCTCGGCATGGCATCGAAGTATGATACGAAAACGTATTGCAGACAATCACTGGTTGGTGGAAATTATGGTTTACTGAACACCACCAACTTTGAACCAAATCCAGACTACTACAGGTAATTTTGCTTTCTGAAATTCTTTCATTACGAGACTCACTGCCTATCTATTTGAGATATTGATAATGTTCTGCTTTCTCTGTTGCAGAACTCTTCTTTGGCACCGGCTAATGGGAAGAAATGTTCTTTCGACAAGCTTCACCGGGGCTGAAAAGATCCGCTCGTACACTCACTGTGCGAAACAATCAGTAAGTTCATCATCTCATTTGCAATTATCAAAGCAAGTAATCTTACTTTCCTTAAGAGTTTGACCCAAGTTTCCAATCTTGCAGAAAGGCATCACACTACTATTGATCAACCTAGACAATAGCACTACGGTTCAGGCAACGCTACCGTTCAATAGTACAATGACCTTGTGACACAAGCGCCAGTCTCGGACTTCACACCATAAGCACAGAATCCATAAAACAACGCTTATCAAGCTGCCTAAAGGCACCAATGCTAAAATACGAAGAGAGGAATATCATCTAACAGCAAAAGACGGAAATTTACAGTCAAACCGTTCTACTTAATGGAAACATTTTAAGTGTAAATTCTTCGGGGAACATACCTCCATTGGGGCCTTTACATGTAAATTCGGCGAAGCCGATCGTGGTTGCTCCTGTATCCATTGTGTTCGTTCACATGCCTGATGTTACTGTCGCTGCTTGCAAGGTACAGCCGTAGAGGGGACTAAAATCGGTTCCTTTTAGCGATTGATTGTTCAAATAAGAAATAGAACATGTTACAAATATTTTATTATTTTTCTCCATAGTGAAGAATATAATGCAACATACCTTTTTCCAGAAACATTCAATTGCTTTCTTCTTCTCTGGTTTTCTTACAGAATCATGTTGCTGCAATTTACTATTTTTCTTCAATTGTCTATGTTTAACACATTGACACTTGAAGAATCTTTCAAATACATGAAAACTTAGAAAAATATTTAACATGTTCGAGTTTGACACCACATCGAAGTCCAAGTAACTTC
This sequence comes from Hibiscus mutabilis, assembly GCA_019671005.1. Taxonomy (NCBI): domain Eukaryota; kingdom Viridiplantae; phylum Streptophyta; class Magnoliopsida; order Malvales; family Malvaceae; genus Hibiscus; species Hibiscus mutabilis. The sequence continues at coordinate 44,540,090 of CM033748.1, forward strand.
GAAGAAGAGTTTATATACATATATATGATTAACTGATGCATGAAAATCAAAACAATCTTACCACTATGCAGCAACCAAAGAGAAACTCCGGTGGCTTTGATCAGCAAAAAGTTAAAGACTGTTGCCCTTCTTCGGTACAACAAAAACCTGCCTTTTGTCATACCGACAACAGGTTGTGGGAGAACAAAACAAGCCTGCAATAACTTTTTCACTTTTTGGTTTGATTTAAAGACAGTTTTTCACACAATAAAGTATATAATTTCGGTGAATTACATCGTAAAGTGCCGCAACAAATGAGCGCGTGGTGTGAAATCAAAGAGTCAAGAAATCGTTATGATATCATTTATTACGGAAACATTATTTTCTTCTTAAAAGAAATAGGATGTAAAATTAGGCAGCTAAAAAGTTGTTCTAATATTACTTGTTATGGAATCGTTATTCTTTTCTCAAAAACACATCTAATAAGATATGCAGTTCTATCACTTTTATATCTCAATACCTTCTCTCTTTTTTTTTTGATGTGAGAGTAATGTCCGTCAATAGCGTCGGGTGGTAGGAAAACACAATGAGCGACCGCTCAAGACCCACAACCAGTCTAGACCCCCTAAAAAACTAATTGTCCTTATTTTCTAAATTTATTTTGTAAAACTTAAGTTTGATTTTGATATAACAAAGTGTTTAATGACTAAATTGTAAAAGGAAATAAATTTTTAAGTATTCTAAAATCTCACAAATTGACAAGGAAAATTTTCTTTAAGTCCAAAACTTAAACCCAAAATTTTTTCTAGGTGTTTTCAAGCCAAACTATACATTTTCGCCCAAGCGTATCGATACACCCCTTGGTGTTTCGATACGGAAATTGGTTACTGGAATTTGGTTTTGCAAAGCGTATCGATACGGCTTAGCCCGTTTCTATACGACATTCATATGACTTTGAAAATTTAGGCCTTGCGTTTCGATACGGTCTTGATTGTTTTGATATGGCCTTCATCTGGGCAAACGTTTTAAGCTTTGCATTTCGATATGGCCTTGTCTATTTTGATACGATTTGAAATCTGGGTTTAAGACATTCTTATTCATACCAATACGGTCTTATCTATTTCGATACAGTTTGAGAAGATCTTCGATATCTTTGCATTAAATGTTTTCGACCGTTGCCTTGTCAGTTATTGGAATCAACAAACTTTTAATTTTTCGTTACCCGTACCGATACGCCGCTAGGCGTAACGATTCAATTTTTCATCTTGGATTCCAGTAAGCAAAAACTGTACCGATACGACCTTGCTGTTTCGATACGCTCCATGTTTTACACTATGATCGTTTCGATACGACCTCTCGCGTATCGATACGCCTATACACAACAACTATATTTTTCTTGTAACAGGTATCGATACGGACTCTCGTGTACCGATACAGTTGGTTGGCAGACAACATTTATTACGGGAAAGAAGCCCTTCAACGGCTATATTCAATACACCAACCACCCAAACGGCTAGAAATCAATGAGAGGGTATAAATACAAGACTCCAAAGCTGCTGCAACAACTATTAAACATTCATTGAACAACATTCAAGCAATCAAGCAAAATCCAAAACCTTTGAGCTTTTAGAGTCAAACCCTTGTACCCAACTTGTGTATTTCATTGTAATCTTTATTTCAAGTTTGGGGTTGAGTGTTCTTGTAATTTGGGCAAATATTTACCTTGTGAGGACATTATCCATCTGCCATTTTTCTTTCTTGTAAAAGAGTGATCCGTGATCAAGCTTTGGGTAGAAAGTTTTGATCGATTGTAACGGTTGCCAGTTTAGCCTAGAAAAGGGGAAGAATTCTATAGTGAATTGGTTGAAATCCTTAGTATGAAGCTAAGGTAGTGGACGTAGACCTTGTTAGAAGGTTGAACCACTATAAATCCTTGTGTCCCATTGTCTCTCTTTCCATTTGCTTCCAAAAAATTTAAATTGCCAATTCACCCCCTCTTGGCCACCATCTCAATTGATTGATCATCCTAACAATTTGTATCAGAGCCATACTCAACCGAAGGTCTAACAACCGTTGAGGCGATCCTAGAAGGTGATTCAATCAATATAAGTCAAAGTCATGGCATCCACCTTTGGCAACAACTTGTACGAGTCTCATTCCATCACCAAACCTCTATACTTTAATGGGGATAACTATCCCTATTGGAAAAATCGTATGAAGTTCTTCATCAAATCCCATGACTACCTCATATGGGATATAGTAGAAGATGGACCGGCAATCTCGATGAAGAGATAAGGTGATCGGTTAGTACCAAAGTCCAAGCACGATATGACCGATGAAGATCGGAAGAAGCTCCAAATCAATGATAAAGCAATGCGCATGCTATTTTCTTCACTTGGACCGGACGAGTACTCCAAGAGTCATCTTGCTCAAGTGCCAAAAAAATTTAGGATAAGCTAGAGATCACATACGAAGGCACCAATGAAGTTAAGGAGACCAAGATTGGGTTTCTTAATTTGAGCTATGAAAATTTCAAGATGGAGCCGGATGAAGACATCTCTAAAATGTTCGAACAATTCTCCGTCATTGTCAATGGCCTCAAGGGTCTAGGAGAAATTATTTCGGAGAAGAAGCTAGTTTGGAAACTACTCTACTCTCTTCTTGAGTCTTGGTATAGTAAAAGAACAGCTATCATAGAAGCGAAAGATCTCAAGACGCTAAAGCTCGACGCTCTCATGGGGTCTCTTCTCACCCATGAGATAATGAAGAAATGAAGAGATGAAGAAAAGAGGAAAGAAGAAATGAAGGTCGAGAAGAAGAAAGTGAAGAAGAAGAAGATGGGAATTGCTCTCAAAGCATCTTATGATGATAGTGATTCTAGCATGTAGAAAGATGGGGAGTTAGCTATAATAATCAAACGATTCACTCAACTCATGAGATCCAACCGAAGAAGGAAGTTCAATCGAAGAAGATATCTCAAGAACAATAGCAAGGAAGAAGAAAATGATCCTATTGTGTGCTACGAATGTAAGAAGCCGGGACACATCAAGATCGATTGTCCCCAACTCAAGAAGAAAAAGAAGCACAAGGCCCATGTAGCCACTTGGAGCGATGAAGTGTCTTCAAGCAATGAGGAGCACGAAGTTGCAAATCTTTATCTCATGACCTTTGAGGAGGATCCTAAGGTAACCTCTAACTCGTTAAATGATCTTACCTATGATGAATTATTTGATGATTATAATGAGTTACAAGTGGCTTATGACAAATTGGTTGAAAAATATAAGGAATCTATTTTAAAAAATAAGAAAACTATCATTGATTTGAAAAACCAAAAAGATTCCTTATCTAAAACCAATTCGAAACTTGAAAAGAAGGTTAGTGAGTTACAAGATAATCAAAAGTATTTTGAACAAGAAAACATTGATTTAAATAGCCTTCTTTCCGAGTTAAAAGATCGTTACCTCAAAGAGGTAAATGATCTCAAAGATTTCTTAAACAATGTTGGGAAATCAAGTTTTGAAAAAGGACAATCTTCAAAACCTATCAATGTTAAAAGGAACTTTAATAGATACAAACATGGAGGGTATTCAAGACCCTATTATGGTAAGAAAGTTAGAAGCATTTGGATTCCTAAGGATGTTGTAGCTTCTAACAATGCTAATGAGATTGCTTCTTGGATTCCTTAGGGAACCAAGATCTTGAGAACTAATGCTCATGGACCCAAAAAGATTTGGGTACCAAAAATCAAAGTTTGATTCCATGTTTGTAGGGGGCATTGCTGTAAGGCTAAAGCTTCAAGCGCAAATACGTGGTTCCTTGATAGTGGATGCTCAAGACATATGACCGGAGACAATAGTAGATTCTTGGAACTAGAGCTAAAGAGAGGAGGATTAGTGACATTTGGTGACAACTCCAAAGGTCAAATTGAAAGAATGGGTTCCATTGGTAATCACTCTTCCATACTTATTGAAAATGTTTTATATGTCAATGGTCTTAAACATAACCTATTAAGCATAAGCCAACTTTGTGATAAAGGTTTCGTAGTAATTTTATATATATATGGTTGCAAAATCATAAATGTCAAAACCCACACAATTGTGCTTTTAGGTCATTGCATAGGAAACATATACATGGTGATTTAGATGACATTCATATCTCTAATGCATATTTTGTTGCTAATGATGAACATGATTCATGGTTATGGCATAGAAAACTAGGGTATGCAAGCATAAGTGTTTTGAAAAAATTGGTTTCAAAAGATCTAGTAAGCGGTTTGCCTAAAATAAAGTTTTCAAATGATACAATTCGTAATGCCTGTGCAAAAGACAAACATAAAAGAGTTTTTTTTAAACCTATTAATGATGTTTCAACTAGTAGAGTTTTACAATTGATCAATATGGATCTCTTTGGTCCTATTAGAACAACTAGCTTGGGTGGAAAATCATATGCATTTGTTTTAGTTGATGATTACTCAAGATACACTTGGGTTCTATTCTTAAATACCAAAGATGAGGCTTTAGAAAAACTCATCACATTTTCAAAAATTACTCAAAATGATCTTGGTCAAACTATTTCTCATATTCGAAGTGATCATGGTACCGAATTTCAAATTCTAGGTTTTGAGGAAGCCACTAATACGGCTTGCTACATTATAAATAGAGTAATGATTAGGCTTATTTTAAAGAAAACTCCTTATGAGATTTTAAAATCCAAAAAGCCTAACATTAGCTATTTTTATCTATTTGGTTGTAAATGTTTTGTTTTGAACAATGTAAAAGATAATTTAGGCAAATCTGATGCTAAAAGTGATGAAGCTATTTTTTTAAGATATTCTTCAAACTCTAAAGCCTATCGTGTATTTAATAAAAGAACTTTAGTTGTTGAAGAGTCAATACATGTGGTTTTCGATGATAACCTCCTTCCGAGGAAGGATTCTTGTGATGATGATGATGTAGGGATTTTTGAAGCCATTGATGGTGGGCAATCATCAAAAGTGAATGAAGTTCCAACCAAAGAAAAGGAAACACAAGATCCACCTCTAGAAGCCTTGAAGGCATGAATCTAGAGGAAAAATAAGTGAGCTACCAAGAGAGTTCAACTATGTCAAAGGTGGTGAGATTTTGGGTGATCCATCCAAAGGGGTAACCACTAGACTTTCTCTTAAGAATGCATGTAATGTTGCATTTATCTCATGCATAGAGACTAAAAATATCAAAGAAGCATTAAACGATGATTATTTGATAATGGCTATGCAAGAGGAATTAAACCAATTTGAGAGAAGTCAAGTTTGGACATTAGTTGATAGGCCTAGTAATAAATCTACTATAGGAACTAAATGGGTTTATAGAAACAAACTAAATGAGAGTGGTAACATGGTGAGAAACAAGGCTAGACTTGTTGCTCAAGGTTACACTCAAGAAGAGGGAATCGATTTTGATGAAACCTATGCACCCGTAGCTAGAATGGAAGCTATTAAGATGCTTCTTGCATTTGCATGTTATAATGAATTCAAGATTTTTCAAATAGATGTTAAAAGTGCATTTTTAAATGGTTTTATAAATGAAGAAGTGTATGTAGAACAACCACCCGGTTTTGAAGATCCAAAATACCCAAACCATGTTTTTAAACTTTCAAAAGCTTTATATGGTTTGAAACAAGCTCCTAAAGCTTGGTATGAAAGGTTGTCAAGTTTTCCAGTTGAAAAAGGTTTTGAAAAATGAAAGGTGGACACTACACTCTTCATAAAAAGAAATGACAATGACATATTAGTAGTTCAAATTTATGTTGATGATATTATTTTCGGTTCTACTAATGAATTTCTTTGTCAAGAGATTGCTAAGTTGATGCAAGGTGAATTTGAGATGAGCATGATGGGGGAGCTTTCCTACTTCTTGGGGCTCCAAATTAAACAAAAGAAGGATGACATCTTCATCAATCAAGCTAAGTACATCAAGGACATGCTCAAGAAGTTTGGCTTGGAGAACACAAAGCCCCATGCCACACCAATGAGTTCTTCTACAAGGCTTGATAAGGATGAACGAGGTAAGTGTGTGGATTTAAAGCTTTATAGATCAATGATAGGATCTTTGCTTTATCTTACCGTAAGTAGACCAGATATCTTGTTTAGTGTTTGCTTGTGCACTAGATTTCAAGCTAGTCCTAGAGAATCCCACCTTGTAGCTGTTAAGAGGATCTTTAGATACCTTAGAGATACACATTGTTTAGGTCTTTGGTATTCTAAAGACTATTCCTTTAGTTTGCATGCCTTCTCGGATGTGGATTATGAGGTTTGTAAAATAGATAGAAAAAGTACCTCTGGCACATATCAATTCCTATGTAGTATGCTCATATCTTGGTTTTCTAAGAAACAAAATAGTGTAGCATTATCTACCACCGAAGCCTAATATGTATCCTTAGAAAGTTTTTGTGCTCAAGTCCTTTGGATGAAGCAACAACTCTTAGATTATAAAATTGATGTAGGTACCATCCCTATTAGGTGTGGCAATACTAGTGTCATTTGTCTCACTAAGAATCCCATCCAACACTCTAGAATAGGGATGCCAATGGATTTTGTACCCGACCCGAATTCATAGATCCAGATTCATTTTATAGGGTCTGGATCCTAAAATTTTGGACCCGACGGATTCGGGCCGGATCTGGATCCTCTGATTAAAGTACGGATCTAGGTCCAAATCTGACACTAAGATCTGGACCTGGACCCGTTTACCTATTTATAGAAAAACTACCTTAATATTAATATTTAAATTTCAAAAATATTATTTTCATTAAACAATTTTTTCTCTTTGGTTGGTTGTTGTTTGTTTTAGGATGTTGATGATTTAAATAGTGATGAAGACTAGCACTCTAAGGAGGTAGAAGTGCAGTACTCAACTTGCGACAATGGAATTCATGATCTACATTTTTTAATGTTTGTGTTATTCAAAAGATATTTGTGTAATTGTGTTGGAGTTTGTTTTGAAACTTTAGTTTATCATTTTTTTAATCCGTTACTAGTTGTATTGAAATTAAACTTTCCTCCATTGGAGATGTGATGTGAAATTAGTCAACGGTAGTTTTATTACGTTAAAAAGTAGGTCGAATGGTCTTTTTTTAATAGACCCGTTTTGGACCCGGATCTGTGAGATCCGTTGAATCTGGATTTGGGTCTCAATTTTCTAGACCCACGGATCTGGGGCAGGTCTAGATCCATGATATAAAAATAGGTCTAGATCTGGGTCCAGCTAGATCCGGTCCAGATTCGGCTCGTTGCTATCCCTACTCTAGAACCAAACACATAGAAATAAGACATCATTTCGTTAGGGATCATGTCTTGAAAAATGATGTAGTTCTAGAATATGTAGATACCTCAAATCAATTAGCGGATATCTTCACCAAACCACTAGAAAAAGAGCATTTTTGGTCTCTTAGGAGAGAGTTAGGTTTAACCAGCCTTCATTGACCTTTAGAGCCTCTTTTGGTCTTAAAAACATGATTGAATTTATTTGATTGTATTGCTTTTGTAATATTGCTCTTATATGCATCTATGCTTGTTGCTAGGGGGAGTATGCATCTGTTTTTGTTCATACATGATGATCTCATATCATTTTCATGCATTTCGATTCGATTCAAATCAAATTTTTGAGCAACCTGCAGCCAAAAAAGTCAATTCTGGCACAGGCGTATCGATACGGTGTTCTGCGTATCGATACGGGTTATTGCAACGTGTTTCGGTACAGATTATGATGTACTGGTACGGTATCGCTATCGAAATGAGTTACAATTGTTTCGGTATAGGCGTTTCGGTATTCCACGTGGCGTATCGGTACGCGCAGACGCTAGGCAGTTTAAAGGGCATTAAAAGAGGTTTTCCAAATTTAAATCAAACACCTCTTTTTTCTTTCAAAACCCTAGCCGAAAATCCTCTATAAAATCCTCCAAATCCCTTATAATTTTTCACACAACTCTTCAAAATCTTTGAGGGCTTTTGGTTTTTACATCAAACCCAAGTAAAACTCATCAGTTTGTGCATCAATATCTCTTCATTCATCCTAAATCCCAACTTAAGGTATAAAACCCTAACCTTTTCTTTTTAATTTTTGTACATATTTTTATACTGATTTTGTATTATAATCATAGATTTAGAACATATAGTATGGTTTTCAATATTTTTGTAAAAACTTTTTAAAAATCTAAAATTTTTATTCAAGTATAAAATTATATCGTATATTTTTAACACTATTTTTGCAATTTTCTTTTACCAAAAATTATTTTTATACTTGTATATGTTTTTAAACTATATTGTATAGTTTTTTAACAATACCTTGATTATTGGATTAATTTTTGGATCGAATGTTATGCATAGATCGTTTTTTGTTTGATTTTGTTTTCAGATTATGGCCTCAAAGAAACGTGCAAGAAAAGAAATTGCCTCAAGTTCCAATCCTCCTAGTCAAAATCCCGAACATAATGGTAATCGACCCAATCTTACCTATATTTATTAAAATTGTTTTAATGAACCGCAATTTCCACTTGCCACAAATCGTTTTAAAAAGTATCAAAGTTATAAAATTCGCCGAGAGCGTGTTACTTCCATCCCTTTTTTTATCACCCGAAAGATTTCAATTTAAATATCTTAATTTGATAGAATAATGGAAATTTATGCCTTTTTTGAGTTTTCACGTGACATTATACTGAAACCTTGTTTTGATTTTTTATTCCAATGCCCGGTGTATTTTCAATGAAAATCGATCCTTGGTTATTGCAATCGAATCTTATTTAATGGGTGAGAAATTTCGCATTGATTCAACCGTTTTAGCAAACTATTTGGGTTTTGAGGATACGAGAATTGATGTTGAGGATTCTTTGGGACATACTCTTGGAGGATTAGTGACCGTACTCGATGCCTATGACTGTATTCTACACCTCATGATCACTTGGTGGTTCCATCCATCCGGTGGGAAGTTCTCCACGATTCGACAAGTCGACGACTTTTGGATTCGTTGCTTCCGTGAGGGTAAGTGCCCTAACCTTGCTCAATTATGCTCGCGGAGATCATCTTCCTTGTGCAACATCGTCATACCTCTATGGTTACATCTTTCACATACGACGCAGCATTGAGCTACATCTTTAACAAGATAGGTATTGATTGCTCCTATGACTTTGCAGAACCTCTCACCGATCCTATTGATGAGCGTTCTCTCCGTCGCGAAAAGTTCACATACTACAATGGAGAATGAGTTAGGAACACCGATCTTTCGAGAGGTGTTCAACTCGAACCAGTGGCGGCTCCTCAAGAAGCTCTCATTCCACAAGCTCCGGTGGCTCAACCAAATCTTGATGCTCTTATTGCTTATCTCAATTGGCAATTCACCAACTTGAGCACCAATATTGCTTCCTTGCAAACAACCATGGATTCCGGGTTTGCCGCGATCGATGCACGCTTTGTATCCTTGGAGAAAAGAGTGATGGCTATTGAAAATCGCCAAAACTCCATGGATTTATCTCTTACCGCGTTTCATAGCGAATGGCGTCACTCCCTTGGGACTCAAGCCAACAATGATGATGAGGATGAAGATGAAGAAGATGAAGACGATGGAGGCGATAGGATGAATCCTTAGGCATTTTGCATATCATTTCATATTAGGACTAGTTTATGCACATATGTTCTTATGTTTTTATGAACTCCTATACTTTATCATTGCTTTGTTATTTGGATTATGTTTTTAGGTTTTAAGTTGGATTGGATTTGATTATGCTTGAACTTATGCTTTATATTTAAATGATTATGTTGCTTATTTAATTGCTTGGAGTAATTTGCTTATCTTTAGTTTATATCCCATTAATTTTGCTCTAATAAAAAGGGGGAGAAGTTTAGCCAAAATTTTTCAAACTTTTTTAGTCTTAAATTAAGGGGGAGTTTTCTAAAGATACTTAAAAATTTCACTTTGGTTTTGTTATATCAAAAAGGGGGAGATTGTAAAACCTATGTTTGATTTTGATATAACAAAGTGTTTAAAGACTAAATTGTAAAAGGAAATAAATTTTTAAGTATTCTAAAATCTCACAAATTGACAAGGAAAATTTTCTTTAAGTCCAAAACTTAAACCAAAATATTTTTCTAAGTGTTTTCAAGCCAAACTATACATTTTCGCCCAAGCGTATCGATACACCCCTTGTGTTTTGATACAGAAATTGGTTACTGGAATTTGGTTTTGCAAAGCGTACCGATATAGCTTAGCCCGTTTCGATACGGTATTCATATAACTTTGAAAAATTAGGCCTTGCGTTTCGATACGGTCTGGACCGTTTCGATACAACCTTCATCTGGGCAAACATTTTAAACTTTGCGTTTCGATACGGCCTTGTCCATTTCGATACAATTTGAAATCTGGGTTTAAGACATTCTTATTCGTACTGATACGGTCTCATCTATTTCGATACGGTTTGAGAAGATCTTCGATATCTTTGCATTAAATGTTTTCGACCGTTACCTTGTCAGTTATTGGAATCAACAAACTTTTAATTTTCTGTTACCCGTATCGATACGCCCCTAGGTGTATAGATGCAATTTTTCATCTTAGATTTCAGTAAGCAAAAATCGTACCGATACGGCCTTGTCGTTTCGATACGCCCCCTGTTTTACACTATGATTGTTTCGATACGGCCTCCCGCGTATCGATACGCCTATACACAACAGCTATATTTTTCTTGTAATAGGTATAGATACGGGCTCTTGTAAACCGATACAGTTGGTTGGCAGACAACATTTATTGCGGGAAAGAAGCCCTTCAACAGCTATATTCAATACTCCAACCACCCAAACGGCTAGAAATAAATGAGAGGGTATAAATACAAGACTCTAAAGCTGCTGCAACAACTATTAAACATTCATTGAACAACATTCAAGCAATCAAGCAAAATCCAACCCTTTGAGCTTTTAGAGTCAAACCCTTGTACCCAACTTGTGTATTTCATTGTAATCTTTATTTCAAGTTTGGGGTTGAGTGTTCTTGTAATTTGGGCAAATATTTACCTTGTGAGGACATTATCCATTTGCCATTTTTCTTTATTGTAAAAGAGTGATCCTTGATCAAGCTTTGGGTAGAAAGTTTTAATCGATTGTAATGGTGGTCTCCTTAGCCTAGAAAAGAGGAAGAATTCTATAGTGAATTGGTTGAAATCCTTAGAAGGAAGCTAAGGTAGTGGACGTAGACCTTGTTAGAAGGTTGAACCAATATAAATCCTTGTGTCTCATTGTCTATCTCTTTCCATTTGCTTCCAAGAATTTTAAATTGCCAATTCACCCACCTCTTGGCCACCATCTCAATTGATTGATCATCCTAACATATTTTTTTAATTTATTAAATAAATTAATTAATCTAACAATAAAAAAATAATTATTGATAATCAATTTGTCTAGTGAGATGAGGCACCGGATCATCCCTTAAGCAAAGTCTGAGGTTCAAATTTTGACGTTGTGAATGGAGCAATGGGTTGTGAGGGTCGCCCTCATAATGGGTCTCTGTAGTACCCCATCCTAATTAGTCAGACAATAAGTTAGTTGGATACTGATGGTTACACAATAAAAAATAATTCTCTTTCCTAACATTTAATTCTCTTTTTCAAATCTCAAAATTTATTTTTTTTCTAAAATTTAATTATCTCTACATTCTTCTCCAATCTAACAATAAAAAAATTAAAGATACAATATTTTTTAATTTTTTTTGTATTTATTGATCAAAATCAAACTTCATATCACACCCAGTTACCCACAATTCAATTTCTTCAAAATTTATTTAACAAAACAATGAAAACAATGTATTTGAAAAAGTTTGATCATGTTTTTATAGCTTATTTATGAAATATCAAACTAATTGTTCAAAATAATGAGATATACTTTCGTTGTATAGGAGCCCATTTTTCAGTTTTCATACAATACCCTGTAAATATCTGAGACGTCCATGTCCAACGATAGTGTCGTAGTGTCGAACATGTTCCGAACATTGACAACCACTCGAGGACATATTAAAGAAAGGGGCAAACTACAAACTACTGAAATGATCACTTACGTTAGTAAGTGTATATTTTTTTTTACTGATTTTGAAAATTGACCGTTATAGTTACTTGCATTTTCGTTTTTTAAATATTTTGTCGTTCAGGTGTTAATTGTCGTTAGACACTAACATCGTGCTTACTTGGCACAATAAAAAATGATAAATTACTTAGATAGTCCATAAACTATTACGTCACTCCTATTTTAACCACTGAAATAAAAATAATTTGTGTAACTACACATTTAGTCCTCTATATTTATAACTTTTTAATTCTACCTTCTTCCACCATCTTTCATATTCTTCTTCATCTAACACAATCTCTAATTTTTTACTATATTAATCATCAATTCATACTGTATATTTTTCTCTATTTTCTTTTTAAGTGACTTTTCCTTTTAAAATACACTAGAAATTTTGGTTGTAGAAGGCGGATGGCGCCAAGATAAGTTGCCAAGGATATGTGATTTCTTAAACAATGCCCTTTCTTTTCAATCTTCCCTTGTTTGGATCCTTTTTCGTGGGGTTCTTGACAAATTTTGCCTTATTTTCATTTTTCAGGCTATGCTGCAAAGAGGTAAAAGATGAATCGATATATACATCTGATTTTTTTTCTTAATGATTTTTAGGGTTTAGGTTTCAACTAACCGATTGTGTTTTTGTTTAGCATTCTTTACAATCGAGGGGTTTAGCTGAAAGAAAGCTTCTGGAAAGTGAAGAAATATGGACTTCCAATGTTTCTTACTCAAATGAAGGGGTGAAATCCTTCATTTTCAACTTAACAACCCAGCTTTCTGGTACAATATCTGCCATTTTCCTTTTGGATTTGTCGGTTGCTTATTAGAAAAATTGAACGAAAATGTGATACATTTTAAAGCCCTTTTATTAATCATTTTCATTTTGAAAATGAAATTGTTTTGAAAAAGAATGGCTAGAAGCTCAAAAACTACAAAGGGTTGTATTGGTTAACATGAGTAAGGCCTCTAATGAGTGTTAGGCATGTGTCACGCCCCTAGAGTCCCAACGCCCGGGAACGTACGACCTTAAGCACCCACTGACGCTACTCGGTCGATTCCGTGCCTAAGTAAGCCTTCAACCAGCCTTGCGAGAACTCCTTCTCGAAAAAGGCTCGGACAAGCCCTCCAGGCTTCGATGGAGGCAGAAGCTTTAAGCACTAAGGTGGCTACTCTTAGCCACTCGAGAGGCAACTAGAGCAAAGAGCCAAAGAACCAAAGACAGTTGAAAGGGACAAGAGAGAAACTTAGAGTAAATGCCAAGAGTTGTATTACTCTTCTCAAATGAGAGAATGGATGGAATGAGATAATACAAATAAGAGTGGAAAGCTCTCTATTTATAGTTGAGCTCTCATTCAATCAATGGTCTGGATCGATTTACATGGATGGCCAGGATTAGCCCACATAATTACAAATCCCCTAATTTATGGAAACTTTATCAAATACTATCTAATTACATCAATTAGTGGGTTTCTTTCCTTGAATGCTTGATCACGCTTGATATGGCATGAATCTTCCTTTGACTTGTTGTCTCATGCTATTTCTGAAAAGCCAATGTGATCGGGCTCTCTAGCATTCTCCAAGTGCTTGGCCAAATCTGGTGGTCTTGACAAGCTCGTTGCCTCGCATGCAACCCCTCTGTCGGATGCTCGCGCCACTGTCTCGGGCCAAGGAATTTGGGCCGTGACATTCTCCCCAACTGAACTTAGCAACGCCCTCGCCGCTCCACTAGAACGATCCTGGGTAGGGCCCCATCGGATGCTGCTACTCGTTGCCTCAGCTTGGTGCGGTTCCCCTATATGAACTACTTGCCTCAGCTCTTGCCTCTATGGAACACTTCGATCCTCTGCACTATTCATCATATCATCTTGGTGGCTTCTCGACGTCTTGACTTGCTCATGTCCCTCAATAAGGACTATTCGCTTCGACTCTTTCCGCCAAGTGATGTCACGTGCTAAGACGCCATCGAGTACATCACCATCGTAGGAGCCTTCTCCTACCAGTCTTGATTCACCTTGACTCAGACACTTCAGGTCTTGCTGCAAAGTCTTGGGTGTCACCACATTGAACACCGGACGAACTCTCAGCCTCGTCAGCCCATCAGTTTGGCTCCTTAGAACTCTGAAAGGTCTCTTCCAAGCTTCGTCTTCCCCGTACTAGTTAGGTTTTACTCGACCTATACTCATCAAAGACGGCAAATCAAGCTTAAAAACACTAGAGTTGTGTTTGAGATGTACCTTCTTCTCGGTTGCATTTACTCTAAAATGGGTCATCCTTTCTTTCTTCTTGAAGTCTGGCCCCCTTTGCATCGAACTATCCCCGTGATAATTTTTTGTACTGGTTTGTACCCTTCTTCCACGAAGTTCGTTGCCCCTTGTTGCATCTGCCCTTCTAACTTGAAGTTTTGTGCACTCTTCTTGCATCGACCATTTTTCCTCGAAGTTCGATGCCCCTTCTTGTGTTGGTGCTTCTTCCACGAAATCCTCCGCTCCTTTCCCACCTTGCTCATGGTTGGTGTCTCTATGGTTGCTATGTCCCTCTTCGGCTTGGCCCCTTCGACACTCTATTGGTCTCAAAAGCGATGTTCTTTCCCTAAACATCCTCGGAAGCTCCTTCGTAGCCTTCTCAAACATGGCCAACTCACTTACCCTTTGGTCTATCCACGCCTTGGTAAAATTCATCAGGCATTCTTGCAATTTATGATGCCCCTCACACTGGTAGCCTCCAATTGCTTCTTCACCCTTGACTTGGCGACTTTCCCATTAGCTATCTCACCGGGTCTCGTCCTTGGCTTGACTACTTTGGCACTCGTAGTAGCACCATGGATCTCCCTTGGCTTATTGACACTCGCAATTGCGCCAAGTCTAACTACTTCTCCTTTTGGCTCATCTTCCTTCTTGATGATGGCAGCAAGACGATTCTTCTCGAGATATCCCCTGATCAGATGGGGACCATCACAAAAGTAGCACTTCAATTTCTTGCTCGCCTTCTTTTCTGGCATGGACTTAGCCTCGCCACGCCCACAGTCACTCGTTGTGGGTTCGGACACCTCAATGTTGGCTGGCTTGTCTCCCGTATGCTCGGTCAGCAACTCTGTCACGTTTGTGGCCTCTTTCTAGGTGTTTGCCTGCTCCAATGCGAGCTTCTCCCCAGAACTAAGTCCTTGTAAGAAGGTGGCAAGCGCACTCCATTCACTCATTGCGGTCTTGCAACTGAGTAACTCCTTCTTAAGCTCATCCACCTCGATCCGCAAAGCCTTCACCTCGGCTTCACAAGTATTACTCCCTCAGACTATCTTCAACTCGTTCAGAACACGTTGTGTCTCATCTTTGAATCTGCCCACCATGGACTCTACTTGGTTAAAACGGGACTCTACAACACATTGGGTCTCCTTGGCCTCCTCCTCAGATTCTTTAAGTCTCGTCTTCAACTCGTTCAGAACACGTTGTGTCTCGTCTTCAAGTTCATCTCTTACCTTGTTCATTGTCAATGTCTCCCTCTTTGGTGCCATCTCGGTCACTTCTTTGCAACGAACTTTTTGAATGCAAATTCTCGCCAAGCTTGACTGCAACTGTAAGTTGGCTCGAACGCAAGCCCCCTCGACTCGCTCTGATACCATTTGTCATGCCCCTAGAGTCCCAACTCCCGGGAACGTGCAACCTTTGGCTCCCACTGACGCTACTCAGTTGATTTCGTGCCTAAGTAAGCCTTCAACCAGCCTTGCGAGAACTCATGCTTGGCTTCGATGGATGCGGAAGCTTTAAGCATTAAGGTAGCTACTCTTAGCCACTCGAGAGGCAACTATAACAAAGAGGCAAAGAACCAAAGACAATTGAAAGGGACAAGAAAGAAACTTAGAGTAAATGTCAAAAGTTGTATTACTCTTCTCAAATGGGAGAATGGATGGAATGAGATGATACAAATGAGAGTGAGAAGCTCTCTATTTATAGTTGAGCTCCCACTCAGTCAATGGTCCGGATCGATTTACACGGATGGCCAGGATTAGCCCACATAATTACAAATCCCCTAATTTATGGAAACTTTATCAAATCCTATCTAATTACATCAATTAGTGGGTTTCTTTCCTTGAATGCTTGATCAAGCTTGATATGGCAGGAATCTCCCTTTGACTTGTTGTCTCCTGCCATTTCTGAAAAGCCAATGTGATCAGGCTCTCTAGCATTCTCCAAGTGCTGGGCTAAATCTGGTGGTCTTGGAAAGCTCGTTGCCTCGCATGCAACCCCTCCGTCTGATGCTCGCGCCACTGTCTCGGACCAAGGAATAATTTAAGTATAGAGGATTAAATGTAAGTATAGAGGATTAAATGTGTAATTATACAATTTGTTTTTATTTTGGTAGTCAAAATAGGAGTGAAGTAATAATTTAAGGACAATCTAGGTAATATATCGTTCTTTTTATTGTGTCATGTCAGCACAACGTTAGTGTCTAACGGCAATTAACACTCGAGGGACCAAATGTTTAAAAAACGAAAACGTAAGTGATCATAACGGTCAATTTTCAAAATTAGTGACCAAAAGTGTACACTTATTAAACATATTTGACCATTCCAGTAGTTTACCCCCAAAAAGAGTAAATTACAAAAATCATCTCTAATCTATATTGGTTACTGAACTTTTAAAACGATCAATTTACTTACTGAACTTTATACATTGACTTATTTTGGTCACTCCTCAATTTTCTCATTTACAGCCTGATGACGTGTGGCTTATATATTAATATTTAATTGTAATGTGAATTTTTTAATAATATTTAGTTGAAAAATAGAATTTAAAATAAAAAAGATAAAAATCCTAAATTCTACCCAAACCCCTCCGACATTACCTCCCCTCCCTAAAGCTTCACCGTCTCCTTAAACAACCATGGCCTCGAAGCTTCACCCAAGCCATTCCTTCATTCATTTCAATCATCAACGTCCTTACAAGTCACTTCTGTTCATCTCTAAAACACAAATCAAATAGATATCAGTGTTCACTTGTTCACTAAAACCTTGTTTCATATCACCTACTTTATCATCATTAACAAATGGGTTACTTCCCTCTCTCTCCTATCCCAATCTCCACGTCTATTATTTTTACCGATATTGCTATCGCTGCTGCCATCGTCTCGTCCGACGGCATCATAGCCATGAAGTTCTCATAATTTTCCAAACTTAAGAAAAACTCAAAAAAAAAAACTAACAAAAACCTAATCAAACCCAAATAAAAATAAACAAAAATTCAAAATCCTATAAAATGTCGTCATATCCACTCATTTTTCTGTAAATCACACCTAGTCAAATAAAAATGCAATCAATATAACCCTATACAATCTATAAAAAGATTGAAAAAAAGACAATAACTTACAAAAGAAAAACACAACAAAAGAAAAACAAGGGTAAATTATATAAATCATCACTGAACTTTACTTTCTAATCTATTTTGGTCGTTGAAGTTCCAGAACGTTCAATTTATTTATTGAACTTCAGACATTACTGTCAAACAATTAACAACGTTATGGCATGGCATACGGCACCAAAGCGGATACTTTTAAAAATATCAAATCCACCAAAACAACGTCGTTTTGAAATTCGTATAAACATTAAAGTTTCCCTCATAATCTTCTTCTTTGAACTTACTTTTTGTTTTCATCCCAGCATTGTTTTTGAACCCAAACCTCTGTTTCAAACCCATATCTTCTTGCTTGCAAAGAGAATGACCATGATCATGGTTTGTCTGCGATTTCTCTTCCTTTAATTTGGCTATTTGAAGCAATCATTCAAAAGGATCCCGATTGAGATCGATATGCTTAAAATCAGCATGGCTTAGTTCTGCCATTTTCATTTTTGTGTAATTGCAATTCAGAAGCACAAAATCTTTTTTTTTTCTGTGTGATTACAATTCGAAAATCAGAACAAAACTAGGCTTTTGATTTGTTTTTCCAGCGGAGCATGTGTAATAAGATGGAAGAACTTTTTTGAGATAAAAGTAAAGTTAAAACACATTTCTTGAGATAAAAGGTAATGGTGTTTTTCAATTCTGACCTTTGGGCAAGGTGCGTAGTGAGGCTCAGTAGTTCCAGCAGGCAATAATCTGATTAACGGCAAGAGAGTGAACAAAGAAAGGGATTGAAATACTTAGGGATTTTAATTTCTTATAATATGATTTTAATCTATAAATTTAATTTTTATTTTTCATTTTTTTAAACGACTAAATTCTTACGTGGATGAAAAAACCATTAAAAAATTACATGTTATCCTACAGTAACAGAATTAATGGAGTGACTAAAAATTTTAATTATTAAAGTTCAGTGAATAAATTGAACGTTTTAAAACTTCAGTGATCACAATAGGTTATAGAGTAAAGTTTAGTGATGATTTACGCAATTTACCCTAAAAACAAAGAAAGAACAAAGAGAATTGATGACAGAAACAGCAAAAACCTTGGATAATTTACCCAAAAAAGTATAAATAAATTAATCATTTTGAAAGTTTAGTGACAAAAATAAGTTAGAGAGTAAAATTCAGTGGTGATTTTTATAATTTACCTAAAAAAATATGTGATCTTCCAAAAGCAGGATGAGAAAGAATGGCAATAGCTGCTCAAAATTGAGAAAATAATGCATGTAAAATTTCTAGATTGGTAGTTGAAGACTGAATATTACAGTAAAAAATGTTGCCTTGTAAGGTGTGGCCTTCACTAGTTGTTACCACTTTGAGATAATTATCACGGGGTTAGAGTTTGACTAGTTGATCCGTGCGGCCTTAAGTCGATGATCTTTAGTTAAAGATTAAGTCAGCCTTCGAAAACTAAGCTAAAATGCTTAGAACGAACAAATCTTTTAAGAAAAGTAGCTAAGAAAAGAAAAACAAGAAGAAGATGTGGAGAATGAATACTTCTCTGTTACTCAAAGGAAAAGGAGAGAATACAAGAGTGAAATGAAGAATGCTCAAGTGAATTGTGAATGAATGAAAAGAGTGATGGTGAGTCACTATTTATAGGCGAACCCTCTTACATCTAACGATCTAGAATGAATCAATCTAAGGGCTAAGGATTGTCCCTTGATCTACACCCTCTATGTATGGAAAGTTTATCCATATCTTACAAAGATGTCAAATATGTTGGGGAAGAATCACTCTCAATCATATTCATCATTACTTGATTGTTGCTATCAAGTTGTATAGGATACTCTTTCCATGTGTGTTGGTCAAAAGATGAGCTCTTTCCATGGATCTTGGTCTCTTGGGCGGATTGAGCATGGATAAGCCCGGTTTGTTTGGCCAAAACCTCCATGACAGCATGTTGGGTGCTGATTTGGGCCCTAAGATCGTGGACAACTCGAAGGGAGCTCGTCTGATTCCTCAGGTGTGTACAAAGGGTGCTGACTCGGGCTCCACAGTCTGGGCAGCATGGAGGGTGTTCGTTTGGCCCCCTTCGGTGCGATGCGAGTGCTCCCTCGAGTCTCTTTGCCGTGGACAACATATGAGGTACTTGTTTCGGCCCCATGGTGAGCGAAGAGGGTGCGGACTTGGTTTCTTGATTTGTTGAAGTGCGTAGTGTGCTTGGATAGACCCCTTGATGTGTGATCATCTCGGTCATGGGCTACCGCCCTGACATAATATAACATATGAAATGTCTAAATCCAATCCACATGCATGTTTACTTCATTAAAATACTGTAAAAATCTTGAAAAAGGAACAAAGAAAATAAAGCCAGTGGAGTTGAATCACTCTTTTCCATGGTTTTGTCCATTATTTGACCCCATTTGTTCATCGTCTTACTGGATTATGTCCCCAACATTTGATCAGTTCAAATCGGTCAAATTTTGTGGTTAGTCCCTGTGCTAAATTTGAGTTGTATATTTAATACTTGTATTCAAATATGGTTAATTTTAGTTTTTTTTAATTTTTTAATTTTAGTTCTAACTCAAACATTACGGAATCTATATTAAATTACATATATTTAAAATGATCAACCTGAAGAGCATGAACAATATTTATGCATAGCATAGATAATAATGATAAAATTTAACTTAACAAATTTAGCAATTATCATTCCAGTGAGGACAAAATTTTGAAGAATAGATAAATTATAAATAAAATAATAATAAATTTTCAACTTTTACATGATATAAAAACTGATAGCAGAATATGATCGATTCATATACATGTGATTTTTCTTTTCCCGGCTAATTTAAGTTTGCCAAAGCTTAGACTACTTGTAAACCCTAGCCGTCGTCTTCTTTTTTCCTAGTATTTTTATTTTTGTCATTTTTTATTTTTATGTGGTCGTTGACAACATTAATTTTAATATTGGTTGTCGACCGTCGATAATTTTTTTTATTTTCTTCTTAATTTTTAAAATCAATAACAATATCCTTGCAACACATTTTTTTCTACTTTCTAATTTGTTTTTTTTTTGCCTTTCGACACACTTTTCTCGAACGTTTGGCCCTTTCTTTTTTCATTTGATTTTTTTATCATAGTTCAATTTGACGTCACCACAACTAGGGGTGTTCATTTTTGGATATCAGATTGGATTCGATCTAAAAAAATTAGATATCTAAAATTTCAGATTGGTTAAATAGCAATTTGTATCCAGATATCTGAATATATAATTTGATTTAAATTTTTTTTCCGAATTTGACGGCTATATTTATGAAAAATTTGGAATTTATAATATAAAAAATAACAAATTGCTAAATATAACAAGGTTCACATCTATGAAAATTTTGGTTTTTCGAATTTTCGGATATAACAAGCATCAAATTGCTAAAAATAACAAGATTCATATTCAAGAAATTTTAAATTTTTGGATTTTCGGATAATCCGAAACTTGAAATATTGTGATCCGTATCCGATCCAAAAATTAGAAATCAAATCATATATCAGATCCAAAAATAAAAATTGAATCGAATATTTGAATTTTCAGATCGGATCAACGAATAATCAGATCGGATTGGATCGGTCTGGTCGGATATTTTTGCACACCCCTAGTCACGACTGATTGAGATGACGCTCTTTTAATTATCCTGTTGACCTCGTTGGTTTGGACTCTCGAACTGAATTTGGATAGGAGCTCACAATCACCACTCTTGTTCACGATTGAGTTGTAGTAATATTGTGTTGTCAACGTGCCTTATTATTTAATATGCATTTTTAATGTTGTTTGTTGTTGGTTTTTACCTTTTATCGTCGAGCTTTGATGGTGATGTTTGTATCTATTTTATTTTTAGCATTTGAGTTAAGGTTTTTATTTTTTCTTTATATGATCCTGATTATGATCAAGATACATTAATTTTTATATTTTATTGTTTATAAAAATATATTCAAATCAAATTTATTTACTTAAATTATAAATTATCTTTTTTAAATTTTATCTTTTTTAATAAAATTAACGTAATCATATTCAAATAAAAAAATCCAAAAACCCTTCGCCGGAAATCATTATTATAGGACAAAAATATGTTCGCAAATGGCAAAATACGACAACTTTAGAAGCTGAAAAAGGACATATCGTCATGAATGATGTCAAGCAGAGACTTGGTAAACTAAAGATATTTGGACAAATAGTTTTTTTAAGGTTTAATACTCAAAAAGTATCCCAACTATATTTATGCCTTATTTTTTTGTATCAAAATTATTTTTAGTTCACAATAAATATTTAAAAAAATTTCTGTTATTATTTTAAGTGTCTAGATTTTAACTGCCGTTATCTTATAATTTTAATCATTTAAAGTCTGACACGTGGCATTAATTAATATGTAAATATTTACTTTAAAAATCAGATATTAAGTAAAATAAATAATAATGATAATAATAATAATAAATAATTTAACTGTAATTTTATTTGATTTACCGTAACCCTTTCTAACCCTTTCCCTCTCGTCTCTTCTCTTTCCCATCTTTTTTCCCCTGAAACTCTCGACCCTCACTGGTATTTTTGAAGAAAATCTTGATTTTTGTCTTGTGAGATTAGGGTTTAGGGTGTGAAAAGTTTTGATTTCCATCCTTTAACCCATAATCTCGTTTCTATTTGTTTTTGAACGAACCCTAAATCACTGCAAATCTCAAAGTCTTGTGAGGAACTCTAATAATAGAAGAAGAAGAAGAAGCGTCAAACCAACAAATTTAAGAGGTAAAGCTTAAATGTTATGATTGAGTTGTCATTTGCAATGGTTTTCTATTTGTAACTTAAACCAGAATCTAATATACTTATTTTGACAGATTTTGTGTAGAGTTCAGACATAAAGGGGAAGCACTTTTTCAGCCGTTGGGGAATTATTTGACCAAAACGAAAAAAAGTGAAGGTGCACTTTTATTTCTGTTGTAGATTTGTTATTGAAAAATGGTGAAAATATATTATATGTGCATATCATACCAATAAATGACAAATTAAAAATTATAAAAAAAAAATTTGTTGTTGCTTGTTAGATTGGTTTGTAAAAAAGTTAAATCCACAAAGGTGGATATTAAAATATTAGTGTATTCCTTGCTATAACATTTAAAATATTAATGTACTTACCATACCATTTATTGTTGTTTCTAGACTATGGAGTTCGAAAGTAATATATGTATATATGGCCTTACTTTAAGGATGACAGGGACGACCACAAACATATATTTTAATAGCAAACGATGTGAGTTTATATTCTGAATTTGCAAGAACTAGATCAACGGTCATGTCTTTATCTGCATGACAATATTGAATATGATCCATTCTCATACAATCTGTAAGGTCCCTTTAATAGCAAATGATGTGAGAATATATTCTGAATATGTAAGGGCTAGATCAATGGTCATGTTTACTATAAGCTTGTTGGTTTTGCATTAAATGTGTGGTATAGTTATTGTTTTGTAGTGAAAATAAGTAAGTTTGTGTGTTTCAATAAATGTGTGTTGTAGTTACTGTTTTAATCTTTTTAATTATGTATAGTATTTATTTATTCGTTTGGTGGTCCACTTTAGAGAATGACTTTGGAGCATGGTGAAAGTAGTGGGCCTCATGTCTTTGACGAAGGTCCTGGTGAAGGCAGTTGGCTTAATGGCCTCGATCAAAGTAGGTCTAATGGACTTAATGAAGATGCTGGAGATGACAGTGAGCATAATGAGATTTATGAAGGTGCTAGAGATGACAGTGAATTAGATTGGGTAGATGGAGACAATATACTATCTGATGATGATGATGATGATGATGATGAGTTAGCTTCACTTAAGTACAAGCACACTGTAGTAAATAATAAGATAAAAAATAAAACTCAGTGTAGAAGAGTTGGAACCTGATGTTGTATTGGAGATCGTAAAATTTTCCACTGAACTAACTGAAAAAGATTTAAGAGGTATGGGAAGTGGAGAGGGTACTGAATATTTAGACTCTTCTGATATTGGTAGCTACGAGACAGATTCAAATGGTGATATTGTTTGTAAGAAAAGTGGTAAGGTTTTTTTTTGATGCATTAGCTGTTGAGCCCAGATTTCAGTTGGGAATGATATTCGAATCTCAACAACAGTTGAAAGATGCCCTTTGTGCTTATGCAGTAGCTCATAGTTTTGATTTTAGGTATGTTTCAAATAGAAAAGAGAAAATTAGGGCTGTTTGTAAGGCAAATATGTGTCCATTTGTGATACATGCGTCTTGGGATAAATCCGATGGATGTTTTAAGATCAAAACACTAGTGACTCAACATCAATGTTCTGTCACTTATAAGAACAAAAGAGAAGATTTTAAGTTGGTAGGGAAACACTTTCTTCCTAAAATTAGGATTCTACCAAATTTAAAGGTGTTCGATATGAAAAGGCTTGCTAGGGAGGAGTTAAAAGTGAAATTACACAAACGCACTTGCTTGAAAGCTAGGAAATGAGCTTTAGAAAAGATAAGGGGTAGTGTTGTTCATGAGTTTAATAGGTTGTTTGACTATGTATTTTCTTTGAGGAGTGCTGATCCAAACGGAACCTTTGATCTTATGGTTGAGAGGCCCACTGATATTGCTACATCAAAATTTAGGAGATTGTATGTATGTTTTAGTGCTCTTAAGGAAGGGTTTAAAAGGTTTTGTAGGCCTGTCATTTCATTGGATGGTTGCTACTTGAAAGGTTCATTTAAAGGTGAAATTCTCTCGGTTGTGGGTAGAGATGGCAACAATCAGATTTTCCCTATAGCTTGGGCAGTGGTTGAGGTGGAAAATAGAAAAACTTGGGCATGGTTTTTGGAACATATTCAAAGTGATTTCAACTTGGGAGATGGCTCTCAGTTCACTTTGATTAGTGATATGCAGAAGGTAAATTAATTATTGCCAAGTTTATTACTTTTAATTTATAAATTATTATTTGTGTGTATCTTATGTTAGTTTTTTTTCTGTTATTTTGAAAGGATTGGTTGAAGAGGTTCAACTATGCTTACCGAAAGTAGAACACAGATTTTGTGCTAGGCATATGTATGCCAATTGGAAGAAATCACATAAATGTGGTGATCTTCAGTTGTTGTTCTGGTCATGTTGTAAGGCAACAACTCGGCCTCAATTTGAACAATATGCTTCAAGAATATTCAAGTTGAAGAATAAAGCATTCAATGATCTTATGAAAAAAGGCCCACAACATTGGTCCAAAGCCTTCTTCTCTACCAGGTCGAAATGTGATGCCATAGACAATAATCGCTCAGAGGCATTTAATTCTTCCATTTTAGGGGGTAGGTTTAACTCTGTTATCTCAATGTTTGAGGATATCAGACATTATGTTATGAGTAGGCTTGTCGAACACAAGAAAAAATCAATTAGTTGGAAAGGTGAATTGTGCCCTCGAATTGAAAAAAAAACTTGAAGCGCATAAAGTTAGTAGTGATTTTTGCCATGTAATTTGGAATGGGGCTGAAGGATACGAGGTCACGTGTCATCAAGACACATTTGTAGTTGATATTAGGGGCTGGAGTTGCACTTGCAGAGTATGGGATCTAACAGGTATTCCATGTCCCCATGCTGTATGTGTTATATTATATAGGGAGGAAAGATTGGAAGACTATGTACTTGTTTCATACAAAAAACATGTATATAGTGACTTGTATAATGCTGTCATGCCCACCATCTCAAGTGAAATTTTTTGGAAAGACACTAAAATGGGCACCTTGATCCACCATTGAAGAGAAAATTGCCTAGAAGACCAAAGCATAAAAGAATGAGAGAAGAAGGTGAAATGCGTAGTGGAAACAAATGGACAAAACGAGGAGTAAAGATGACCTGCAAAATATGTGGGCTTAATGGACATAACATAAGAACATGTCCAAACAAAAAACAAACCAATGTAAGTTCAGTTATTTTTAAATAAGTTTATGTGGCATATACGTCTCTTATTAACTAATTTTACTTGTAATTGATAGGTTGAGACTGAAGATGTCCAAATAGAATCTGCTCAATCAGTGCAAAATGAATATTCTTCACCAATGTCAACACCTGATCCTCCTACTCAACCTCCAAATGTTGGCCAAGCAAGGTCTATACTTGCAACGCAAATAACATCAAATAGGACACCAGGATTGTGCAGGGTATTCAGATACAATGTAAGATTTCATTTACTAAATAATAAAGCATTGCAATAATTGGTGATTTCACTATTGTTTTTTTCATCTGTGACGTGCTTTTTTTACAGCTTCAAAACAGGGCTTCTCGGTTTGCTTCTACAACATCTCAACCAATTGCATTATCTCGACAACAGACCGTTGTCTCTAAGCCTCCTGCAGCATCTTCTCAACAACATTCTACTGCCTATGAACCTCTTGCAGCAAGGGCTCCAAAGCTGACCATAATGAGGCCTCTCCCTAACCCAAACATATGGAAACCTTAAAAAACCAAGTGTTGTTTTCTGGAATTTATGTTTTGATATTGCAGTTAATGTATAAGGGTGCCTCATTGTATGTTTTGACTATTTAAGCAACAGTACTGGAATTTAAACTCTTTCATTTTGTTTTGAAGCAGGAACTGTTTAGACAATATTATAAATGTGAAACATTTACTCTTTTTTTGTTAATTTTGTGTGGAGTCAACTGTTGTAACTCCTTTTGTGTATCAAACAAGTTATTGCAGATTATGAATGTAAAAGTTAGTTCATTTCAGTTGTAAGAGTAATATTTCTCAAAGTTTGCAAGTTGTAGACAATTTGCCTAATTTACAGATTATATTAGAAATTGGTTATGGTTATGAGATGAGAATGACATCGGTTATAAATGGCTTTTACAAGCCTGCAGTGTGATGCTAATAACTATTTCCTGGTCCATAATTATTTGAGTGTATGAGTTACTTTCTCTAGCTTATATAGATAGATTATATTAAAGTCTTGCCCTCTGCTCTTTAATTTGCTTCCAACACCTTTGCCATAGAAATTGGTTATGGTTATGGTTATGCCATAGACTTTACTACTAAATGAAGCAAGCTGTATGAGTATTGAACAAATATTTTACAGGCATTAATACTCCATAAATGAAAACACTTGATAAAGAAAAAAGCTATATAGACAAAGCTCATCTTTATACTAATAATTCATAACATTTGATAGAAATAAACTGATGTTACTTTCATATGCAATAGTCTTATCACATTTAACAATTTGTGCTCTCTAAAGACCAAATTTTATCAAAACATACATTATCCATGAAGTAAAAAAAAGCTATCTTATACGATCTAATCTTCTCTTTTTGATCTTCTACCATTTTTCTGTCTTTTAACTTCATCGATCTTGATCAGCTCCTTCAATTCATTGTTTTCGGCTTTAATGTTTCTATTTTCAACCATCACCATTTCAAGTTGAGCTCTTAATTCTTCAACTAATCATTGGCATCTTCCTTGTCATACCATTGGAAAAATTTACAAAGACTAGAGAAAATTCAAGTCAAACACAGTGTACTATAAATATAACCAATTTTTCGACCACCCTAAATTTACCACTGTAGTATATAAGAAAGTCTTTGAAAATTAAGAACCCAAATTTACCATTGCATATTATAAGAAGATTTTTGAAAAGAATTCTAAATTTTGCAACTGTAATTTATAGGAATTTTTTTTTTTTTTTGAAATTGAAGAACCTTACATTCAGAAACTAAAATTACTTCTTTCACTTGCGTACACTCATAGAATTTTTTTTCCTTTGCTCCAAGGTATATTTGAATTGCAAATTGGTGATCTCATTCCGCAATAACAATACACGCCCTTTGAACCATAAAACAATTTTGAAGATTCACTCGACATCTTTCACAGCTTAACAATTCACACAAAAAGTGCTTTCACTTTATGTCAGAACTCTACACAAAATCTGTCAAAATCAGTATATTAGATTCTGGTTTAAGTTACAAATAGAAAACCATTGCAAATGACAACTCAGTCATAACATTTAAGCTTTACCTCTTAAATTTGTTGGTTTGACGTTTCTTCTTCTTCTTCTATTATTAAAGTTCCTCACAAGACTTTGAGATTTGTAGTGATTTAGGGTTCGTTCGGAAACAAATCGAAACGAGATTATGGGTTAAAGGATGAAAATCAAAAATTTTCACACCCTAAACCCTAATCTCACAAGACAAAAATCAAGATTTTCTTCAAAAACTACCAGCGAGGGTCGAGAGTTTCCGGGGAAAAAAGATGGGAAAGAGGAGAGACAAGAGGAAAAGGGTTAGAAAGGGTTACGGTAAATCAAATAAAATTACAGTTAAATTATTTATTATTTATTATTATTATTATTTTACTTAATATCTTATTTTTAAAATAAATATTTAAATAATATAATTAATGTCACGTGTCAGATTTTAAATGGTTAACGGTTATAAAATAACGACAGTTAAAGTCTGAGAACTTAAAATAGTAACGGAGAAAACTTTAGACACTTATTGTAAGCTAAAAATAGTTTAAGCACCAAAAATGAGTCACAAGTATAGTTTGAGCATCTATTTAACTATTAAGCCTTCTTTTAACAATTTTTTTATTAAAGAAAGCGTGAAAAATTTTAATCAATTATTTTAAAAATTGTTGACATAAAATTCATCAAGTATAGAGTCCTTTTTAGTTATATCACCTGATTATAAAACCTACAAAATAGTCACCCAACTAATCTAAAAAGTTATAAAGCGGTTTATTTTGATTAAATTTAGCAGCTAATAAAATTTGTATAATAATAAATTTAATCTTAAATATTTATACATTATTTTAAGGGTAAACTACTCATGTGACCATTGAATTTTGAGGGCAGTCCTATTTTGATCACCCAACTAGCAACTCGTCAATCAGACCATCAAACTTTTAAATTGGTCTTATTTTGACCATTGTCGTTAAAAAACTAACGGATGAGGTGACATGGCTTTTAACAAAAAATTGTATAATTAAATATTTTGTCCCTGTTAGTTATAGATTATATCAAGTTGATCCTAATTTTAATTTAATTAAATAAAATTAATCAATCAATCAAATGACGACATGTGTCACCACCTTGTTAAATGAAAATTAAAGAGAATGAGATGGCTTTGGTAGGTACTGAACCTGGGTCCTTTAGAAGAAAAAACCAAGCATCTTCAGTGATAAAAAATGTACTCTTTTATATATATATATCTTATAATGCAGTAAATGTTAGGAAAAAAATAAAAATGGTTGAGATGATACTCAAATTTGGGTAACTTAGGATATGTAAAAGTATACAAATCACTGAATCAATTCAAATAATTAAATTAAAAATGAAAACGTTTTAAATATATTTAAAGTAAGTTAAAACAAGATTTAAAATGAAAATAGATTTATGATTTTTATATTTTTAAATTGAATCGAATATTTTTTCTTTTTCACATTTATTTTAATAATTTCATATATATAATATTTAATCGAGTTCTTTAATTTTATTAATATTTGTTATTGAAAAGTTAAAGCAAGATTTAAAATAAAAATAGATTTATGATTTTTATATTTTTAAATTGAATCAAATACTTTTTCTTCTTTTTCAATTTTTTTTAGTAATTCCATATATATAATTTATTTTTTATTGGGTATCTTAATTCAATATTATAAGATATATATAAATATAAAAAAATATACAGAAGAGTACAATTTATATCATTATAGATGGATTGATGCAGTGGTAATGGCTTGGTCTTTTCTTCTAGATGACCCAGGTCCAATACCCACCAAAGTCATCTCATTCTCTTTAATTTTCTTTTAACCAGATGGTGATATATATCGTCATCTGATTGATTGATTAATTTTATTTAATTAAATTAAAATTAGGACTGAAATGATATAAATAGGTAACTAACAAGGGCCAAATGTGTAATCATATAAAATTTTTGTTAACTATTATATCACTTCCTCCATTAGTTTTTAACGGCAGTGTTTAAGATAAGACTAATTTAAAAGTTTAATGGTCTGATTGATGAGTTGCACAGTTGAATGGTAAAAATAGAACCGCCCTTAAAACTTGATGGTCACCTGAGTAATTTATCCTTATTTTAATTTAATCTAAATTTTAAAAAGTTAACTCTTAACTTTTGAACAGTACACCAATTAAATCTTTTTTGCTAAGCCACTTTCAATCATTGTTCTCTCCGCCAGAGGCGGACGGTGGTGAGAGTTAAAAAGGACCTGACCCTAAAATTTTAGACAATTTACATTTGACCGTTATTCTTTTCTTTTAAGAAAAATAATCCCTTTAAAAATTTTAAAATTCTCTTTAAATTTTTATTTTTTTAAAGTTTTTAATTAAATTCTCTTTTAAAATTTTAAAAATTTCTGATTAAGTCTCATTTTCTTTTTAAATTTTAGTCTAAATCTTTAAAATTTTAAATTAAATTTTTCAAAAATTTTAAATATTCTATTTTAAAATTTTAAAACTTAAAAAAATAAATAAATAGACCCCTTAACTTATTTTACCAAGATCTGGCTCTATCTTTCATCACTCAAACTTCACATTGATCCTTGTTTTCGCCATGACATCTGATGAGCCAATCAATCACTAAAAATGTCATGAGAAGGTGAATTGACTATTAAATTGTGGTGAAAATTAATGCAAAGGACGAAAAATTGCAAGTATTTAGAATGGTTTAATTTCTTCAATGATCTATTATCCTAGCATTCAAACTAAAAATTTCACAAATTTACATATTTATATTTCCTTTTAGGATAAGTAACCTTACACAATTCTCCAAGATTTATACCTAAAATTTTGAGAATCTTTTTTCAAAGATAAGCATTGAAGACTAAATTTATTATTATACAAATTTCAATTTGGAAAATACTTTAGTTTATACAAGCATTTCAATTTTAGGGTTTAAGAAATTATGTTAGAGTTTAAAGTTTAGGATTAAGCGTGTAGAGTATATAATTTAAGGTTTATAGTTAAAATTTGAAATTTAGGGATAGAATTTAGGTTTTATATTTTATAACTTAAATATAAAAGATTCTGTAAATTCTTTTTACAAAACTTGTGTATTAAAATATAACCTTTTTAATTTATCAACTCTCATGTCATCTTTTATCCGTTAAGAATTTAACGGAAATAAAATATTCCGTAACTTTCAGTTAGTTGAATGATTTTTTTATAACTTTTTATAATCGGGAAATAAAATATTCCGTAACTTTCAGTTAGTTGAATGATTTTTTTGTAACTTTTTATAATCGGGTAGCCCAATCAAAATATATGCTATAGTCAAGGGACTATCTGCATATTATAATAATGAACCAAGTGGATACATATTATAATAAAACTTCAACCAAGAACAGTCTTGAACCGTGGGATCTCAGTTTTGCAGTATGGCCGAAGCTGAACCACTCCGTCCTATCGAGCTTCAACCGCAACCGAAGACTGTGCAGGAACTGGCAGCTATCGACGGTAAAGAAGTCCCCGAAAGATACATCCGTAAAGCTGATGACAATGGAAGTGGAGCCCTTGATACCCCTTTCCCTGTGTTGGATGTACCAACAGTAGATCTTCAACTCCTTGCATCATCATCTACCGGTGGAGAAGAACTCGAGAAACTTCGATCGGCTCTCGGCTCCTGCGGTTGCTTTCAGGTCTGGTTTTTGCCACAATTCTGTAAACAGAATTTACCTTAGTTCATTAGCCATAGAATTATAGATTCTAGAAACAGTTCATCATTTTAAAGTCATAATCATAAACCACTGAAAGGAGTAGAATCAAGCATAAGATCTGAGCTGGTTACGGCTATCTTTCGAAACTCGATCATCGATCTACTTAAAGCATTAGCAATATATCTGAATACAGCCTAAAAGAAAGAGTAAGAAAATAAAGATAGTTAACTTCAAAGTTCAAACCTGAGAATTATTTTGTGAGTTTCAGGCAATCAATCATGGCATTACAAGTACATTTCTGGACACACTGCAAGAAGTTGCTCGCCAATTCTTTGCTCTTCCATCGGAAGAAAAGAAGAAATACTCTAGAGAAATCGGCAGCATCGAAGGGTACGGGAACGACATGATCTTATCTGAAAATCAAATACTCGATTGGACTGATCGATTGTATCTCGTACTGAGCCCAGAAGATAAACGAACACTCAAATTTTGGCCTGAAAATCCTGAATCTTTCAGGTACTTGTTGTTCTTCTCCTTTAAGCCCCTAGGAATCTGACCTGAGTGAATATTAGCAATCAAACAAGTTAAATATATTTGTTTTATCTGTGTCACAGAAGAATCTTGCATGAATATTCAATGAAACTACCAGTGATCTTGGAAGTCGTCTTAAAGGCAATGGCAAGGTCACTAGACTTGGAGGAGAACCAGTTCTTGCAACAATACGGAGACCAAGCATCAATGCACGCAAGATTCAACTTCTATCCTATATGTCCAAGGCCTGATCTAGCTCTTGGGGTTAAACCTCATGCGGGTGGATCAACAATCACTCTGCTATTGCAAGACAAAGAAGTGGAAGGTCTTCAAGTCCTGAAGGATGATCAATGGTTTAACGTTCCAATCGTACCTCAAGCCCTTCTGATCAATGTCGGTGATCAAGCAGAGGTAATGGCCCCAATATTTATGTTACTCCACTCTTCAATTTCCATGAAGTACCCATGTCCAACACACATTCGGACATTGATATGAAAACTTCAGAAAAAAAAAATTGAACATACCTATGTCAGCCACATTGATATCCAGCACTCATCCAAGTCCAAGTAATTTAGCTGCTAATCTACAAACTAGAAGTTCTCTGTTAGAAGATGACAGTTTCACATGATTTTGATGCAGTAAATTAAGTAGAGATGTCATAATTAACATGTGACTTACCTTGAACTATGCACACAGATAATGACCAATGGAATATTCAAGAGCCCAGTGCACCGAGTGGTGACAAACTCGGAGAGGGAGAGGATTACTCTGGCTGTTTTCAGCTTTCCCCATCCGGATCAGGAGATTCAACCAGTGGAAGAGCTCATCAATGAAAGTAATCCCAGATTATACAAGAAAGTGAAAGATTACGCCGGTCTCTTCTTTCAGTACTACCAGCAAGGAAGGAGACCTATAGAAGCAGCACTGCTTTGATATTCCGCGCATTTCATTTTTCTTTTCAGCTTGTTTTCATAAGTGGCATCCACAAAACATTGAGATTTAAAACCAATGATAAAATATTAAGGACATGAAGAAAGCTTCACATTGATATATCAAAATTGTTACTAATCAAGAGAAGACCACTTTTACTGCAATGTTTCACTAATCCATGCATTATCATTATAGACAAGAAGACAAAATAGAATTGGGAAAGGGCAAAAGATCAAGATTCATAATAAAACAAAAGGTAATAATAGTAACAATAAAGTTTTAATTCTTTTCTATAGATTGGCCATCATCATCACAATCAATGTCATTATGAACCCTTTACAGGGGAAAGTTTTCATTTGCCGATTTGGCTTGACGGGATATGGTCTCTAGAGTCAAAATGTGCTACAGACTAATTATACTTCAAAACTAGAATTGGAAAAGAAGAACCAGGCAGATTCGGGGATCAATGGACCATTAGCCGATGTTTGCTTCCTCTTAAAAAATCTTAAACAACAGTCCACCATGTGTAGCGAAGAAGGGAGCAAAGACGAGTGATTCAACAGCCATTAGCTTGATGAGTATGTTGAGCGATGGCCCGGATGTATCCTTTAGTGGGTCTCCAATGGTGTCACCAATAACAGCTGCCTTATGTGGGTCTGATCCTTTGGGACCAAGGGTTCTTGCATGTTCTGATGCACCAGCCTGCAATTCATAACAAACGCAAGAGCGTAAATATAGAATCATTACTTAAAAACGTAGATCATAAGATTAGTTCATAGGGTGTCTGTCAAATCAGAGATAGAGATACCTCAATATATTTCTTGGCATTATCCCAAGCACCCCCTGTGTTGGATGCAGAGATAGCAATCTGGAAACATACCAAAACAGAAACAAATATTAAGATGAACCTTCTGTAGGAAAGGACTCATGCAGTATCCTACGAATTGAACATGCAATATAAAATCATACAGAACAATATCAAGACTTGTGAACATCACCTGGACACCAGAGACAAGGGATCCAGCAAGGACACCAGAGAGAGTTTCGACACCAAAAAAGATCCCAACAATAAGGGGTGTGAGCATAACAAGTGCACCAGGTGGGATCATTTCTTTGATAGAGGCATCAGTTGAAATCTTAACACAGGTAGCATATTCTGGCTTAGAAGTTCCCTCCATGAGACCTGGGATTGTGTTGAATTGTCTGCGCACTTCCTCAACCATCTTCAAAGCTGCGCTTCCCACACTCTTCATGGTCATAGCAGAGAACCAGTAAGGAAGCATTGCCCCAACAAGCAAACCGATGAAAACTTTAGGGGCCAATACATCAACTTTTGAAATTGCAGCACGGCTCACGAAGGCACCAAAGAGGGCAGGGGACACCAGGGCTGCTGAACCAATAGCGAAACCCTGGAAAGAAATGCAGAGTTTTCAAATGAATACCTATTAACCCACTAATGAAACAATATGGAATAAAATTTTCATGAAAAAAAATACATTGCAAGAATTGCAACTACACTTCAGGCCTTAGTAAGAAAACAACGTTTTGCAGTTACAGAATAAAACCAAAGCTAGCCGTAACAAAATCACTCATGCTGCAAATAAATTTAAAGGAGATATAGGATGCATCCAATTGAATAACTCTTTAAAATTCACAGCATAACAGTAAAAAAAATAGGACAATTTTTTAAATAGCTGCTTCAATGCCAACCAAAACAATAAAACCTTCTTTAGAACTTGTTATGCAGAACAAACATAGAGATTACCATGAATCAAATAAATTAGAAAAACTAAGCCATGTGCTCAAGTGAAAATCAAACCTTTCCGATAGCAGCAGTGGTGTTTCCTGCAGCATCAAGAGCATCAGTTCGCTCTCTTATTCTATGGCTCATGCCAGCCATCTCAGCAATCCCTCATGCATTATCACTGATGGGACCATAAGCATCGATAGCCAATCCAGTAGCTATGGTGCTCAGTATTCCAAGGGCAGCAACAGCAACTCCATACATAGCAGCAAAGCTAAAACTAACAAAAATACTTATAGCAATAGCAAAAATAGGAATAATGCAAGACTTGTAACCCAATTTAAGACCAAAAATAACATTAGTTGCAGCTCCAGTCCTGCAGGAATCAGCGACATCTTGTACAGGGCTGCAGAATAAAATAAAGTGTTAAAATCGCTGATGACAAAGGACAACAAAAGGAGAGAACTAATGCTATCAAGATGAGTTACCTGTATGCATTGCTAGTATAGTACTCGGTTACAAAACCAATAATTAGGCCAGCCCAAAGACCAACAGCAACACATAAGAATAGTTGCCTGCAGAAGAAACTCAATGTTACTCTCATTCTAATGCAAACCTATGACTTTTGAAATTTCTCAAAAAAAGAAGCACAAAGAGTTTACCAGTTCTTAACAACTTTCTGGTCTCCGAAATTGAAAATGGTAAAGGAAGGAGGAAGTGCTACCCAACTAACAACTGCAACTCCAATAGTCATGAGAACAGTGGAGATGATAAGTTGCCTCTTCAGTGATGGCTCAATTTCCTTAACAGCCTTGATCTCAACTCATGATTGATGCCAAAAGAAGAGATGGAAGCAACAACTAGTGCAGCACAAGAAGATTCAGCATAGGACCCGAAAAGGTCAGATCCCATTCCAGCGATATCACCAACATTGTCAGCAATCACCTAAAACACAGAAGTATCAGAGACAACCCTAGAGAAGTAACGTCTAATAGGTGTCAGATCTCAAAAATGCTACAACATATATTAGTAGACGCATGTCACTTACAGCTGGGTTCCGAGGGTCATCCTCAGGAATGTTCCTCTCCACCTTGCCTACAAGATCAGCACCCACATCAGCAGCTTTGGTATAGATTCCTCCACCAACTCTGCCAAAAAGAGCCATGGATGAGCCTCCAAGCCCGTAACCAGTGATCGCCTCAAAAAGACCACCCCAGTCATCACCGTAGTAGAGCTTGAATGATTTGATGGCAATATAAAGCACCAAGAGGCCATTTGCAGCAAGAAGAAAGCCCATTACAGCACCAGATCTAAATGCAGTAATAAATGCCTTTCCGACTCCCTTTCTTGCCTCGAGGGTGGTTCTAGCATTAGCATAAGTAGCAATTTTCATCCCAAGAAAGCCAGAAACAACTGAAGTAACAGCGCCAAGCAAGAATGATATGGTGCTGAATGCAGCAGTGGAAAGGGCAGGCTTGCAGAACCTAGATAGGTCATATGTGCAAGGTTGGCTCTCCATGCTGAAACCCTCTGCAGAGCCAAGGAAGAGGAAGATCAAGATTGCAAAAGCAATCATGAAAATGCCAACATACTGATACTCGGTGTAAAGGAATGAGGTTGCACCTGTAAATTCATAAATCAAAATATTAGCTAACTGGGAAGTCTCCAAAAATTACAAGCAGAAAAGGCAACAAACAGAACGACAAGATATAAACAAGAATTCTTTGTAGGAAAAGCATATTGTCGCAAACATTGTCTACAGAACAAAGCTACAGTGATTTTATTATCATCCTCGCTTCATTCTTCAATGCAAAGCAATAGAAACAAATTAAAAAGGCAACTTCATTTTGGAATATTAACAGTTTGTTGACAGGAAATTAAAATATGTATTGAATCTAAATATAATATTGCATTTTAACAACAGTAACATTTATTACAAATCGCAGAGAAAGCAGAAACAAACAAGAAAAATAGTTTAGTATGTTACAACCTTGGAAGCATAGAAATGATTCAAAAGCAGTTCACTTTCGAAAGGTCAAATAAAGCGTAAAGCAATATCATATCATGGAACAGTGCATCATTTGCCCAAATCGGCTTTTACTATGACAGTCATTCATTCATGATAGAAAATAAATTTTCCAGCAGTAAAAGAAAAAGAAGGAAACTAAACAAATATTTCAGACAAAGTAATTAAATCATCCACTTCTATGTCCATGCACTTTCAGAGTATACAAATTGAAGAGGTATGACCACTGGAAACTTAATACATGCCCCATACAAAATAAACAAATTGAGAATTCAGGCCCCGTATAAATTAAACAAATATCAGAGTTCAGGCCATTAGAAACTTAATTCAGACCACATATAAATTAAACAAATTTAAGAGTTCAGGCCACTGGAAACCTTATTCGGGTCCCATATAAAGCAAGACTACCAGATATAGTTCATTTCAAGTTAAAAAAAAAGGATTGAATTTCCTTAAGAAACTTAGTTCCTGAACATTCAGTTTTCCATGGAACTCCAAATCTGCAGATTAATCAGTAGGAACAAATTTTTACATGGTAAGCATACAATACAATTATCAGAAAATATTCAACGTCTTCCAATGCCATTATGGCTTCTGCTAGTGCTACAACACCTAAAGTTTAAACCCAACAAGAAAAAAGGAAAGAAAAAAAAGCCTAGATCTCAACTATGTTCTCAATGAGCAACAGAAAATCAACACAACAACTTAAATCTATATTGATTGTGAGATATAATTAATAAATACACGTCGGTCCAAACTCGATTCCCCCATCTCCATACACTTCGATCTGAATATACATTCATTGAAGCACACACATTATATATATACATACACACACACATACTGTAGTTTTTCATGGTGTTTGAATAGAAAAAATAAATATCCCAACATAGGAAAACATGATGAAACATAAAACCTCGTGCTCCAAAACCTTCTCCCAAGTTCTCGAGACAGAAAACTTATACAGACAAACCAAAAACTCCTATAACCAAACATTAAAAAAAACATAATATGAAAGTAAAGATCTAAAGTTTCAGAAAATAAGAAATCAAAATGCTTCACAACAGCTAGAAGAAAAAAAGCATTTTTTTCAAAGACAAATTCGGTTAAGTGATTCAGCATGAAAACCAATAACAAAAACAACATAAGAAAAGATCAAAAGGTTCAATTTTTTTACAACCCCAGATCGGAAAGCCTTTAAAAATGAGATAAGTGAAGAGAGCAACGACCTTCAGTGATGGCATTTTGAATTTCAGCACATTTAAGAACATTATGGTCATTGAGACCTTCTTCTTCTTCTTCAATGAGGTAATTGGCGTAGCCGTTTTTGCCACCGGCGCCGTTGTTGGAGGGGGAACCCGGTGAGAGCTTGACCTGGGAACGAGAACCCATTGTACGAGAGAAAAGGCAATTCCAATGACGGCACAAGCCGGGATCAGGATCTCGGTGCCGAGATCTGGCAAAATGGAGGCCGCCATAATTAAGTTAACCACCTTCCCCAGAAGAACAGAAATGCAAGCTAAAACTGAGAGAAAATGTGTTGCTAGTGAGAGGGAAAATGGGAGTTTGTACTTATATACTGAGGATAGTTTGTGGCGTAAAAATGTAAATGCATTTTTAAAGCTTCGCTGTCCAGAAAGAATGGAATGCCCAAAGATAGAAAAATTGTTAACTTTTTTTTTTTACTTCCTAATTTAATTGTTTGATTTTTTTGGTACAAGTATTTGGCCTACTGAGATTAATTTAAATCAAATTTTATAAAATATATTATAGAGATGATCAAAATTTATTTCATGTTCAGATTGCTAAT
The DNA here is from genome assembly GCA_019671005.1 of Hibiscus mutabilis. Taxonomy (NCBI): domain Eukaryota; kingdom Viridiplantae; phylum Streptophyta; class Magnoliopsida; order Malvales; family Malvaceae; genus Hibiscus; species Hibiscus mutabilis. The sequence continues at coordinate 44,578,212 of CM033748.1, forward strand.
ACTTGCTTAAAAATTTTAGCGTATTATTTTATTAGTGTTTCGTACGTGCATAAATCTTAAAAAATTACATAATTAAAAAAACCATCTCAATGGTACGCTCGAACACAAAATTATTGTCTATATTTCAAACACCAACATTATTAAATGCCTTGTATGCACTGTTTCCGTTAAATACCTTAGCTTTTGAAAAATTTTACTCCGGTCCCTACAATTTTAAGTTCCTTTCAATTTAATCCAAAATACAAAAAAATGAATGTTGTTGACGACTTTGCCATAGTTGGTAACAACTGTCGCCATCTGTTAATGTAACAGTCACAATATTCTCTTAAATTTTTTTCCCATGAACACCATTTTTTTATTTTCACAATTTTTCTTTAAAATATAAAATATATTCACAAACCTTAAAAACCTAAAAAAAATTAAGTGCTTATACATAGAATATTTTTCATATGTGTGGGATAGAATCCACTTCACTATGCAAAACTCATTTAATTTTATCATAATTCATGGTTATTGGATAAGTGAAGTGAATGTTGAATGAGATTAAACACTACTTTTTTTTCTCCTTAAAAATCTTCTTATCTTCTCAGTGGGAAATGAGAATATATATTAATTATAATTCACTTATACAATGTTAAAACTAAAAAATTTTACACTGATTTTGAACCATTAGACGAATGTAAATTTTTTTTCTCTTAAAAATCTTATAATTATTAACTTTTAATCTCAACCATTAATTTATACTTATCCAACAGTCCAAATTCAGTGCAAAACTTTTACGTTATGTATATATAAATATTAAAGAGAGAGAACACATTTTTTACTTTTAAAGATAAAATAATGATTTCCATTAACTTTAAAAATAGAAATCAATTACAAAAAACAGTTTTATAATTAAAATATAAAGTGCAAACACACTTAGGCAATGGAAATAATCCAAGAAATAGTTTAATAAAAAAAATTGCTCATAGTAGATGGATTAAATCAAACTTGAAATGTATCTTTGATCGTTATGATACACATCCTCGCTACTTGTCTAAGGGTTTTGCTTAACTACTATATATATTCATAGTCGAGCTTTAACGTCGAACAATATTCACCATGCAAAAGAACTTTCATCATCCTGACGTTGGTAATTTTGAAAAAAAAATTACCACCAAACTGTCACCCATCACACTACAAGTGATCTACACTTTTTACAGACTAAATAAAAATTTGATCTATAATTATTCTTGCAAGGGACAAGCCAACAATTAGGGGATCACAAACATAAAGACTCCTTAAAACACACAAAAAAACCATAATAAAAATGTAAAAAATACCAAATCTTGAAACTAGATCTCGATTCTAGTGGAGCCACTCATGTAAAGGTTAAAACCCATATATAATTGAGAACCAAGTTGATCTAATGGTGAAAAATGAAAAGAGTTTATTTTAAAATTAAAATGTTTAATCTAACCGTTATTGAAGAGATTTTTGAAAAACTAAACTTAAATTTAACCTTAGAATGAAGAGATGAGTTGAAAAGCTAGAATTTTTAGGTTCACTAAAATTCAATACGACAGAAAATTATGACATCGTCATGAAACTCTTAACTAATTATTGAGACAAAGAAAGCCTTAAATGAATATCAAGCCTTAAATAATGTTATTTGTTTGCTTTTAATTTTTTAATTATTTTTTTGGTCAAAGCAAGTATTTAAATTATTATTTCTGACCACTTTAAGTCCAACTGTTATTTAAGTTAAAAAAATATTTGGGCCAATTAGACATTGAAACTTCTCAAAGATTTAGGACTTGTTTTGACTGAACTATCATATGTTAGGAATTTGGTATGTGGAAAAAATAATTAAAACGCGATCAACATAAAATAAGACATGCACAATAGACGAGATTTAACGTGGTTCAATCTTGCCTACCTCCACGGATGAGAGAAACAAATAATCCACTAAACGTAGAGAACACGAAGAGTACAAATACATAATATGCATATATCCCATGTAACACCCCAAATCGATACGGGTGACCCAATCAAATCTGAGGTATCATATTTGGGTCACCGGAGCGACCCACATTAAAATTTTAGATAAAATAAATTATCAAACCATTTAAAACTATAAAATAAATTCTGAATTAAAATATAAGTTCAGAAATGATTCAAAAAATAAAACATAAATTAGAATACAGTTATAAAGACGAGTTTCAGACTCTGATATAAAAACAAGATGTTACCTATATGCCCTTAATTATACTGTATCGTACTTCGCAAGCGATGTTAAAAGAACTCTAGTTACTGATGTCAATAATTGCACCACAAAAACCTTTTAACTTGCAAAGGTAAATAACATCGTGGGCTTTGGAAAAAGCTCATTAATACAGAACTACCAAGAGATGCTAAAGACACAAGTAGGTATATGGTAAAGCATAATGCTGACATGGTATTTCGGGCAACAACAGATTTCAATTACGATTCGATATTTCAATAAAATGCTATATCTGAAGGTAACAAAGTTGTTCTTTATTCGATCACACGAGTATCAGGCGAGAAGCCTATAGAGCGAAGAATCAGAAGATTGATGGATTAAGGAAGTTGAACCATGGAGTTTAGTGTGTTCCATTAATTGCAGATTGAAAGCATACAGAAAGTTTCAGACTTTGGTAAATCAATTCAATATGGTAGATTTATAAAAGCACAAGAAAATTTTATTTTTAATCACCTAACTACCCTCTGACCGAACTCCAAAACTACATCTATAAAGGCGTTAACCCAAGCTCATTGGGCGTAGGTCATCCTAAGAGGATGCCTTAGGTCTAGTAGGAATCACCCCAGCTGAAGCGTAGAAATCCTAAATCCTAAACCTTAAATCATGAACCCTAAACTTTTAGTTTCCTTTTTATTCAATATAATCCTTCTGCTTTTTTATTATTTGAAGTAATTTATTTGCTTTTTAATTATTGTTTACAATTTATATTCCTTTGTTATGTCCTGTTTTGATTGCAATCTTAAATATATGGAAAATTTTACCACGTTTGACGAAAACCGCTGAACACTATTAACGTTGAATATCGCTGAACATCATTAAATTGATTAATAAAAATTAAAAATCTCAAAGACTCAACATATAATTATAAATTATTTAAAATAAAATTTCAATTAAATTATTTTCCATAAATATTATATTTTTAATTTTTTTTAAATAATTGGATCAAATACCAACCTTAGTCAATTTAAAAAATAAAAACCCTAAACCATAAATCGTAAACCCAAAACCCTAAATTGTAAAGCCTAAATTCAACTTTAGGGTTTAGAGTTTAAGGTTTAGAGTTTAGGTTTTTTATTTTTTAAATCGAGTAAGGTTGATATTTGATCCAATTATTTAAAAAATTAAAAAATATAATATATATAGAAAATAATTTAATTAAAATTTTATTTTAAATAATTTATAATTATATGTTGAGTCCTTGAGATTTAAATATTTATTAATCAATTTAATGTTGTTCAACGATATTCAGTGTTAGTAGTGTTTAACAGTGTTCGTCGAGCGTGGTAGACTCATCCTAAATATATTTACATATTTATTGTCTACCTTATTTTACATGTTTCCATTTGTGTTCTTATATGTTATATATGGTATACAACTATTTGTATAAATGATTTCCATATTACAGTATAACATTATTAGTATAAATATGTTTTATATTATTTTTATGTACGTATCTCTATTTACATATTTATCCATTGTTTACATGTTTTTATATACAAGTATTATATTTATATTATAGTTTTCATATATATTTTTATGTCTTCATCTTTTACATATGCATTAATTTTTTTAAATACATATTTATATAGTATGTCATTTTACATGTTACTTTTTACTTGTTGTTTCCATTATTTATAAGGTTATTAATTTTATTTTTACAAAGATAAGACAATGTTCTTTATTTGGGATTCTCAATAAAAAATTAAATCTCAAATTTAAAGAGGCGCGGTTTTTTCACTGATCCTAAATAAAAGAATATCATTTTAACCAAAATATTTTATTTGAGATTTTCGTTAAAATCATGTCTCGAGCTTAAAGAGGTGTGGTTGTTTTTTTTTTCCCCAATAGTCCTAAATAAAACATACCTATTAGCCAAATCGCGATATTTGAAACAATACTCCTTTATTCATAATTCTCACGAAAATTATGTCTCGAGCTTAAAAATGCGTATTTTTCTCGTTAAGTCCTAAACAAAGGAGTATGCTTTTAAATATTTTTTGAAAAATAAAATATATGCATTCAGGGATCATAATTTTCAAATTAATTTTGAATTCGTAATTTCTGACATTAAGACACTACGTAATCGATTAGGTATCGATTTCGGGCATTGCGAGGGTGTTCATCCTTCCACACGTAATCGGCTCTCGAACATATTTTTTGATTTATTAGACCAAAAATTCGTTGTTTTAATAAATTCACCAAATATGAGTTTTATTAAAATAACCAAGCTTTCAAGTGATCTAATCTCATCTAAATTAAAAAAGATTGGTGGTGACTCCGTTAAAATCGATTTTTGTAAAAGCGCGTCAAGCTCGAGGGCCCGTTATTACATTCGGTATTTATAATGTTATGGTAGTAATTCGTTACAATTTAAACGTTTTTCTATAACCATATACAACATATATATATTTCTTCATATTTTTCACATGTGATATACATATATCAGTCAAAGAGCTAAAACTTCAAATAGTATGGTTGTTTGAGGTGTGAATTTTGTTAGCGTCACCGTTCAATATTGACGGTCTATGACAAATAATTATAGAAAGAGTTTGATTATTATTATTTACGAATGAATAACGCTGAATTCCATGACATATTTGAATTGAACAAGATCATGCAGGTGCAATAAAGACTTTTTCAATCTCAACAATGTACTCCAGGGTTGCCGACGGCGGAATCTGGACACCCGATCCAAAATCCGCACCGTTTTCTCCGAACCCCAAATTGTGAGGAACTATGATTCTCCTTTTGCCTCCGGCTTTCATTGATCTCAGAATATATTCTACCCCTCTCACATTCCTTTGGTGTAAGGCCTTGACCCAAGTATTAGTGCAAGTGGCTTCTGGTCTCTATCAAATGTATCAACAAATCCTTCATCGTTGCCTTGTATTTTTCCTTTTAGATAAATCACCACCAAGTCTCCATTCCTCGGAGAAGCCCCTCCACCAACTCTCAACTCAGAGTACCTGTTTTCAAATGTTCTCCATCGTATGATTTTTGGTTATGCTATGACTATACATAGATGATGAAAAGATTATACCTTAGACCATTAGGCAGCACCAATTCCTCTTGCTTCTCAACATCTCTAACCAAAACAATGAGAAGAACTAGTCATACACATTTTGCCAAATTGTAGTATGATAATGTTGTTGTTATATTTTGATCCATGAAAACTTTGATCCAAAAATTGACCCTTAAAAATAAAGTCACTTCAAAGGCGAGAAATCAATATACAGGAGAGTTGAGAGTTTGACACCTCGTATTTGCTTCTTGCTCAGAAACTTCAACGCGAGTTTTAATTTGTTCAGAGATGACTCCAACAGCGAGGAAGGCTGCCCATGCAAGGCCTGCACCAAGTCCGAATCGCCTGGTCAAGGAGGAAGCTATCCAATCAGTGGTTTCGACAGTGGCGGCAGGTTTTGGGGGCTTTGGTTCTCCCACTTTGACGGAGGCTACAGCAGGTAGTTGCTGCTCAGAAGAAGTTGTGCTTAATTTAAGAGATGGTGGTTGCGAAGGTGGATTCGGCGGAGGTGTTTGCGATGATGAGAAGTGGGGAGTTGTTATTAAAGGGTGAGATAGAAATGGTGGAGAGGTAAACAATGTTGCCATTCTCAAAATCTTGGTTCAGGAACTAAGCTACAAAGAAGAAAACATCCCCTCCCCGACTTATCCCTTTAGAAGGGATAGGTGGTCCGTCTTCTGTGTAGAGAAAACCAAAGCACCCATTTCTTAATACCAAAGGAATGGTAATTGACAAGCCAGCGATGCATGATCTAACTTGAGATTTCCTAAAGTTGAAGTGGTTTGCTAAGTGGGTCCCTAGTTGAATGTACACATAAGACTGGTCTGATGATGTGGCAAAAGGGTAAGATCAGAAAGACAGGTTGGCCCAGAGTTTTTTCGATCTCAAGGGTATTACTATTGTTCCAACCCCTTTATTCTTCCATAGGCCATAGCAGCCTTAGTTTGTGCTTAGATTGCAGTCAATGCTAATGTTTTGAACTCCTTTCCAAATACACAGTTTGCAGTGCTCAATGAGTGGTTATATTAACAGTTCAACCAGACAAAGTTTGTGGGCAGAGAAGATCAGACCCTGTCTCCAGATAGTGAAGAAGAACCAGGAATAGGTTGTTTTCTGAAAGCTGTTGAAATGAAGGGAACGAACAAAGCAGAAGTAAAAGTAAACAAGGGATTTGATCCCAACCAGACAAGCAAAAGAAGATTTGGAAGAGGACTGGATCCTGACAAGCTTTGAAAACAACTCAACTCAGTACAGATAAAACTAGAAGCTGGTCAAATTGTTGGATAAACCACTTTCTCAAGTGTGGTTCGTGAGTGCATGGCAGTTTCATTAACTGCTGTAATGCACCATGATCCATTGATTTGGTTCGTGGATTATTCCCACGTTTTACCACATTAATTTTCATGTGATAGTGGGGTAGTTTAACCGGTGATTTTTGATGGAAAACCACACCTATAAATATCCATTTAGCCTAAAGTCCCTAAGCATCAAACACAAGAATCACATATTCCATCTAAGTGAGTTTTGAGTGCTTAGAAGATACTTGACATTCTAGTTTTCGTGTTTCCGTGTTCGAAGTATTCGACGGTGGTTCTACGGTAGTTCGAGGAATCCGACGGTGGTTCGACGTGCTCGACGGTGGTGCAACCACATCTCAATTTGGCATATGGTTTTGACAATGGCTTGAGGTATTTATGAATTTCGATCCTTCCGCTGTGTTTTGCTCGATTTATGCTTATATTTGGTATCCGAGCATGGTTAAATCCCTGCCTTGTCGTTTTAAAGTTTGCATGTTTCTCAAAATTAAAATGCCATGTTGATCTTTAAATTCTAAAATTTTGAGAAAAATAATGTTGCAGACTTTTGTTTTAAAATCATAAGATTTTATTAAATTAATTTCTAAAATTTATTAAAAATAAATTTTAGAAATAATATAGTATGTGCCTAAATTAAGAGATGCTATATAACTTATCCGGTAATTAGTTATATACATAAAATTATGTACATAAAACTTCAAGACTTATTGCAGAAAGTATTAAGCAATAAAACTAAAGAATATATGTCTAGGGATCCGAATAATTTATTTAATTAAAGAATTAGTCACAACAACTTTAATTAAATAAAAATTACGGTAAGGATCTCATAAGAATTAGACATAAAATGTTGCATAATGAGTTAGCAACAACTTTGAATAAAGTTTAGAGTTAATATCTAGCTAAGTGGTTTATATAATTTTATTTAGTTAAAGACTAGCCACAACATCTTTAGTTAAATGAAATTACTAAGGTTAAAAATCACATACGGAAAGTTTAGATATTAAATCCCATTACATAACTTATTAAGGTAAAAAATATTAGATGATTTTTATAATTACCCACAAAAGTTATAAAAATAAATTTAATAATTTTTATATAAGGGATAGAAAATAATTCTATAATAAAATGGATCTAATCGAATTAAAAATTTAGCCCACAAGCAATTTTTATGTCACTAGATTCATTATTTACATAATTTGCATTGGTAAATTATGGCTTATGTTTACCTCAAATTTATAGTAAGCATGTATGTCAATTTATTTTGCAGCATTACAACCTATGAATATGTCTGCTAATAAAGTAGATATCCCTGAATTAACCAGTGAGAACTTTAAGTTCTGAAAGGAGGGTATTCTTCTTCAATTGGGGTATATGGATATTGACTATGCTATAAGGAAATCTGAGCCACATATCACTGACACCAGCAATCAGGCTGATCTTGCTCTATATGAAAAGTGGGAGCGATCCAATCGCTTAAGTATTATGTTCATTAAGGCAAGGTTCATGCTGATGTTCGTGGCTCGATTGAGCATTATGAGAATGTCAAAAAGCTATTAACGGCTATAGAGAAACAGTTTTAGACTTATTAAAAGTCATTAGCCAGCACCCTAATTATGAAGTTCACATCACTAAAGCTCACTACAGTGAAAGGTGTACGTGATCACATCAATAAGATGCGAGATTTGGCAGCTCGACTTAAAGCACTTGAGGTTGAAATGTCTGAATCTTTCCTGGTGCACTATATATTGAACACTATTCCACCTTAATATGGGCCATTTAAAATCTCCTACAACACACATAAGGATAAATGGTCTATTGATGAACTTTTGACCATGTGTGATCAAGAAGAGAGTAGGCTCGTACTGGAGATAGGAGAGAGTGCACTGACACTTACTCAAGGAAAGAGATCAATCCAAGCCAAGCAGAAGGGGAATGCTAAGATGCAACCCCAAGATGACATAAAGAAAGAGTTCACATGTTTCTTCTGTAAAAAGAAGGGACACATGAAGAAAGACCTTGTCAAGCATAAGGGCCGGCTTGAAAAGAAAGGTAAATCAATCTCACTTGTTTGCTTTGAGTCAAATATGGTTGATGTTAATTATAACACATGGTGGATTGATTTTGGTTCTACAATCGCGACACATTTATTCGGGAAACAAGATGCAGTCGCATGTGGAAGCTATTGGGACCTGGGAATTAGTGCTTAGTAGTGGCTTTGTTTTAATTTTAGAAAAGACTTTATATTCCTAGTTTTTCTAGAAATTTAATTTCTATTTCAAGACTTGTGCCCTTGGGGTATTGTTTTAATTTTTCAAATATTAGTTTCAGTTTGTTTTATAAATCTAAAATTGTTGGAAATGGAATTTTATGTGATGGTCTTTACTCTATTGATTTATAAAATAATGCCACTCATAATGTTATGCACATTCAAACTAGTACTAAGCGTTGTGTTATAAATGAAGAATCCTCTACTTTGTGGCACCGGAGATTAGGACATATCTCCATCGAAAGGATTAAAAGATTAGTAAATGATGGGGTTCTCAATACCTTGGATTTTACTGATTTTGATACTTGTGTAGACTGCATTAAGGGCAAGCAGAGTAGCAAGTCAAAGAAAGGTGCCAAGAGGAATTTGACCATATTGGAAATCATCCATTCTGATATCTGTTGTCAGATATGGATGTACAAGGTCAGAAATACTTCATCACTTTCATAGATGATTACTCACGGTTCATGTATCTCTACATGCTTCATCATAAAAGTGAAGTGTTAGAAGCCTTTAAGGTTTTCAAGGCTGAAGTAGAGAAATAATGCGGTAAGAAAATAAAGATTGTGAGAACCGATAGAGGTGGTGAGTATTATGGTAGATACACTGAGGATGGACAAGCACCTGGTCTATTTGCGAAATTTCTTCAAGACAACGGTATAGTTGTCCGATACACCATGCCAGGCTCGCCTGATCCGAATGGTGTTGCAGAAAGAAGAAATCGAACTCTAATGGACATGGTGCAGAGTATGCTTAGTAGCTCTAAGCTACCTAAGTCTTTATGGGTTGAAGCTCTCAAGACGGTAGTGTATATATTAAACGAGGTTCCATCTAAGGTTGTCCTAAAGCCACCTTTTGAGTTATTCAAAGGTTGGAAACCGAGTTTGCGACATATACGCGTATGAGGATGCCCGTCTGAAGTGAGAGTTTATAACCCATAAAAAAAGAAACTAGACCCAATGACCATTAGTGGGTATTTCATTGGATACGCCGAAAGTTCCAAAGGTTACAAATTATATTGTTCATCTAACATCACTAGAATTGTGGAATCAAGAAATACAAAATTTCTTGAGAATGACTCAATCAGTGGGAGTGATCTATCTTAGGATTCAATATCCGTAGTTCATACATCCACTTCAAGTGAGAGATTGGTTATCATTAATAACACCCCTCAAGCTCAACCGGGTATTGAACAACCAATCAATGAAGTTCCACAACCTACTGAAAACATTCCAATAGATCAAGTTGTTCAAGAAAATCCAAAAATTATTGAACAACCAGTTGAACAACATGATCCACAAGAAAATTTTGGTTCAACATTAAAGAGATCTATTAGAGAAAGAAGATCAGCAATTTCTAGTGATTATTTTGTGTATTTACAAGAATCTGACTATAATGTTGGAGCCGAAAATGACCTGGGTCATTTTCAACTACCATGAGCTGCAATGAATCAAAATTATGGTATGATACTATGAAGGATGAGATGAATTATATGAAAAGTAACGAAGTTTGGGATCTTGTACCGTTGCCTGATGGTGTAAAAGCCATTGGATGTAAATGGGTCTTCAAAACAAAAAGAGACTTAAAAGGCAACATAGAAAGATATAAAACAAGACTTGTTGCTAAAGGATTCACTCAGCGAGAAGGAATTGATTACACTGAGACTTTTAGTCCAGTATCTAAGAAAGATTCCTTACGCATTGTGTTAGCATTAGTAGCTCAATTTGACCTTGAGTTATAACAAATGGATGTGAAAACTGCCTTTCTTAATGGTGACCTAGAGGAAGAGGTATACATGAAACAACCTGAAGGATTTTCCTCTAGTGATGGTGAAAATTTGGTTTGTAAGTTAAAGAAATCTATATATGGATTGAAACAAGCCTCCCGTCAGTGATATTTGAAATTCATGAGGTTATCTCTTCATTTGGTTTTGTTGAGAATATCATGGATCAATGTATATACCAGAAGGTCAGTGGGAGTAAAATTTGTTTCCTTATTCTATATGTGGATGATATTTTACTTGCAACAAATGACAGGGGTATGCTACATGAGGTGAAACAATTCCTTTCTATGAATTTTGATATGAAAGATATGGGTGATGCATCTTATGTCATTGGTATTAAGATTCATCGTGATAGACATAAAGGTGTCCTAGGTCTATCTTAAGAAACCTATATCAACAAAGTTTTAGAAAGTTTTCGGATGAAAGATTATTCACCTAGTGTTGCTCCTATCGTGAAGGATGATAAGTTCAATTTGAACCAATGCCCGAAGAACGAATTTGAGAAGGAGCAAATGAAAAACATTACATATGCTTCTGCTGTTGGAAGCCTGATGTATGCTCAAGTCTGTACAAGACCTAACATTGCATTTTCCATTGGGATGTTGGGAATATATCAGAGTAATCCGGGTATAGACCACTGGAGAGCTGCAAAGAAAGGTTTGAGATACCTCAAAGGGACAAAGGAATACATGCTTACGTACAAACGATCTGACCATTTGGATGCGATTGGCTACTCCGATTCATACTTTGCTGGCTGTGTTGATTCAAGTAAATCAACATCAGGTTACATATTTATGTTTTTCGGCCGAGCTATATCTTGGAGGAGTGTCAAGAAGACATTGACTGCCACTTCCACTATGGAGGCCGAGTTCGTTTCGTGTTTTGAGGCTACCTCACATGGAGTATGGTTAAAGAGTTTTATTTATGGGCTGAGAGTTGTGGATTCAATCTCTAGGCCATTAAGGATATATTGTGACAATTTAGCTGTTGTCTTTATGGCTAATAACAACAAAAATGGAAGTCGAAGTAAACACGTCGACTTTAAGTGTCTAGTCATAAGGGAACGTGTTAAAGAAAAGAAAGTGGTCATTAAGCATATTAACACTGAGCAGATATTAGATGGTCATTTGACTAAGGGCATGCCACCACATAAATTTAAAGATCATGTTGTCACTATGGGGCTTGTTCCCACTTTGTAAATTTTCGTTGTAAGAATGATTCTGTTGAAACTCTAATAAAGTTTGATATTTCTCATATATGTTGTGTACACATTATGTTAATTGTTTCGAGAAATGTCACTAAAGTTTTGACCTAGAATAAACATCGGGTTTATTCATTAAGTATATGGGCTAAAGTGTTGAAACTTTATGTATTGTGATACATGGAAGATACTACTCAAATCCATAGAGGAAATGTCGCCATAATTCATGCATTATGTTTCAATTTTAAGTACTCATAGACAATACGAACCAAGTGGGAGAATGTTGGATAAACCACTTTCTCAAGTGTGGTTTGTGAGTGCATAGTAGTTTCATTAACTGCTGTAATGCACCATGATCCATTGATTTGGTTCACGGATTATTCCCACGTTTTACCACATTAATTTTCATGTGATAGTGGGGTAGTTTAACCGGTGGTTTTTGATGGGAAACCACACCTATAAATATCCATCTAGCCTAAGGTCCCAAAGCATCAAACACAAGAATCACATATTCCATCTAAGTGAGTTTTGAGTGCTTAGAAGATCCTTGGCATTCTAGTTTTCGTGTTGCCGTGTTCGAAGTATTCGACGGTGGTTCTACGGTAGTTCGAGGAATCCGACGGTGGTTCGACGTGTTCGACGGTGGTGCAACCACATCTCAATTTGGCATACAGTTTTGACAATTGTTGGAGGTATTAATGAATTTCGATCCTTCTGCTGCGTTTTGCTCGATTTATGCTTACACAAATCTGAAGATGCATCTTTTATGAGGCTTGGTTGATTGGGTTTTGTCTTTTTTTTAATAGCTTATAAAAAGGTTTGTATAGTGAAAGCCGGCAGAGGATGATTGGTTCGTCAAGTGCGTCAGCATCACCTGTGTACTGTAAGCTTATACTCTAATAGCAGACGAAATCATAGATTATGGTGTGGTTTCCATACCAAATTCCTTGATACAAATCTTAAAATTTTATATCAAAATTTTGATGATGACGTGATATAGGATGAAACTCTTAAAGTTTCATATTTGTAGAGAATGAGATAAAATAAAAAAGTTGGACAACATGCAACTTTCACTTCAATACAACAGTCCATGTCAAGTTTGGGTGACTAAAATAAAAATAATTCAAAATTTAATGATCAGATTTAAAATATTTAAAATTGAATGACCAAACAATATAGATAAAACGTCGGGTGATAAGTAATATACAAACATTGTATGTTGCTACACAAAAAAAACCCAAACCACTTTTTTTTTTTCATTTTTACATGTAATGAGTATTCAATCGACTTGAGTAAAAAGATTTTAAATTAGTTGAGTTTACGAGTTTTATTTTATAGTTAAATTTTATTTGAATTTTTTAAGTCGAATCAAATTTATAAAATCCGTGTCGATTCAAGTCAAGTCGAAGTGTTCATTTTTTGTTCAAATTTAGTTTTAGATATTTACAATGTTATGGTAGTAATTGGTTATAATTTAAACGTTTTCCTATAACCATATACAATGTACATATATATATGTTTATTTTTTCATATTTTTCATATGTGATATACATATATAAGACAAAGTTATGAGACTTGACTCAAAGTTGAAAACTAATTCACTAATTACTTAAAAAAATCGAGTTATTCAAATTCTCATTTATAACTTAAACTTTATTTAAAAAAATTTTGAGTCGAGTCAAGTTTATAAAATTACGAATCAGTTAAATTGAGTCAAGTTTTTTTTGTCAAGTCAAATAAATTTTTTATTTTTTCAATTCGAGTCTTACTCTTTCATATTCACATATATAACATACATACAGGTGTATAAACTAAAATTCCTTCTAGGATTGAATTCGCCTCAAAACCCATAGAGACAAAATGGTTCAGCGGCTCACATACCGCACTCGTCACAGCTACGCCACTAAATCCAACCAGCACCTCGTCGTCAAAACCCCTAGTAATTTCCTCAATCTTCCCCAACATGGATCTGTTAAATGGCAGGCCGATGTATGATTGATGCTGATTTTTACCTTTTTTACTTTTATGAGGTGGAAAGCTTGTTAATCAACTTTATTATATGAAAACACCTTTTTTAATAGTTTTCTACAAAAATGATCATCCGCTAATGTTATCTAAAAAAATGATCCCTCAAATCGGCCACGTAAGGGTACCTCGCGTATTGGAAAAAGCGAGCACAGACCTCGCGTTACACAAATAGCGAGATTCGTCCGACGTGAGCCGACTTTTCATATTGCGTAATTTAAAATTATTGATAAGACATCGCTTTTCCATAAAACGAGGTCCCCGAGATATTGATTATATCGCGAAAGAAATTACACGAATCTCGCGTTCTGCGGAAAGCGAGATCCTCGTATTCGAGGCATTTTATCCAGTCATTAGCTGGTTAATTTGGTAAATTTTAAGCTTAGAGACGTAGTATTAGAACTTATCTCCCATTTGAGATTGATATTGACTCGTACGAAACATTGTAGAATATTTAAAAAACGCGTTCAAAATGGTTGAGACGCTAGTTTTTATCCAAGATACAAGGGTGTATAGGCATCTTCGAGGAATTTTTTCTTGCCATTAGCCCGATAATTTTGGTAATTTTTAAATTTAGAGACGTAGTATGGAACTTAACTTTAATTTGAGACTAATATTGGCATGAACGAAATGTTGCACACTGTATAAAAAGTGCGTTGAAAATGGTTTGAGCGCTAGTTTTATCATGCAATAATAAGAATTTGAAATGGCTTGGTAGGCATGTACAAGAGCATGTATGGCAAAGTTTGTCCGAGTTGTATGGCCGTCGAGAGATGCGTCGTTGATGCAGTCTCTGATAAGCTTCATGGATTTCTTCGTACCCAGTTTGCATCGTAATTTGAGAAGAAGTTGACATCCGCAGTCCTGATCCCGACCAAAGATGGCATCTTGTACATCACTCCCCTAGACATTATAACCGGTCAATTGTACCCCTAAGCATGCTTGCTTTGATGAAGTGGACAGTCGAGGATTTTGAGGTTCCCCCGAAGGTTGCAATTGTTACCCACTTTCATCATCATCTACAATGGTAGGGGCTTTGACTATGGTTAAATGTTGGGGTCTTCACCTAGCCGGCACTGTATGAAGACTGCAGTTTCCCTGATATTGTGATCTATCGTTGATGCAGACAAATGGAGCCGAGAGGTGTCATAGTTTGTCCGAATTTTATGGCCGCTGAGAGTTGTGTCGTTGACCTGTTGCCATTAGAAACAAAAGTGTAAAAGTTTCATATTATCTTCGAATATGATACTGTTTTTTTTGGAAGAGATAGCAAATGCCTTATATAGGCAAGCATTGGGGCGCTCCAAAACTCGAGGGGTTCAGCCACGTTTTAAATGGACCTCGTGTTCTGCAAAACGCGAGGTCTACATAGATTCCTGACTTGGCAGGAAAAGTATCATACTGTCATTTGAATAGAACTCGCTATATAGAGAGTGCGATGTCATTAAAAATTAATTGTTTTTTACTTAGATGATTCCACCAGCAAAATGTTATATAAAAAAACGACTCCCAAAACCCCAAACCCTAATAAATAAATATTTTATAAATTTTATAAATTATTATTATTGGTATTTTATAAATTTTAAAAAATATATGGTAATTAAATTAAATTAATTAAAAGATAAAGAATTAATTAATTAATTATTCTAATAATATTTAAAAATCAATACCCCTGGAACTCGGTATCTGCAAATAGCGAGATCCATTTAATCTGTTTCTATCCGTTCTGACTGAAAAGACGCGTCTTTTCAATGGAACTCGCGTTTTACATATAGCGACATTGATACTGCTTCCCAACCGACGCGAGGACGGCTATAAATAGGGCCCAGTTCTTTATATTTCCATAACATATTCTCCTATCTTGTTCTTCAATTCTCTAGTATTTTTTTATAAATTCTTCGAAGTTTTGGTATTATGACAGGATTATTGAGGTTAGACAGCAAACACGTATTCGATTTCTGGCACTCAAACCCGGAGGTACGATTTTTTTAATTAGTTAATTATTTTTTAAAATTGTTAATATTTATTTTATTTATTTTGTTATTATTACTTAATTATTATTTTAATTAGTTAATTAATTAATTTTAATTTAAGGGGTATGAACATGTGCTGGTTTGTTTCATCAACCGTGCGGGACCACCACATCCAGATATTGTCCAGTTTTTACATAGTTTTGATTTTGGCCATGTTTCCCACCTATTTGACGGTCCGAAGTTGAACCGACCAATGATAAATGCGTTGCTAGAGAGGTGGAGGCCCGAGACACACACATTTCATATTCCCTGCGGTGAGACAACTATTACTTTACAAGATGTTGCATTTCATCTTGGTTTGCCTGTTGACGGCGAGATTATCACCGGTATTGCGGAGGCTGATTGGTCGGGCGTGTGTGAAAATTTGCTTGGGCTGAGGTCGACGCCGGAGGATTTAGATGGTGGGAAACTGAAAATAACCTTCTTGGACAATAATTTGACAAACCTACCCCCGAACGCTGATGAAGTAACGAAGACGGTATAATATTTTATTTATTTATTTATTTATTTATTGTAGTATTTTAAATTATTCGAAATTACTTAATAAAGATAAAAATCATTTTTACAGCGGTTTGCTCGTGCTCATATTTTACGAGTTATTGGAGTGGTGTTGATGCCAGAAAAATCCCGAAACAAGGTCCATTTGATGTGGTTGCCTCATCTGTTAACTCCTGTAGAGTCCAAAAATAAGTGTTGGGGAGGGGCAGTCTTGGCATTTTTTTTGGGAGTTATGCAGAACTGTCGACCCAGACAGACGTGCCATTGGGGGGTGCATTTGGTTACTGCAGTCTTGGGCATGGTATCGAATGTCGTTTTTAAGCACGACACCTAGAAACCCGACCCCATTTCAATTTCCACTTGTTCGAAGGTAGTAATAAATATTAACTTTCTATTTTTATTTTTGAATATTAGAATAGTTAGTAATGTTTTTTTAATATTAGAATACTTAGTAATGTTTTTGTTTGAATTATAGGTGGTTAGGTAAATTAACACACGTGGGACTACCGACTACGCAGCAGGATTATCGACTGTTGATCGATAAAATGGATGGGGTAAATATTTTTATTCGATTACTAATAATTAAATATTTACTTTGTATATTTTTTGTAACTAATTTTACATATTTTTTGTAGTTCCTGTGGACGTCGTATGAGAATCCTGATATTCAGGCATGCATTCCGCCTGAAATAATGTTGAGCGAGCCCGTTTGGATTCTGATGGTCCCGCTCATACACTACGAGATAGTTGAATGGCATCTTGCAAACCACGTTCTACGTCAATTCAACTATGTCCAAGGGATTCCGGATGAGCCACCAAATATGGACACATTGCACAGATTAACGCAACAAGGCAAGACTGAAGTCCATTGGGGCTATCATCACATGCTGTGGATGCATCAGTGGATGACCCGTTTTGATAGGCAGCCACGTATTTTGGAATGTATTGAGGACCATGGTGTTGCCTATAACTATATGACGTGGTACCATCAAAATGGAAAGCCACATATAGTATCCCCGGAGGAGCGAGAAATAGATGTGCCTCCCCTAAATCGTCCACCGATGCAGCATCCCCCGATGCAACGTGGTACCCGTATGAGAGGAAGTGGCTAGAGAAGAAGAACACAAACTCTCGGGGCATCATCATCGGGAATAGCACAAACACCTCCATAGTCAGCCTACCGACCAAAGAAACCAGTACCAGAACCTGCATTCCAGCACTCAACGTTCTCGTCATTTCAGCCAACGGGTAGTAGTTCATCGTTCAATCAAATGGGGAGTCCGTCAGAAGGTTTTTTCACAGACGTATTTCGTCCGCTTATGATAGTTCCCTCAATCTTCTATCCGTCTTCTATCCGACAGTGCCTTCTAGATTTGTTCATCTAGTTTATCAGTTTCCACCATCCGCCCCACAATTCGGATCTGGTATTGTTGATCAGACACCGCAACAGAGCCTATTCTACACCGGTCCTAGTACAAGTGGTGTGACTCAAAATGTATTTGGGGAAGGCGATTACGATGACTACGACGACGATGATGATTGACATGGTATTGTTCGAAGGAATCTGCCTCGGGTTCGTCGTCCACCGTGGTGCGGTATGAGTGGACATAGGCGGTATTAGAATATTTTTGTTATTTTTTTATTTATGTAAAATGACCGTATTTTAATCGAAAAAACTATGTTATATATAAGTTTATAATTACAATTTATTATTTTTCTATATAGGTTTAGTTTATAATTATAATTTCTCAATTCTTTATTATAAATACTTAACAACTACTTAGCAACCAAAGTAACTTGGTAACATTATAGGTTTAATTTATAATTACAATTTCTTATTTTTCATTATAAATACTTAACTACTTAATAACCTAAATAACCTTAAGAACCTAAGTAACCTTAACAGTTGTTCCCTCGTTCTTTGATGAAGATCCATCTTCATAAAATTTTACATTCAACTCGATGTTCTGACCCCCGACACGAGTGTAGCTCGTAAACATATTTCAAACATCCTTATCGTTTGATAAGGGGAGCATGTAATGCTCATCAGGGCCAGGCTCGTGAACGGGTACTTTCATCAACAAACAAGACATTTTCCATGTCGTTTCCTCGCTAATGTGCGTTGAAATCAAATCATATAACTCCTCTTTCTTGATCTTACTGTTGAAGGAGGTGTAAAAATAGGTTCCAGAATAAAATACGGTTGCAGAAAATCTTGCCATCTTTTTGACATGTTCGATTATAGAAGAATGAGTAGAACTAAGGTGAAGTCGAAGTGTATATATATATATATGGACCCCGCGGTTTGTAAAGAGCAAGGATATAAAGAACTCGTGTTTTACGAATAGCGAGAAAGTTCAGGAATCTTAGTCAGGAACTCGCGCTTTGTAGGACGCAAGATTCTTTGATAAATTATATATAAAGCCTTCACTCCAGGTGATCCAACGTTCTCAAAATATGCCGTGACGCGGAAGCATTACTGCATTGGTATATTATGATGGTGAAATGGTCGCCGACGCATCTCTCGGCGTCGTTTTTCAGTCCTCAAATACTGTAACCCTGGAGTTGCCGAGGAAACTAACGTATAATAAGTTGATGAAAGAAGTGAGGAACAATATTCCACATGCTCGTAGAAAGAAGCTGGAGTCGTTAAAGTATAGACTACTGACGTCGCATGAACCATTAACGTACATAATATACCATGTCGCGAACAACGATGATGTGGAGTTGATGGTGGATGCCTACTTGTAGTATTCAATTTGAGGTTCCCTAAAGCTGTTTGTAATATTTTCAGATGCCGATGACGCTACCGTACTGTCAAATTAGCGTCAGGCAAATTTTGATTTCGATCATAATACCAACGTTTAGAGCCTGATAGCCTATTTGCGTAGAGATTTTAACTTATTAACGACTTAGAGTCCATGCAACGACTTCGATGAATCATCGTCTGCTCCACACAGCGACTTCGTTGAATCATTATCTGCTATGCCAAGGCATTCTTGCATAGCGCGTTTTGACTTCGACTTGAACTTGCCACCTAGTTCTGACTTGGGTGCATCATCATCACAATACTACATGATTTCGCAAGACCATAAAGTATTTTATCTGTTTGACGATTTTACATCTAGAAGATATTCAACGTATATCCCTAGTGTGGAGTACGTTGAAGAACCTATAGGGAGACATTCTTCTATTGGTTTTGGCGACCTTGATCTTTCTTTTGGTCTAACATTTCGTGAGCGGACTCCTATGCGTTCTCGCGGTCAACGAGCAATTGGTACATATGTTTTCGTAGCATTCAACGACCTAGACCTATTTTGATTTTCAGGTTTAGAAAACTGTAAGGAAGAACCGATAAGGGAGTCGGGCCCCGATAGTGACTAGCAAGGCCCTTTCTATGGTGAACCAGAAGACCTTGATATGTCCTACGAAGTAGAGGAATGCGAAGGATTAGATGATTTAGTCAAAGGCAACGAAGAACATGCCCGGCCTACCAACATTCCACATACTACCAATGTTCAACATTCTGTCATCTCGGTTTTTGTTTACCAGCCATTATCACACTACACGACGATTGATATTGAAGCCTTCAACATTCCAAAATTTTCGCAATTACCATAACTTGAACAATACAACCGGCGTGCTGATGGTGAACTCAGTATTGGTATGAGCTTTTTGACAAAAGAACTAGCCGTGGCCGCCATCAAAAACTACAACATACGCAACTCTGTTACGACAACTGTGAAGAAGACTCAACCAGATTACTACATTGCAGAATATGCCATAAGACGTAGGGGTGTAATTGGAGGGTTCGTGTATCGTGCTTGAAGAAGCAAAACTGGCTATGGCATATCACAAGACTCGAGGGGCCTCATGGTTGCACCGTAAATAGACTAAGTCAGGATCATCCTAACTTGGATGTGCACGTGCTCTGCGACACCTTTATTCCACTAGTCAAGGCAAATTCACGTGTAACGGTTGCCACATGTATCGCTGCAGCCAAATCTTAGTACGGATACATAGTTGAGTACCAGAAAGCCTAGTACGCAAGGTGGAGGGCCATACATAAATTGTATGGCCACTGGGAGCAATCGTACAGAGAATTACGTTCAAGGCTAAAACTGATGCAGAAACACATATCGAGAACTGTTGTGAAGCTAGAAACTGTACGGGCGTACCAAAATGATCGTGCCGTACAAGGAATGTGTCAATTTCACCGGCTATTTTGGACATTCCCGTAGTGTATTAATGCATTCAAATATTGCAAGCCGATGGTTCAGATCAACGACACTTGGCTGTACGAAAAATATACACAAACTTTATTACTGGCGGTTGCGCAAGACGGCAACAGAAAAACTGTTCCTATCGTCTTTGCAATAGTCTAAAAGAAAGATCTTGACTCATGGTTATTCTTCCTTACGAAGATATATGTTATCTCATGTTATGTGTGAAAAAGAAGATGGGTTATGTGTTATTTTTGATAGGGGCACCACGCTCCTATGGGTTATGTAGTTGCATTTACATGATCACAATAAGCTTTTGTAGGGTTAACAATGTTGGTGAGATATGTCTTCGGTGTTTTCGTACGAGACCAACGACGAATCACAATATCAGGAAATGATTGGTCTTCTGCAAGTGCCCATAACCTTCTTAACCTTTTGTTCAAGGACACATGTAACTTATTTTTACGCCTCAATCGTGGAGGCTAGATGAAGACCACGGTATGTACCCGCAGTCAAAGCCCCTACCATTGCGGATGATGAGGATCAGTGGTTCAAAGTGACCGTCTAAGACCGATACACGAAGCTTCTGATCTCCGTCCATTTTATGGAAGAATTTTTTGGGGTTCTATTGACCGGTTACAATGTCTAGAGACCTTTTTGCCAATATCAGCCCCAAATACGCCTTTTGAGCTTGAAGAACAACCCGGCTATTTAGGGTTGGATTAACATGGTAGAATTGACCATCTTTGTCGGCCGCCTCAAATACGTATTTTGAGCTTAAAGAAGAGCACCGCATGTATTTGTTTCAAACGTAATAA
This sequence comes from Hibiscus mutabilis, assembly GCA_019671005.1. Lineage (NCBI taxonomy): Eukaryota > Viridiplantae > Streptophyta > Magnoliopsida > Malvales > Malvaceae > Hibiscus > Hibiscus mutabilis. The sequence goes on from CM033748.1 coordinate 44,599,660, forward strand.
TTTTATTTTCTCTTACTTGTTTTATAAACGAGTAGAAATATGAAACAATAAACTTAAATTAAATTACCTTCAATTAAAATGTCATTTTAGCTTATCGTTCTTGCACAAAACTATGTTTCAGAACCATTTTCAGCGCGATATTTATACTATTTACAACGTATTGTGCATGCTAATATCAGTCCCAAATGGAAGCCAAGTTTTAGTACTACGCCTCCAAGCCCAACAATTTCGAAAATTCTCAGATTAACAACCTGGGAAAACAGCTCAAACATGCCTATGAAGCCATTTTCAAGCCCAAAAACAAGCTTTGGAACCATTTTCAGGGCCATTTCTATACCGTTTACAATGTTGATTCTGTGCCAATATCAGTCTCAAATGAAAGATGGGATACAATACTAGGCCTCTAAACTGAAATATTACGTAGATTATTCTAATAATAACCTGGGAAAACACCTCCAACATACCTTCCAAGCCATTTCAACCCTTGTATCTTGGACAAAAACTAGCGTCCCAACCATTTTGAACGCATTTTTAAACATTCTACAATGTTTGGTACGAGTCAATATCAATCTCAAATGGAAGATAAGTTCTAATACTACATCTCTAAGCTTAAAATTTACCAAAATTAACCGGCTAATGACTGGATAAAATGCCTCGAACATGCCTATACACCCTTGTATTTCAGCCTCGAATACGAGGACCTCGCTTTCCGCAGAACGCGAGGTCCGTGTAATTTCTTTCGTGATATAATTAATATCTCGGGGACCTCGCTTTATGGAAAACGCGAGGTCTTATCAAATAATTTTAAATTACGCAATATGAAAAGTCAGCCCACGTCAGACGGACCTCGCTATTTGTATAACGCGAGGTCAGTGCTCGCTTTTCCCAATACACGAGGTACCCTTACGTGGCCAATTTGGTGGTCATTTTTCTAGATAACATTGGTAGATGGTCATTTTTGAGAAAACTATTAAAAATGGTTTTTCATATAATTAAACCTTGTTAATCAAACTACAAAGAAGAGAGCTAATTGGCCCAAATGTTCCGTTACAGGCAAGAGAATTGAAGGATATTCAATATTCAATATTTGAATGGATGGTGTCCCAACGTAATGAGATGTTATTCAACATGAGCTCTTAAATAGAATATTCAATATTCATTAAAACTCTAGAAATTGATAAATAATTTAGACTAATTAGTTAGGGCTTTGATAGGATTAGAGCTTTAAATAATTAGAGTAATTAAACCAATAGGGGATATATCTATAATTTTGGAGTTTAAATATGGATGATGCTCAAGCAATTGGGTGTTATCTCATATAAACTTTGGAATTAAATATGTTGAGCTAGATGAATCAACCGAATATGTCGCCAAGTGGTGGATAAGTGATTTCTTGGGGTGGTGGAAGCAAAAAGATATAAAAAACTACACAACAATTTAGAGTGGTTCGACTTTCTAACCAAAGCCTACATCTACTACCTTAACTTCCTCACTAAGGATTTCCAAATTCACTATGAATTTCTTCTCTTTTTGCAAGGCTTAGGAGGCAACCTTTACAACCTAAACTCAATTACCAAGCCTAGCAACCAAAGCTTACAACCCAAGCTTTGGGAACCTTCTCTAACAAGATAAATGAAAGCAAACAGAAAATTCCTCTCTTAGGTAGATGTTTGCACTCTTAGCACTCACCCAAAACCTAGAACATTTGAGCATACATTGACAATTTGGCTCACAAGTGTTTGTCTATACAAAGAATTAGAATTAAAGCACTAAGACACTTTTTCAATCATAATAGATGTTGGCAATATAAGATTAGTTGTTCCAGGTGCTGGAAGGGTCTTTTTATCCTCCCAAAAGAGTTGCTAGCTGTTGAAGACTGTTGAGATTAGACTGGAGCCGTTGGGGACAAGTTCCAAGCTAAATTTTCACTTCTGGTGTTGCTGGTATCGATACGAGGGTTACCCGTATTGATACAACTGTATTTGGAAATAGCCGTTGAGCGCGGTTCAGCATACGAGTATCGATATGCTTGATATGCGTATCGGTACGCGCTTCTTGGAAACTAGCCGTTGGGAGTTTGAAAAATATAGGGGATCGGTACGCGTATAGGCATATCGATACGGCCCGATTCGTATCGATACGCGTAGGCCTATACTGGTACGGGTTTTTGATTCAAAAAAAATATTGTAGCTAAAACCCTAAAGTGTATCGATATGGGGTGTAACCGTATCGGTACGGTCATGCTGAAAACTTGAGTTTGGCTACTTTAAAACATTTTAAACACTTCCGAAACCTTTTGAAAATACGTCAAACTTATTTTCAAGTTGTTTGAACTTAAAATCATTTTTGAAATCTTTTCAATTTAGTCCAAAACTATTTTTCAATTATTATATCAAAACAAAAATCTTAACAATCTCCCATTTTTTTATATAATAAAACCAACTTGAAAAAATTGTTTTTGAGGTTCTCACCCTTAGTAAAAATAAATTATGAATAAGATTTTAAAAATATAAATATTGTTAAAGCTCCCCCTTATTCTCTTAAAAATTCAAAATTTCAAAATATTCTCCCCTTTTTGTTATATCAAAAATGGTTCAAACCAAAGTTTGAAAACTTTTAAGTTCATAACAATGGAGAATTTTAAAATAAATTTTGACAAAATTAGTTTTTGTTAAATTAGGCCCCTTACTCAAAACATCATAGAAATGTTAGTCCAACAAATATATGATAAACTAGTTGAATTAAAATAAATGAATCAAATTAAAAAAAGTCAACTAATTTTACCACTTGAACCAAAGGTAGGATGTGAAGCCTTCCTTCTTCAAGTGATATTCCTTGTGTGTGTATAGAGCTCTTCCTTAATTTCATCACTTGTTGTTCAATGCTCCATCACATCTATAAAAAGACAATCACAAATGTTTTGCTATCCAAATTGTTTTGGATCTATAAGCATTAGTAGCACAAACTTTAGTCCCCTTAGGAATCCATTTTTCAATTTTATTCTTTTTATTTGAAGTAATTAGTCCTTTTGGGAACCGAATACTTCTAAAACATTTTCCATTAAAAAATCTAGGGGCACTAGATTGTGCTTTAATAAAACATAGGTGGGCTACCTTATCTTCATCGGTGAAGTCTTCATCATTCTATGTTGCCACATATGCTTTCTTTGAAGATGATCCCTTTTTGTTTAAGCGAGGGCAATCATATTTGATGTGCCTCGCTTCTTGCATTCTGAGCACTTGGGGGGATCCTTCATCGTCTTCTTCGATTCATGCTTGGATTCTTCCATTTAGCTCTTCATGAATCGGGCAAACTTCTTGAAGAGATGGGCCATCTCTTTATTCTCGCTTTCCTCCTCACTTGAATCTTCTTGATGACTAGTGGAGGATTGAAGAGCAAATGTTTACATCAACCCCTTGCTCTTTGATCTTCTTCTCTTTCTCTCTTCTCAAGGGTTGAGACATCAATTCATGGGTAAGAAGAGACCCAATAAGCTCATCAAACTTAAGATCATTCAAGTTTTTAGCTTCAATGATTGCCATCTTCTTCACCTCATTTGTACCTTCACGAATCACTTTAAGCTTGTCCCAAACCTCTTTGGCACTCTCTCAAGAAGAAACCTTTGCATACTCATCCAGGCCCAGTGCACAAAATAGAAAATGCAATGCCTTGCAATTGAGCTTCATCTTCTTGCGATCATCCGTACTCCATTCTGCCTTACTTCGTTGTGGCATGAACGGTCCATCGAGAACGATATCCCAAAGACGATAGTCTTACGCTCTCATGAAAAACATCATCCTATTCTTCCAATAGGCATAATGTTCACGTTAAAAAAGGATGGCTTGTCAATGTCTTGCGCCATGGAAATCGGTTGACAGAAAGTTGATCGAGCTTGCCGATATCGCCTCAATAGGATGTTAATCCTTCACGATTGAGCCTCGCTCTGATACTAATTGTTGGGCTCGATGAATCAATTGAAATATGTTGCCAAGTGGTGGAGAAGTGATTTTTTGGGTGATGGTGGTGGAAGCAAAAAGATAGAAAAAATTACACAACGATTTAGAGTAGTTTAGCTTTCTAACTAAAGCCTACATCCACTACCTTAGTTTCCCCACTAAGAATTTCTAAATTCTCTATGAATTTCTTCCCCTTTTACAAGGCTTAGGAGGCAACCAACCTAGACTCAATTACCAAGCCTAGCAACCAAAGCTTATAACCCAAGCTTTGGGAACCCTCTCTAACAAGAGAAATCAAAACAAACGCGCCTAGCAACCAAAGCTTATAACCCAAGCTTTGGGAACCCTCTCTAACAAGAGAAATCAAAACAAACGCTCTTTTTAGAAACTAACAGTTGGGGTTTGAGAAACAGGGATCGATAAGTGTATAGGCGTATTGATATGACCCGATCCGTATCGGTACGCGTAGGCCTGTATCAATTCGGGGTGTAACCGTATCGGTACCGTCGTACTGAAAACTTGAATTTGGCTACTTTAAAACATTTTAAACACTTCCAAAACCTTTTGAAAATCATTTTTGAAATCTTTTCAATTTAGTCCAAAACTATTTTTCAATTATTATATCAAAAAAAATCCTAACAAAATAATATTCATAGATTAAATAAGATATAAATTTAATTAGAACCCTTTAATTTAGAACTTAAAATTAACAAGATCATAATTAATCATGCATGAAAAAACTTTTATAAGTGTGATATTTTTTTAGAATATACATAGAGGTACCCAGAGCGTAATCGACTCCCGAACTCAATTTTTTTTAAAAAAAGAATGAATCTCTGATATTTTATGGTTTCTGGTGACTCTAAATCTTTTTCCAAACTCGAATTAAAAAACTATTTTTCAAAATTAATTGTCTAAACTCTTTTTACCGGTTTAAAAATGTATTTCGACAGTAATAAGTATGTCACTTAAAACGTGAAATCCATGATGAGCACCGCCAACGTTTTGCTTTCATAGTCTGTTGATTTATTCAACCAAAAATGACAGCACGGTGAGTATAAAATATTCCGTATATAAAAACACAACACGATAATATGTTCGTCTTAGATTAAAACCTATAATCTGTTTTAAAACTGTTAGAATAATTCCGTATACAAAAATTAGTAAATAGTAATGACAAAGACATAGACGATGAATAGGTAAAGAATGCAAATAAAATATACTAAAAATAGTAATAAAAATACGAATAATAAAGAGAACAACAAATAAAGCATGTTGATGATTACATTAAAAAAGAACAAAAATTACAGAACCAAAAATATGAATCAAATAAAGTAAAAACATGTCTAATTGCAGCACATGAAAGGTGAAAGGACTACAATAACCATTTATCAAAAGATCCCAAGGCGTGTGGGTCCTGTCCGTAAATCCAGGTTAAGCGTGAGTCGAAAAATGAGTTGTTGACCCAAGACAACGTCATTTTAACTAAGGTATAAAAGCCTTTACTTTTTTCTTTTTTTTTTCTTTCTTTCACCTCTCTTTTTTTCTAAAATTCAAACAACTCGTCATCCCCTGACTCACTAATTTTCACCAAATCCTTCCCTCTTTTTTGTAGGGCAAAAATCTGATTTTCTGGTGATCTTGGTGTTCTCCTCTTGTTTGCTATTGAGGGCCTTTTATAGAGGTTTGAGTGTTGATATTTGGACGCAGATAGGAATAGATTTTGAATGGAGTTTGTTGGAGGTAAATGATAGGAGATAATAAATTTTTTTTTGAATATTAGGATATAATGATATTTTTGAATATTAAGAGATAATGGTTGGAGTTTAAAGATGAAACTATTGTGTTTGGAGATAGGGTTGAGATTGTTTCAAATTCAAATAAAAATTCGTGTCTACACATGTTATGAGACAATAACGAAGAATTATCATCTTTGGGTCCCTATAGTACCGCAAGATTTTGTCACCATTGAATGTGCTTCTAACAATTCAATTTCATGTCATATTGATATGCGCATGTGACATGAGCTTGAATCTTTGAGGCACCTAAGAATGACAAAACTTTGCGAGATCTATAAGGGGTTCAAAGAAAATAATTTCGGATTATGTTTTCACGGTATGGTATGGTTCATGTCTAGTGGCGGAGTTAAGATTTTTATATAGAGGGGTCAGAGTGGAGTATGAGATATGAATGATCCTCATACCACTACAATATTGTTGATCTCATACCCAACAAATTAAGTGAGTTCAAATCTAATATTTCCTATGACAAAACTTTGCAAGATCTATGAGGGGTTCAAATAAAACAATTTCGGATTATGTTTTCACTGTATAGTATGACTCAAGTCCAGTGGCGGAGTTATGATTTTCATATAGCGGAGACAGAGTGGATTGTGAGGTATGAAGGATCCTCATACTACTACAATAAGGATTGTTGACCTCATACCCCAATAAATTAAGTGGGGCACTCTTTGAAAACCCCGTACCACAAGTCAAGTAGGGTCAATTGCACTGCAAAATTTTCTATTAGCTCCGCCCATGCTCATGTCCCGCAAAACAGTTATAGATCTCGTAAAATTTTGTCTCCTTCAAATGCTCCCCCAAAGATTCGGTTTCATGTCATATTCATATGTGCATTGTGACATATTGAATCCCTAGAGGTACATGCCTAAGGATAATACAACATTGTGAGATTTACGAGGATCTAAATAAGACAATTTCAGATTATGTTCTCACGACACGGTAGGAGAAAAAAGAGTTGTAGATAAGATTGAGCCACTAAATTTGATCTATTTGAGATTGCAGCTCACTAGGACCCAATCTGCTCTTGTCAAAAGTTGACCTCAAAATTTGTTGGACCATTTCTTATACCGGAAATTGTAGCATATCAGTTGCAACTTCGTCTTAGATCTCGAATTCATTCACTTTGCATGTTTCTTAGCTTAAGAAACACAGTGGCAAAGCTTTTTTTTCAGCCACAACTTCTTAAAGTATGTCCTGGTAAATTAAGGCGGATTATCTATGGAGTTAGGGTAGCCTTGGCTCCTTTAAAATTTGAAAAAATTATTTTATAAACCTTCAAAATTTTTAAAATCTTCTAACATATATAATAACACCAATTTTTTTATAAAAAAGTTTATCTTAATGGTTCTCAAAATTTTTATAATTTTTAAAAGCTTTTTGAATTCTTAAAGAAATAGAAATACAATTTTTAAATATGCCTCAAAATTCAATGTCAAGATCCGCACATAATGGTAAAGTAATCTATTAATAAACTTGACACAAAGACTGTTCAGAAGAGAAATCGAGGTATAACCAATATGTTTTTTATTAAATAAAAATGTATTACATTCTCATTTCGGGATACTCAATAACAATGATCATTTCCAAATGTTCGAATACTCTAGGAAAATGATTGTTTCCACCATGAGAGTGTAGATGCAATGAAATTTTTAGAAGCATATTCAAAAGTTGTATTTCTATTTTTTTAGTTATTGTAAATTACATTTTAACTTGTAGTTTTCACGTTCGTGGACTATTGTTGAGTACGTTTTAACTTGGCACAAAGGAACCAAAAATGGAATGTGCTTGTTTCCATTTCCTCATTTTCTTGTTCTTGTTGCTTATCATATTACACAACTTTATATCTTACCTCCAAAGATGACATTAAAATAGAATTAACTATCAGTTGGTCTAGCGATATGAGATTTTTAATTTCTTAAATAGGATTAGAATTTTAACGTTAAAATAAAGTAAATTGAATTAGAAAATTGAAAAATTACTCTCATAATAAAATCTCTATAGTATTTGATCCAAATTAGTCCATCAATTTAAGATGGTTGTAGAGGAGGTGAAAGATGATGATATATTAATTATAGTGTGGTTTTAAAATCGAGAATATCCAAAACAATAAGAATGCAAATCGTCTGTCCCTGTTACTATGTCCCTATTTATGCTACATCCTAAAAAATTAGGTTTAAAGTTTAGGCTTAAGGTTTATGGTTAGATTTTAGGAAATTGGATGTAGGTTGTATTTTTAGGGTTTAAAGTTTAGAATTTAAAGTTAGGGTTTAGAATTTAATTTTTAAAGTGTTGAGACATGAAAAAAACACAAAAAATGATAGAGGATTTTTGCCTAAACAATAGATCCAATTCTTCTCTCACTACATAGAAACACCAAATGTTGAAATCTGATGGATTGAATATTCCAAATGTTTTGTATTTATTTAACAAAATTTTAAAGGATAAATCACACTAATCACTAAATTAAACTGAAATAATTTTTTGGTTACTCAAATTTTAAAAGTTACAAAATGGTCATTATACTTTTGACTCAATTATACGATTGTCATTAATTTTTTTAAATGTTATAGAATCGTCATTCAAACTTATTGAGTAATTATTAAATGATCCTTAAATTTATCGAAAGTTATCCAAACTTTATCATTAGTAGAGATTATTTTATAATTAAATCAAAAGTTTAATGAAAAATTTCCGGTGGATTTCAACTTAATCTATTGACCATTAGTGTACTTTATCCAATTTTAAATGTCTTTCGTCTTTCACTAGAGCTTATAGGAAAAAAAAAACAGGTAATCTTGGACCAGAGTTTTTGCTGTAAAAATTCTCAAAACCTACATTTCAAAGGAAAAATTATTAGATTGGCCGTCATTCATGGTCCATCCAATAATAATTTTTTATTTTATTTTTTAAAGTAAATCTTCATCTCTTTCTTAAATAAATCTCATCTAATGAGACTATGGATGACGTGGATAGCCGGAATAATGTAATAATTTCTCGTTTCAAAGTGAGTAGCATAGAAAAACAAGGGGCGATGATTTCCATGTATGGGTCTGGGTATTATCTCCAATCACGACAGAGTTGATTGTCTGTCAGTTTAGAATTAGACGTCTTCAACTATGTTTATCTAAACCAATTATTTGTTTATAAGCAGCTCAGCCTGCTCATAACATATACTAGTTCATCAGTTGTTACCCCCGTTTGCAGTTATTGGAATCCATACATATGGCTTCATCCGTTTCTTCCCAACATGATCAGGTGCGTCTTCATTTATGACACCCTCTTTGCTTCTCAGTTGACCTTATATTAACTTCTTCAATTCAATTCAAACTTCTGTGCTTCTTTGTAATTGAAATCATTCCATGTTGATTTTCTATTTCAATGATATACTATGTCCAAACTGTTTGCCGGGCAATGAGTTCCCAGTATTTCTACTTGCTTCTCAGATGAACTAACATTGGTATATTTTGGAGGTTCATTTATGTTTCTTCGTTACCTCTGCAGATTCTAGTGGAAGTAAATTCATCTGCAAGAATTCTAACCCTAAACCGGCCTAAGCAGCTCAATGCCCTTTCACTTCAGATGGTATATATGATATGTTCTTTAATAGGGTGCTTCAACTCTTTCAGTATTTGGGAATCATCCTTACTGTTAGGGATGCTATTTTAGTTAACCAGCTCAAGCTCGATTTGATCAAAACTCGGTCAACGCTTAACTAGAGTTGACTGGACTCGAGTCTTTAATGAGTCGAGTCAAGCAAGGTCCAACTCGACTCAATAAGTTTACGAACAGCTCGTTAATTTTTTTTTTTTATAATATGCTAGTTTGGTGTATTTGTAAATTCTTACATTAGAGTTTAGATTTTAGAATTGCTTCACACACTATTTTGATAGTTTTTGTTAAATTTGTAAATTAATATTTAAATTATGCTCTATATACTATTATTAGGTAAAAATTATGACGAGGTTTTTTAGCGAGCACAAGTTTAAAAGTTTTTTATCGAGCTTATCGAGTTGAATTGAGCACAAGTCGAGTCGAGCACTGCTTAACTTGTGATCGACTCGCTCGATAAGCACCATAAGCGTACAATGAAATTAGGATCAAATTCTTTATTTTGTAATTTTCCAGTGTATATGAAATGCTATTGTTGTCTAGTGCTCATGCTTAATGCCTAGGCGTGCCTAGGTGCATGCCTGAACAACATTGGATCAAACATTTCTCCTGAGCAGACACTGCTACTTCATATGGTTTGTTTTGCACGACTTCTATGCCAATCGTCAACTACAATAACCTATTAGATTTCTCTTTTCAATAAAATATTGTATTTAGTATTTGTACTATGCACTTTTTAATCATTATTTTCTTCTCTGTTTCTCTCTCTCAATGGTAGATTTGTCGGTTGTTAGAACTTTTTATTGCCTATGAGGAGGATCCTAATGTCAAGCTAGTCATACTGAAGGTACACACCTCTGAAGATACAACTCTAGTATCATTTTTCTTTTACTTCATTAAAAGAAGCAATTTGACAAGAAGAAAAATAACATGAATTTGTAAGACATTTGAGTCCAATCGTAAGGCTATATGTATTTTCTTAACGATTGGCCTTTACAAATCAGCATTATTAATCACATATGGTTCTTAGGTGAAGGCTAGATAAGAATTTACTTCTCTTTTGTGCCACTTAATTGGTAGAATAAACTTTAGAGGAGCAGTGTCTGCTCAGTTTTAGCATTGAAGATAATATACCTGATAGGTGGCTATTTGTCATTAGGGGAAAGGAAGAGCATTTTGTACTGGTGGAGATGTTGCAGCTGTGGTACATGATATTAGGACAGGTATGGATTCTTTCATTTCTTGTCGATACAGATAGTACTAATCCTTTATGTCTAAAAGGTAAATAAGTTACATACTAATCCTTTATGTCTAAAAGGTAAATAAGTTACATTATAAGTTTGTTGTCACCTTTGTTTCCTCTTTGTCTACCTCATGTTTGCTATCACTTATGATTGCGCTTTTGCTAGCACAGTGGAACTACCACGTTTGAAGAGCCAAATATATATTCTTATTCCTTATGGTTTGTTGAAGGAATTCAAAGTCAATGACATTTTGATATGCACGTATATGCTTTAGGTGGATGGAGAGCAGGGGCCAACCATTTTATGAAAGGATATACCTTAAACTATTTGATGGCAACCTATAGCAAACTGCAGGTAACCCAAATGGCTTTATGGCTCCATTTGTTTCTCGAAAATGCTCCTGCAGAAATCATAGCTTTTTCCTCGTAGCATTTCTCTGAAATGCTATTCTTTGTGTTGTTTGGGTAAAGAAAGGATTTTTATTTAGATAAGTAAGTTGGATTTTATTGTAATACAAGTGGTTAAAGATTAATTGGTAATTAGGTAATTAAGTTTACTTAGTATGTAGATATTTATATTAGGGGTAAGAAGTCTTATAGAATAAGTTTTCTTGACGATCATCTTACCTTAAGAATTATGACAGAAAATTATTTGGAGAGATGTAATCCTTTGTGATCTCTACAGGGGATATGATGTATTTATTCTTCCTAAAATATATATGTATATCTTTAGAAGAGGAAGGCAAATATCAGTTGTTTAGGTCTCAAGTGGGAGGAAAGAGGGTTGTTTCCATTGACCGTGCTATTTTTTTTGTCTCCTTTTTCGTTTCTTTTTGGTTCGATCTAGAAGTCCATTTCAGTTCAACAAACATATCCCAAGTAAAATTTCATAAAAGAGCAGTTAAGGCTATGCTGACTTTAGCCAATATCTTGTATGTATAACATTTTTCTAATTGTGAAAATGCAAATCTCATTGAAGGTTTCAATTCTTAATGGAATAGTTATGGGAGGTGGGAATGGTGCTTCAATGCATGGTAGATTCCGTGTTGCAACTGAGAACGCGGTATTTCACTCTTTTGTCTCCTTTGAAATACTTTAGAAGCTCCTTACATCAACTAGAAGAAAAATGGCTCTATTAGAATTCTTAGCTAAAATAATGGATGTCTGTTCACTAGATCTTGTCTACTTTTTACATTTTGTATTAATTCAATAGAATTGGATGGTAGGTGTAGCAGATTGGTTTTCTCTTTCGAAATGTTTATATATTGGATGTTGTGTAGCTTTTTGCAATGCCTGAAACAGCTGTGGGACTCTTCCCAGATGTAGGAGCCTCCTATTTCTTTTCAAGAATCCCAGGATTTTTCGGTACACCCATTTATATTCTTGAATATCTTATATATGCCCTTTAAATACTTGGTTCATCTCCTTAATGATAGCTACAATAGCTATCTTTGGCCTTTGTCGGGTCTAGTTTGGTTCACGGAAGCGATTCATGTTGTATTCATTTCTTCTAGCTAGCCAAAATCTTGCATAATGGAATTTGCTTTATGTTTTGCATTACATAGCTCATCATCTTTTGGCAGGAGAGTATCTTGCTCTTACTGGTGCCAGATTGGATGGTGCAGAAATGCTTGCATGTGGCCTTGCAACTCACTTTGTCCCTTCAGCAGTATGCTCCCCAACCTAAAATGCATGTTTCCTCTTAGTCTTTTTAAATGTTAAACCGTCACCCATTAAATTTATGCTTCTATATCATAAACAGATACTTTCCATCAATAACTAGATTCATCTTGAAGGGTTCCCTAGATGGGATTCTTTATTGTATAAAGCTACTTTTGTAGCTCAAACCTGATCTTTCCTTTTTCTGGAGAAAGGGAAGTTGTACTGTGATTAATTTTGGTACGAGATTATTTTTCCTACTGTAAGAAATGTTTTGGTCCATGCTCTTCTTCAATTGAATCCTCTAAATCTCTACTTAATTTATATCCAAGCTAGGTAGTGTGAATCTCTCTTGCTTTATGGCTTTGAAAGTTCACTTTATTGTTTTTAATAATTTGTGTACTTCATATGTTTACATCTTTTCACTTAATCAACAGAAATTACCCATGTTAGAAGCTGCATTATGTGCTGTAGATTCCAGTGATCCAGCAATCATTTCATCAATTATTGGTCAATACTCAGAGAAACCCTCCTTAAAAGAGCAGAGTGTGTACAATCGGTTAGTTTTATATTAACATTGCATATTTTCCTGCATAATTAGTTTGATATCTTCTTCAATTGAGGGGGGTGGGGTGGGGGGAGAATGATTGATAGTACATATTCACAATGTAGTTCAACGCCCTGATTCAATAATTATTTAGTATTTGTATTGTTTGAAATCCGAACTTGCAGACTGACTACACTTTTTAAAACCTCACTGTCATTGGTTATATGGCTGCAGATTAGATGTCATTGATAGATGCTTCTCTCAAAAAACAGTTGAAGAAATTTTATCTGCTCTTGTAAGTTGATAGTTTGATTTTGTTTGTTATCAGAAACACTAATCTGGTGCTCTCTTTTAATGTTTCTTGAACGTAGCTCCCTACAATTTGTATACCATCATCAATCTATGCCACCTAAACTAAATATCTGTGAACATGCTTACTCAGGAGAGAGAGGTTGTGGATGGAAGGGACCGTTGGATCTCTTCCACGATTCAAACGCTGAAAAAATCTTCACCTACAAGTCTTAAAATTTCTCTTAGATCAGTAAGTTGACGTATTCATATTGATTGGGATACGCCGATGATATCATTATCTGATTAAGAGTTTGTTTGAAGCCTAATGAGTTGTTTCAGCATAAGTTGACTTTCTCTTACCATATCAGATTAGAGTAGGGAGATTCCAAGGGGTAGGTCCGTGCCTCGTTCGTGAATATAGAATGGTTTGTCATGTCCTGCGCGGAGAATTCAGCAAAGACTTTCTTGAGGTTTCAACTGTCTCAAATTTATGCATGTTAACTTGCTTTTGTTCTCGCCATTCTTTCAACTGATTAAAATATTACTTAACAGGGTTACAGGGCCATACTAGTGGATAAAGATAAGAACCCAAAGGTTAGGATTTTCTTTCCTGAATCTTCAATCCATAAATATTATAAAGTTCCAGAAAGTTGACTGACAGACCAAATCACCTTCCCTTTTTGTTTTGCTAGTGGGAGCCATCGAAATTGGAGCTTGTCATTGATGCTACAGTTAATCGATATTTCGCCAAGGTGAACGATGAAGGTTGGGATGATCTCAAGCTTCCAGTTAGATCCAAATTCAACTTGCCACCGTATGTCGTTGCAAAGCTTTAGATGACCGCTTAAAACGATCATGTTTTGAGTATAGGGCATAAAGTTGTAATGCTTGTAATAAAACGAAGTCCATTCGAGTATATATGCCTGTATGCATATCACTCTAGGGGTGATTGATAAAAACATAACTCTGAATTCATATGAGAGCAATAAATATTACCACATTTAATGTTTCTATCAATTTTATATCTCATTCTCCCATTTCAAGCATGGCAAATAGTCATTACAAACACCATTTGATTGGAGGTTGCTCACTTGAGAAACTGGAGAAGTGAGATTATAGAGAGAGAGAAAGATTAAAGTGAGTTACTGATGCGATCATGGCCCAAGATGTTTTGGAAAGGCTTACTTCAGGACCTATGACTTGTGCTCAAGCAAGAAGAATGCGAGAAAATTTAGAAGCTTGATTTGTCAAATTTGTTTCAAATGCAACCACCCTTACCTCACTCGAGTCTAACATGAAAACCCCCAGCTCACCCGAGCTATGTCACCTTCTTTACGTGCATTAATTTGCATGTGCTGCACGTTATGTAACGACCCGAATTTCTCGAGTAAACAATGGGCGTTGACTTGGGTCTTGTACCGACATTTCGGGCCAAATGCTCGGTGTTGCGCGTAATAAGTGCTCCGCAATTGTGCAAGCGTACACGTCGCAAGTTATAGTATAAAAGATATCGTCTCCACAGGGATTGTTGCCACTTCAAGAATCTAATCTCTTGCACTGTAAAAAGTAAAAACACAAGTAGAAGATTGTAGGAGTTTTAAATAACAACTAAACTAAGAAAGCAAATAAGTAAAAGAAGGTGTAATCTAATGAGAGAGAATAGGCCAGGTTATCGTGAGTTGATGTGTGATAGCCGTTTGGATCGTCTTGGTAAAAGAGTGCAAGGGCAACTCAGTTGCCGTGGCAACTTGCACAGCGGGGTTGCCTTGGACACTAATCGATGGTTGCCTGGGCGACTAGCTGGGCAACTACTTGGGCGGCTGGGCAGTAACTTCAAGGTTCGGCGGAGCGTTATTCAATGGTTTCTTCTTATCCCTAAGTCGAAACTCTAGCTATTTGTGCATGCCTTGATAATACATCCCTACGTGAATCAAAGGTAAACAACAACCAATCTTGCGCTCTTCTTAGCCGTTGAAATCCTTAACTTATTCCTAAGCCGGATTAATCTTCACCATCAATAGATTGAATAAAGATCATACTCATTCGTTTCTTGAATCTAACTCTCCCGATATTAGATAAATAGATAAAGTTACGAGATCATCTCCCAATTCACTCGCAAACAAGAATAAGAACCAAGAATGAATAAACCTTGAATAGAAAGTGCAAACTCTTATTACCTAAACAAAATCCAATTGTTTCTCACAACCACAAAACACAATAACCATAGCCAAATAGATTTAGTTCATGGCTAGGTTCCAAAGAAACACAAGATAAAAAATTACTGGCATAAACCTAATTGAACAAAGAAGAAAAAGATGAAGAATGGATGGAGCTTTGTCGAAATCTCCCTTGCCTTTGATCTTCTCAAAAATTCTCCCCTCTCTCTCCCCTTGGAGTTGACGGCATGGTCTTGAATTTATAGGGCTAGGTCAAAGTCTTTTTTGAGGAGGAAGTTAAGTTGGAATTAAATTATCTTTAAAGAATATAATTCTTTATTATATTTAAATTCCTTTTAGAACTTCTCCTATCTTCTTGGGATTTAATTTCTCTTTGACCTCTTCATGGAAATCAAACTCCTTTGGGATTTAGCTTTGTTCCACGTCATCTTGGGCTTATCTAGTCATCGATTTTGACTACCATATCATCTTATTCCTTGTCGAAAATTGCCTTGGCAACTAGCTCGGCATCTCCTTCATGCATTGCCCTGGCAACTGGTTTCAGCCTTGCTTTGGAAAATGATTCTGTACACACACACAAAAACACACCAAAGCAGCATCTTTTCCCACAAAAACCACCAAGTTATGTAATCAAGCTCAACGATGGAAAGAAACATGAATTAATGCATGAATGACTAATTATGCAATTAATATGAGCCTAAGTCTAACAATAATATGAGTAAAAAGGGTAATAAAAATAGTACTTTTGAACACTTATCACACCCCCAAACTCGAACTATTACTTGTCCTCAAGCAATGCAAACTAACAATTACCCGCCAAGACTTTAATCATCAAAGACATGCTTCAAACTTGAATTCAAACCTTAGAACCGTGGCACAAAGTATGATCACCTTTTAATTTTTCGAATAGGACAAAATTACCCTGAATCGAACTATAATGCATGTGACAATGTGTGTGCGTAGTTGTGTACAAGTTGATTTTCAAGATTATGTATGAACAATAGGCTTTTATCAATTTAATTACCGGGGCATTTATTTTTATTTTCACTAGAGCCAATTTCGGGCACCTCTAGCAAAGTAAGCAATTTCTCATTTTATTTTAGTCGACTAGAGCCAATTTCGGGCACCTCTAGTGATTCTTTAATGTGCATTAACTACTAGAGCCAGTTTCGGGCACCTCTAGCAAGAAAGTGCATTTACTACTAGAGCCAGTTTTGGGCACCTCTAGCAGGAAATTAACTTTTAATTTTCAATTTTAAATTTACCCAAATTTTAAGCAACCTAAGTTCACTAAGTTTCTTTCAATCAATAAGCCACAACCGTGTAAAAAAATTCAGCACCATAGTAAAATTCTAAGTTCTTTTCATGCAATCCTAAAATTAAAGGTTCTTTCAATTAAGTGCAGTGGCAAAAATTCATCATTGGATATTCAACAAGTCTTAAGCAATTAAATCCAATTAAAGACATAGCAAGTAACATATGCAACCTATATGAGATTGCTAAAGATGAATGCAACTAAACATGAAACTTACTAGAAACCAACACCCCCAAACTCGAGAGAAGCATTGTCCTCAATGCACGTAAAAGTGAAACAAAATATAAAAAAACTGAATGAAATGATTTAGTCAGAGAGGTCGTCACCTCGAGTGATAAGTTTCCTTCGTACCGTTTGCTTGACTCATTTTCCTATCAGTGGTTGAATGCTTGTGGCTGGTACCGCGTGAATAGCATTGCTTTGATTTGATCCATGTTTGCCGATGCAGGTTCACTTTCTTGGGCATCAGTAGTTGCCGAAGCCATTGTTGTTGCCTGGGCATCGCCAGTTTCTGTTGTCGTGGCAACTGCTGAGGTAGTTGCTGGGGCATTCTCTGTTGTGGTTACCGTGGCAAGTAGTTGGCAGTGAATTTCCTTAGCATGGTGGTTGTGAGTCTTGTTGTGGAAAAGAAAAGAAAACAAAGAAAACCTGGAAACTAAAGATAATGAAGAAAAATAAAATAAAATATCTCCTAAAAAATAAAAAATAAAAAGAAAAAGAAAATATTGAAAGGAGATCATGCTTATGCATCTCCTAAGGTGATCACTTCTTTGTTACGTTCCACTTGGGCACCATTGTAGTGCTTCAATCTTTGTCCATTAACTTTGAATTCATGTTCATCAGTGATGGACTTGATTATCACGGCACCATGGGAGAATGGTTTGACAACTTCGAATGGTCTCGACCATTTTGATTTCAGTTTTCCTAGGAAAAGTTTTAGCCGAGAATTGAATAAGAGAACTAGTTGCCCTGGCATGAATTGTCGCGACAATAGTTTCTTGTCATGCCATTGCTTTGTTTTCTCCTTGTAGATTCGTGCATTGTTATAGGCAAGTGCACGGAATTCTTCTATCTCGTTGAGGTCCAACAAACGCTTTTGTCCGACACTTTCCCAATCAATATTCACGGTCTTGATTGCCCAATATGCCTTGTGTTTGATTTCCACCGGTAGATGGCAGGTTTTTCCATAGACAAGTCGGAAGGGGAACATACATAAGGGTGTTTTGAATGCAGTTCGATATGCCCAAAGTGCTTAATCTAGTCTTACTGACCAATCCTTCCTAGAGGGATTTACAACTTTCTCGAGTATACTCTTTAATTCCCGGTTGGAAATTTTCGCTTGCCCATTAGTTTGTGGGTGATATGCCGTGGCAATCTTGTGAGATACACCAAAGTGTTGTAACATCTTGGCGATGAGTTTGTTGTCGAAGTGCTTGCCTTCATCACTGATAATTTCTCTCGGCATCCTAAACCGTGTAAATATATTTTTCTGCAAGAATCGTTGCACGGTCTTGGAATCGTTGTTGGGAACTGCAGCTGCCTCAACCCATTTAGACACGTAGTCAACGGCAAGTAGAATGTAGAGGTTGCCGAATGAAGATGGGAAAGGTCTCATAAAATCGATCCCCCATACATCGAACAATTCCACCTCGATGATGTTTTGGAGCGGCATCTCATGTCGTCTAGAGATATTGCCCGTCCTCTAGCAACGATCGCAGTGCTTGTAAAACTCTTGGGCATCTTTGTACAGTGTTGGCCAATACAAACCGGATTGCAAAACTTTGGCCGCGGTACGTGTTCCTCCAAAATGTCCTCCATAGGGTGAAGAATGGCATTGTCGGAGTACATTTTGCTACTCCTCTTTAGGGACACATCGGCGTATAACCTGATCTACACATTGTTTAAACAAAAGAGGCTCGTGATAAGTGTTCAAAAGTACTATTTTTATTACCCTTTTTACTCATACTATTGTTAGACTTAAGCTCATATTAGTTGCATAATTAGTCATTCATGCATTAATTCATGTTTCTTTCCACCGTTGAGCTTGATTACATAACTTGGTGATTTTTGTGGAAAAATATGCTTCTTTGGTGTGTTTTTGTGTGTGTGTGCAGAATCACTTGCCTAAACAAGGCTAGAACCAATTGCCAGGGCAGTGCATGAAGAAGATGTCGAGCTAGTTGCCAGGGCAATGCTTGAAAGAGATGTTGAGCTAGTTGCCAAGGAAATTTTCGACAAAGAATAAGATGATATGGTAGTCAAAATTGATGACTAGATAAGCCCAAGATGTCGTGGAGCAAAGTTAAATTCCAAAGGAGTTTGATTTCCATGAAGAGGTTAAAGAGAAATTAAATCCCAAGAAGATAGGAGAAGTTCTAGAAGGAATTTAAATATAATAAAGAATTATATTCTTTAAAGATAATGTAATTCCAACTTAACTTCCTCCTCAAGAAGGATTTTGACCTAGCCATCTCCTATTTAAAGCACCAAGCCGTCAAAGAGAGGTGAGCAAGAAGAGAGAAATTTTGACAAACTCCAAAGAAGCAGGAGATGAGAGAAATTTCGATAAGCTCCAAGCAAGAGAGGAGAGATTTCGACAAGAAGGGAGAAGCTTGGAGAAAGTTCCATTGGGAGAGAATTCAAGGGGGCTGATCGATTTCTTCTTCTTCTTCTTTGCTTCCATTAGATTCATGGTTTGGGGATTATTCTTTGTATATCTTTTGAACCCAACCATGAACTAACTTGATTGCTTGGGGTTATTGTGTTTTGTTGTTGTGAAAAACAATTGGATTTTGTTTAGGTTTTTGAGTTGCAATTCAATTTTCAAGTTTGTTCATTCTTTGTTCTCAATATTGTTTGCGAGTGAATTGGGAGAGGATCTCGTAACTTCATCTATTTATCTAATATTGGGAGAGTTAGATTCAAGAAACGAATGAACATGCTCTTTATTCAATCGATTGGTGGTGAAGACTAATCCGGCTTAGGAATAAGTTTAGGATTTCAACGGCTAAGAGGAGCGCAAGATTGGTTGTTGTTCACCCTTGATTCACACAGGGATGTATTATCAAGGCATGCATAAATAGCTAGAGTTTTGACTTAGGGATAAGAATAAGCCATTGAAGAACGCTTCGCCGAACCTTGGAAGTGAATGCTCCATTGCCTAGGCAATCGTCCCATCTTTAATTGCCCAGGCATTCGCGGGAGCATTGCCCAGGCAATCTGATCAGACAACGAGGGGGAATTGTCCTGGAAACCAACCAGGCAATACGGCAGAATTGCCTTGGCAATCAACCAGGCAATTGCAACCAAATTGCCCTGGCAATCGACTAGGTAATCATAGCAGAATTGCCCTGGCAATCCGGCTGCTACTCAATCACCAAGATGATCCAATCGGCTATCACACCTCAACTCACGATAACCTGGCATATTCTTTCTTTTGCTTTCATCTATTCTTTTAGTTTATTGCTTTTACTTTACTCGTTAAAATCAACTCCTACTATCAATTGTGTTTTTACTTTTACAGTGCGATAACTAAAGCAAAGTGGCCCAAACCAATCCTTGTGGAGACGATACTCGATACTCGTATCACTTTATTACTTGCGACGTGTATACTTGCACATTTGCGTAGCACTTATTATGCGCAACAAGTTTTTGGTTGCCTCGGCAACCATGGATGCGCACGCTTTAGCAACCCTTGACGCCTCGGCAACCATGGATGCGCATGCCTCGGCAACCCTCGATGCGGCAGTAGCTCTTGACGCGCACGCCTCGGCAACCATGGATGCGCATCCCTTGGCAACCCTCAACGCGGCAAATCCAGACGCACACGCCTCGGCAACCACTGATACGCACGCCTCGGCAACCATGGATGTGTATGCCTCGGCAACTCTAGATGCACACGCTTCGGCAATCTTGGGAGCAGTCTCCACGATAGCACATGCCTCGACAATACCCTGGTACGCAGATTTAGTTAATTTCCTTGTTTGTGGTATTTTACTTTATGGCCTTACTCACCAAGGGAAGAAGCGGTTCTGCCATGATGCTAAGCATTACTTTTGGGACGAGCCTCTTTTGTTTAAACAGTGTGCAGATCAGGTTATACGCCGATGTATCCCTGAAGAGGAGCAGTAGAATGTACTCCGGTAATGCCATTCTTCACCATATGGAGGACATTTTGGAGGAACTCATACCGCAGCCAAAGTTTTGCAATCCGATTTGTATTGGCCAACACTGTACAAAGATGCCCAAGAGTTTTACAAGCAATGTAATCGTTGCCAGAGGACGGGCAATATCTCTAGACGACATGAGATGCCGCTCCAAAACATCATCAAAGTAGAATTGTTCGATGTATGAGGGATCGATTTTATGGGACTTTTCCCATCTTCATTCGACAACCTAAAAATTCTACTTGCCGGTGACTAAGTGTCTAA